>CM034152.1:651901373-652253684 GCA_019776745.2 Taxus chinensis
AGAGAAGAAACAGGAAAAGTGAAAGCAATTGAGTAAACGGAGGGTTTGACCACCGCCACTATGTGAAATGGTGGTCAGAACCCGTCGCTATAGCAAAGGCTGGCGTTTCAGACCGCCACCCTGCAGGGCGGCAGTCCTGAAACTGACCTGCCCAGATTAGGGCGGGTGGTCCGAGACTGCCGGTGTGCACAGCGGCGGTGGTCCTGAAACTTCAGATAGAAAAAGAAGAAGGAATGCGAGTGGACGCATTTCTTGAAGCGCCAGTTATGTCTCTTCCCTTCCATTGCCCTTTCACATTCTCCATTGCATGGGAGTGAACATGGGAAGGCCTTATTATATAAATACATGCGAAGGAGCAAAGAAATAGACATCGAAGGTGTGCATCAGAATTCTAAGATCCAGGAGAGATCAAGAAGAAAAGATTTAATGAGAGTAAAGTGAGCAAGATTTCTAGGTGGAAGGAAAGGAAAATGTAGGAGAGAAGGCTGTGTAGAAAACAGGAGCAAACAAGTAATTGGAGAGAAGGTTTACATTTTGCTTTATTTCATACTTATTTTAATCTGTAAGTGGCTACATTTAGACCAAGAAAAGTGGGAAGAAAGAGTAGTAGTTGCCCTCCCCGACTGGTTTTCCTCCTTTGGAGGTTTCAGGATAAAATTGTTGGTGGTTGAGTTTGAATTATTCCTCTTGCATTGTCCTTTCTATAGCACTAGATTAATCACTCACGAAGCCTCTAATATTTAAGAAAACTGTCATGTTTCCAAAGTTGAAAATAGAAAACATAATTGTGTGATGTAGATGTTCAAAAGTAGAAGTTACAGAATCACTTAATCATGATAAGGATATGAAGTGACATAAATAGATTTCTCAAATCTTATTACAATTCCCCATAGGAAAGGTTAAGAGCCATGGCCTATTGAATGACATCTTAATTTCTCCTGTAACCGACTCCCTGAGATGGACTCCTCACTTTGAGAATAGACTCCTCTGGATATTATTACATAGTCGATATTTCGACCCTTTATGCCAGTGGTTCGTTGGGCCCCTTGTTCAAACGGACACATATTTTATAATGAAAAATGACCCTTCACCTCTAGATCTTTTGAAAAAATATTGAGCATTAAATCGTACAGATAAGACCCTGAATCCTGTAAATGGCAGGGTGGCTTATATCTTTGCCCTGCTTGAAGACCAAAGGCTATTTGTGGCAGATCAACGTGGAAGGCTGAGATTTACTCGGATTATGTTTTTCTTTATGGCTTGTGGGGGTTTGCGTTGGGGTCACTTGGCATAATCGCGAGCTCGTTGTCCTTGCTCTTTTCTAGTCATAGGTGTCAGCTCCGCGGGAGTTTGATTACGTAGCTCCCTTAGTGCGAAAATCTAATAAAGTAACCAGGTTTTTTAATTTTTTTTTTTGTAATGATAATTTGATTTTTTATGTTAATAGGAAACATCATTTTTCTTTTGTTTGTTTTCGGATTCATTTGTTTTTATGTTACTTGAACAATCATTTGATTTGTTAATTTTCTAAGCAATTTTTGTTTATGATTAGCTCCATTTCTTTCTAACGGTATACATTTAACGCAGGCATTATTTATGGTGTGTTTATTGTGTTGTCATTTTCTTGTGTTTATGGATTCATTTGTAGTTGTGCGCTGGTCAAAGAAAGGAAAAATGATATTTCTTTTCACCTACCATCCCTCTCTCTTATGCTTTGATCTATTATTATAGTACAATAGTGGGGTTTTTAAAGTTCATTCCATTCAATAAATCATATGTTGTGACATGGTTTTTATGACCTTTTTCTGCTATCCAAGATTGATAGCCTATACTGATAGTACAACCATCTATGTTATTTGGTTGTCAATATAATGATGCCCTACAACTAAAATGATATTCTAATATCCTTACAACATCAAGGTAATCCACTAGACTTTAGAAAAATTCCTATTAATTGATAATGGGTTGAAGTTTTTTGATTGATGAGCCTATACCTTTCCCAAAATCCATGACATCTATGCCATTAATTACCACAAACTCAAGGACTACATTATATAAGGTGGACCTATTTAAAATATATAGTTTTGGAGGGCACCCGTACCAGTAAGAGTATCGTAAAAGAGTGGTGGTGTGGTGGATTCTAGAAAATTTGGACCATAATCGCTACAACCAACCCTGCATTTCCAAATTGGGTGTTATACTAATCCATAATTGATCACTTCATATCAAATATTTTATTAAAGATTTGTTAATTTACTATTTAAAAGTAGAATTATATATTTTAAATATTTCAATGATGGGTTGTAAAGATGAGAATGGAATCCATGAAACTAAAAAAAGGGATTGTAATAACCCAAAGTTGAGATAAATTGTAACCACAATTGGTAGCCCATGAAACTAATTTTCTTTCTAGAATTGAACTTCAAAAGAGTTCTAAGGTCTCATTAAAACACGTATTTCGTGAAAATTCCATTAACATATTGTTTTATTTGACCACATTTTGTTTTAAGCCTATTTGAGAGAGTTTTGTGGCTTCATCAAGAAACCCATTATAGGAAATTCCGACAAGCATTCCATTGTATAAGACAATATTATGTTTGGGTATTTTCTACAGAACATTGAAAGTCTCTCTACCATTTCCATTCTCTTCATCTTCTCCCTACCCTTCTAAAATGAGAAGATTTTCACCCCCACATTCTTATCAATACAACCAATATAGGAAGCAATCAAATAAAGTTATTTTGTTTATGAATACTACTTTACATGTGGAGGTGTAGCTCATAACCATAGCCATGCCATTAATTTGATGGACACAACTATTTTTATACATAGTTTTGAAATAAGATCTTACTTAAAAGTTCAACATTTTTTAGATAGTTAATAAAAAACATATATAGAAAATGCCTATCAACATTTCATATGTTACTTATGGATGTTATTGTTAGTTAATAAGATGAAAACTTCCATTATAACATCACCCCATACACATAAATGTTAGCCCATATCAAATTTAAATGAGTATTTCAAAATACAACTCTCAAGAGTAAAAAGCTAAAAAATGTCTCCCATTTAAAGCAAAATGGGGTTCCAAAGATAAAATAACACCCCTCACTTGAAGTAGTTTGGGAAGATAAAAAACTAATACAACTTGTCTACAATTCAATCTCACAATCATCCCTTTCACATATGATGATCCATGAAATAACTATCATATGTTAGTGGTAATACTAGCAATCACACACGAAATGTGCGATAGAAATGTTGAAGGTTATGCGTCAAAAAAGTTAAACTTGAGGGAGCGAAACATCAAAAGAGGAATAGGGCAAATGAAAAAGGGGTTTTAGGGAGGATAAGTCAAGGGGTGGGGAAAATGTAGGGGGAAATAATACAAAAAGCTCCTTTCTTAAGACCATGCATATATAAACCACACATTTTTTTATCAATCACTTAAAGAAGAAAGGGGGTGCTTTGTATATGTTATTTAAGAAATGAACTTTGAAAATGCAATTAATGTTTGAGGTATTGGAAAAAGAGGAAAATTATTATTTGTTTGTGCACTTGATCTTTCCTTTGAACCACTAGCCCATCCAAGGTTATACATATGTAACATTTTAGTTTGAAGATTACAATTCACATTTTTGGTTTGAAGATTATAATTTAGTTAATCGGTTAGAAAATTGTAGTCTATTAATGAGCCTAAAAATATGAATACATGGAATATATTGAATGCATGGGTGTCAGTGAGATATAATTGAAAGATACACAAACTTGTACATCGATGCATGGGGACATGTGTAACCTACATCATCTATCCCTTTAGAATGATGAACAATATAATGTTTAACCACCACATGCAAAGAGAGATTTGGACGAGTTGAGGGAATATGTAAACTCAGGTGATCTCGTAAATGGTGTGATGAGCTTCCAAATGCAAGTAAGTTTTAAGCACAATACTCAATTATAGATATATGATGTAATACAATGTCGAGATAGGAGGACCATCAATGTAACGACACACCTATTATCCCAAAATAAAGTACAACTCTAATATAGATAAAACATGAGGGATCAAGTCAAGATCGATGAAAATATAATATGTGAGGTGAGAATGAACACAAATGAAGCACAGGGGAGGGACAAAAAATTCACTTTAGAGGGGTCTAAGGAGGAGAACAAATTAGGAGAGATAACAAAATGTTCATTCCAAGGTAGAAGGAGGAACATGTGACCCTTTTACAGGATCTCTTATCCAAAACATTAAGATTAAAAAATCATTTAGGGGAGATCCTCAATAATGACCACTTAAGCTAATGGAATACAATGACATGTATCCTTCATGGAAATTTAAATAAGAAAGGATCTTCCCATTTTTGATGTGATTTTGGCCAGGCACACACTTTTACACACTCTCTTATACCTTCCACACACCACATGTATTTTACATTTTAAAGCCTTACAAAATTTGTAGGGGATTACATTTATCCTATATCTTAAGTTTAGTATTTAATATTCCATGAATAGATACATGCAAACTAAGATGGTGTAGTTGGTGGAGTGGTAGGTCCTCGCCGCTCCATGACTTGTTTTTCCTTCAAAACATTAGATGCAGGTCTGTCACTACGATGAGATGGTCAGAGCATGCATGATTGTGAGAAAGAAATGGTGGAGGCCTAGCAGAACCAAATTCACGCAGATGACATCACCAATATGGTTGTATACGACAACGACTAAAAAACCCAAAGTTATTCGATATTTGTGTCATTGTCAAAATTTTCTCGCATCTAGTCTAGTTTGGAAAAACGACTATTTATGTAATTACTTGTTAACATTACAAATTCAACAACCAGTATCGATACAATATTGTTATGTGGATACTTTGTTGCTTGACCTATCTTTTTTTGTGTACACACACACGCACACACACACACACACACACACACATGTTTTTTGACACACATGGAGGATTTGTGAGTTGTGGGTTTGTTTCTATTTTTCTACACACACAGCACAAAGGTTGATGGTGTCAAAAGTTTATGCACTCTGGGGTCTACCTTCCACCCACAACATGTGTACAACTACATCTGAAAGCATAATCCACCCTCCATTAGAGGCTTCACATGGTTGATCTATGCCTTCCTTAATTCAGTCATTTAGAAACTAATGAGTAGATAACACGTGGACTAAGGTGGTACAAGTTCATGGAGTGGTAGGTCCTACCATCTATGACTTATTTTTTCTTCAAAGCATTAGATATAAGTTTGTCGTAATGATAGATGGTCAGAGCACATGACTATGAGAAGAATTGGTGGGGATAAGGAGAACTACATTCATGTGGATCCATCTAATGCTTTGTGTCTAGCATCAAAATCCGCTTACATTGGTCTAGTTTGTAAAAATAACTATCAAAATAATTACTTGCTAACATTACAAATTCAAAAACTTGTATTGTGTAGTATTGCTTATTGATAATTTTTCGACGACTTGTCTTTTTTTTGTGTGTATATAAGTAACGTGGTTTTCTTTTACAATGTTGTGTTTTATCGTCACAATGAAGGGTTTGTGAATTGTGGTTTGTTTTTATTATTCTATGGTGAGTGGTAATGTGTAGAAGGATTTCTGAGTTATG
Source organism: Taxus chinensis (assembly GCA_019776745.2). Lineage (NCBI taxonomy): Eukaryota > Viridiplantae > Streptophyta > Pinopsida > Cupressales > Taxaceae > Taxus > Taxus chinensis. The sequence goes on from CM034152.1 coordinate 651,907,000, forward strand.
GGTTTGTTTCTATAACTCTATGGTGAGTGGTAGGATGTAGACCAAAATATTGGTGCCTAAGGTATTTCACCCCAAAAATTGGTAAATAAATCTACAAAATCCACCTTTCACTAAGATTTGATGGTTGGTTATGTCCTTCTCTAAGCTCTCATTTTGGCTCAACTAGAAGGATGGTGGTGAAGGTTAGAAAAGGGCTGGATGGAATCCCATTACAAAACAACAAAGCAAAGATACTATCTCACAAGACAGTCATACGACCTCAAATAGATCTACAGATGTTGTGAATGAGCTTGCCAAAATTCCAGGACACATAACAATGTGGTTGCAACAATCCCTAAAAGTTGCAAATCTAATAAAAAGAAGGCATTTCAAAGTTGGAGGCTATTCAAGATAATTAATGTTCAAGAAAAATTGCATTAAAGTGGATGATGTGGCGATGGTATGAAAAAGTGACATGTGGTCCATGTGAGACTTTTCATAAGCAAAAAGAGGATCCCCTATGTTCCCTCAAATAGATTTCGCAACCCAAAAATTCTCCTCCTTTACTTCCATTCTTCATTTGAATCTTCCCTCGTCCAATATTTCACCTTCAATCCTTTAGCTTTAACTGCTTCAAAGTCTCCCTATCAGGAGCTCCAGTACACCACCTGTGTGCAACTGCTAGTTATAATGAATAATTAGACTTACCTTTTCCATCATGGTATATTGGAGCATAACATGTTTGATTAACATGAAATCATTTACTGAGTAAGCTTAGTAGGACATCGTAAACCATCATATTATTTATTGAATAAGAATATCCAAAGAAAGGAAATTTAATTTTTATTTTCTTCAAAGGTTTTTGGGTGTGTAGGTCAACATCAATAATAATACACTATATTGGATCCATTCATTCCAATATTTATGTGAGCATGAGTATTTAGATGAGAATGTGCACACAATTTGCACATAAAGGGGCCCAAATGAAAATAGGGAAAATACAATATGTTCTAGGTTCGAAACCTAATTGCAATGTTGGCTTCTTATAGTGCTTTGTAGCCATACTTTCTAGTTGTAAGCTTGACTAAATGCATGAAAACATGGGATGTGCAAATAATCAACAATACTTTCACTTGCCTTATATACTCGAAAAACATCTCAAAACCAACAACATTGTGACATTTATATATTACAACAGTTCTTGCTTTACACAATCCGATCCCCTAAATAACACCAATCTTCATCTCTACACGACTTTATGACTCGAAAAAATTCTGCTTTCGACTGTGTTTGGAAAGGATGCAACACATACCATGTTACCCTTGTCTGAGGCTTGGGATTTTGTGAGCTCACTAATTTTACTAGAAAGGACCAGGTGAGCACTTTTTCACATTGCCAAGAAATGGAATGCACAAATTCACATTTCATTAAGATTCGATGGTTGTCTTTGCCTTGCTCTAAGCTCTTATTTTGACCTTACTGGGAGGATGGTGGCAAATGTTAGATGTAATCACCTAAGAAAACAACATGAACAAAATATACTATCTCACAAGACAGTTGGATGCCCTCAAATAGATCCATAGATGTTAGGAATGAGCTTTTTGACATTCCCAAACACGTAACAACGTGATTGCAGTAAGCCCCCCAAAATTGTAAGTCCAATAAAAATAGGACTTTTTAACTTAGTGATTATTGAGATAGATTTAATGTTCAACAAATATTGCCTTAAAATGGATGGTGTTTCGATGGTAAGAAAATGTGACATGCGGTCCATACGTGACCTATCCAAAGAAAAAAGAGGACCCCTATGTTCCCCCCGATAGATTCCCCAACCCAAAAATTTGTCTCCTTCAATCTCCTTTTTTATTATGACTCTTTCCTCATCCAACGTTTCACCTTCAATCCTTCAACTTTAACTTCTTCAATGCCTCCCTATCAACGTCTCCAATACACCACTTCGGTGTGATTGCTAGCTACAATGAATAATTAGACTTACCTTTTCATCATGGTACATTGGAGCAATACACGTTTGCTTGACATGGAATCCTTTACTAAGTAAGCTTAGGACATTATAAACCATCATATTTTTAACTAAAAAAGAATAACCAAAGCTAGGATATTTTATTTTTATATTCTTCAAAGGTTATTGTATGTGTAGGTCAACATCAACTATAAGTTTTAGGTTCAAAACCCAACTACAATGCTGGGTTCTTGTAGTGCTTTGTAGGCCCTCTTTTTAGTTGTAAAATGACAAACTACATGAAAATAGGGGATGAGTGAACAAGCAATGATACTTCTGCTTACCTTATATACATAGAAAACATCTCAAAATCAACAACATTACAACATTTATATATTACAGCAGTCCCTACATTAAACAATCCAATTCTTTAAATAACACCAATTTTCGTCTATGCATAATTTTGTGACTCAACAAAGATGTTCAATTTTCCTAGAAAAAATGATGATGAAATTATTTATGTCCGTGCTTGCCAAAATTACTACTTTTGACTGTGTTTGAATAGGCACAACGTGTACCGTGCTGCACACATGTGAGGCTTGGGGTTTCGTGAGCTCGCCAATTTTCCTAGAGAAGACCAAACAAACAACTTTTCACATTGCTAAGAAACGAGTTACACAAGACAACGAATGGCAAAATCCTAATGTTTGTGTACAAGCTGAATTTTTTAAAAGATTCTTTAACTTACAGTGTTTGCCTGTGCAAATCCGAAGAGACACCACACCGATTGTTGCAAAGAAAGTCGAGCATCAATGCCCAAATGGATTAGCACCCCCTGTTACCATAGTGCGTATCAGACATAGTGACTTTCAAACCAACTTACAACACTTTTGGCGTAAAAATACATAATCTCACCCATATTCTCGATAGTTTTCTAAAGTGTAACTGATCAATGAAAAAATCTTCGTCACTTAATTTAAAAAAATAAATAAATATGAGATCTATTTAGATAATTTTTGATCCAACCAATATAGCCAAATGTAACTTGTATTATTAAAACGATTAAAATTGTAAATTACTCATTGCAAGGAGATATTGCCATATTAAGGTGTACAAGGAACATTAGACTCTCTCGGATTCTTCTACTTGAATCATTTAAAAGATGCCACATTTTCAAAAAAGGTTAAAAATTAACACTGACAAATTTATATTAAATAAAAAATAACAGCCAAGCGTTGTCGTCTTTGCTACTGTTTCACACGTGAGGAAATCGAGGAAAACGCGGATGTGGACGGCTATGATAATTCGGAAGAAGTCGATACGCGCCAGGGTGTGGATGGTCGAGATGAGATGGACCACTGACTCGCTCTCAGAATTTGCTCAGTCTTTTCGCCGTTATTATATTCCGGAAGGGAACCTTCTAGATTGTCTGGGCGATGTGCAGGGTAGATTCTAAAACAATTTCCAATGGGGGGGCTTTTTTATTAGAAAGAAAAAAAAAACTAAACTGATTCAGCCCTAATAAAGCATGAAACGTTTACGAGGGTAAATGTCCAAGTATTAGCTTCAGAAACTGTAATAACACTGCAATGGCGGCTCAAACACTGACAACATTTTCTGTGAGTGCCACTAAAAGTTTTTCTCGTCATGGAACTGATTTCAGCATTTTTAAAGCTGAATTTAATTTTGGTCTGCGAAGGAGGGTTTCAGAAGTTCGGGGTAAACACAGCCCCTCGTCTTTAAAACCGAGTTCACTAAATTCTTTGAAGGCGAATGCTGCTAGCGTCCCTGCACCGCCTCGAGCTTTCTCCATTCCACAGGTAGATATGCTGTGTGCAATAGTTTTGCATTAAAATCCATGCATTTTATTTTATTTGAGATTGGTACGTGTTGGGGGCTACTGCTCTTATTTGCATGGGAAATGTGGTCCCATGTTTAAAAAAATTACTGCTGCTGCTGCTGCTGCTAAAACCCAACAAAAATCCTAATTTTTTCAGCAGCTATATTTTAGGGAGCACAAAAATAAAACAACTGCTTATAAATTTTAGGGAGCTTTTGTGACATTCAATTTAAGCTTCTCTCTCAATTTTTCCTTCTAATAAGTTTGGGATTCATGGGACCATACTTCTGCTAAAGCCTCCTATTTTGTCTCTAAAGAGAAAAATAAAAATTCATGGAACCCTATTAATGCTAAAATATCCAATTTTTTCTCTCCCTCACCTGCTAAAAAAAATTAGCCTTCCCTTGGCATGGGACCGCAGCCTTACTTTAGATGCCACGATTGAGAAGGAAAGGTCATTTCTAGATCCATGATATGTGCTGTCTTAAACGCCTAACTGTTATAGACTACAGGATAATTTATAGCATATGAGACCACCCTTAGGAGATTAAAGTGCAGCTTACAGCATTATGAGATGACCCTCTATATATAAAAAGGTAGCTTACAGCATTGTGAGATCACTCAATTCACCTGACCCTGCTTAGGCTACAGAGGGCACATACCCTACCCATCTCCTAACCTGTGTCCTTCACTCAAGCACATGATATTCGCCTACAGGTCTACTCTTTCTGCTAGGGCAGAGGGGTATCTATTTGATCAAAGTTACCAAGTACTCGCATTCAGCATCGGCTACACCTCGTTCAATTGCTTTCATTTACTCAATTTCATCATTTGACATATCCGGGGTACGTTTCTTCATAGATACTTGGTATTTCTATCGAGCCTCATCTGTTGTTGTACACCTCATAAGATAGCTTTGATTTACCCATTTCCAACATTTAACTTCTACGGGAAACTTTCTTCAATGTCAACCGACATTTGCACCAAACCATGTCCGTTGGGGTACACTTTATTCAATCATGGCAATTACCCAATTTAACGTTTAACATGTCTCCGGTGGATCTTCCCTCTAAGTTGCCCGCTATTTGCAACAAGTCTCGTCTGCTGTGTTGAATCCCATTCAATTAGGGTAATTTACCCGATGTCGACATTAACATGTCTTTGGGGATCTTCCATCAAAGTTACCTCTTATTTAGCACTGAGCATTATCTGTTGAGATAAACTCCATCTAGTTATTGAATTCACCCAATTTAAACATTTAGCATGTCTCCCATGAACCTTCCATCTAACCATGGTAATATACCCAATTTCAACACTTGACATGTCTCTCGTGTTTATTCCATCAAAGTTACCTCCTGTTTGCAGTTTGCATGGAGCCTTGTCCATTGAGGCACCACCCCATTCAAACTATGGTGATTTATCCAATTTCAAATTTTTATGTCTCTGGGGGAGCCTTGCTTGTCAAGGTACACCCCGGTATTCAATCTTGATAATTTACTCAATTTCAACAATTCAGCATGTCTCCAGGTGATTTGAGCCCTGAGTTCTGCTATGAAAAGCTCCAATGACTTACCACTTATACTTGTCCTATTTGACTTCAGCATAATACCTCTTAAAGTGATTCTATTATGTGGTTTTTATTTACAAAGAATTTTTCTTTGAGCCTTTTCAGTTGGGTTATACCTCATCCAATTGTGGTAATTTAACCACATTCAACATTTAACACGTCTCGTGGGGATTCAAACCCCTAGCTCCAACATTTAACATGTCTTCTAAGTATTTGAACCCTGAGTTCTGCTATTGAAGGCTATCTTAACATTCAACACGTCTCGGGGATTTGAACCCTGAGTTCTGCTATGACAGCCTGGATGATTTGCCAATTAAATTCATCTGGTTTGCTTTTAACATAATTTTAAAATTATAGTTCTACATTGCAGTTGTCATTTGCTTCAATTTTATTCCACTAAGCCTCGTTGGTTGGGGTACATCTCATCAAACCGCGCTAATTCACCGGATTTCAACATTCCATATGTCTCATGAGGATTTGAACCCTGAGGTCTGCTATGAAAGCCTTGGACATTTACTACTTTAAGTTCATTCCATTCGACTTTATCTTAATTGTTTTTTTAGATAATTTTATCATGAAGCTATTTTATATATATTTTCTTGGAAGTGTGTTCACAGGTTCTTGAATTGCTGATAAAAAGGACAGATTTATCAATAGATGAGGCAGAAGGAGTGCTTGATGAATTGCTGGATGGAGGAGCGAATGAGGCTCAAATCAGTGCACTGCTGGTGCTGCTTCGGGCTAAAGGAGAGACCTTTGAGGAGGTAAGCACATCAATTAAAGATTTTAGGTTTCCTTGGGTTAACATAATTAACAATTTAACATAGATTTTGGGATAGCTGTTTGTAATTGTTAATGGTAATTGGTATGTTGTTTTGGTTTGCAAATTCTCAACAAAGATACCTGTGATGAGGTAAGCATATTTTTTAGTTTTATACAAGATAAGTTTTGATGAAACAAAAGTGATGCAAACTCATTTATATGCTTCTTTAAGAATATCTTTCAAAGCTTATATAATTCCCATTACATTTTGCTGAATGCAAAGGATATTCATTGAAAGCATAAAAAATAATAGGTAGATTTCCTTTGCCTTGGTTTGGGTGATGGTACGGGCCCATTTAATATGGTGCAAGGTAAGCTAGGAACACATTTTATGGATGTGTAAACATGAGCCACTCTTGTATGTATTTTATAGTTGTTACACCAGAAAATTTCCACGACGGATCATGCGCTTAGAATATCCCCCATTACCATTACATCAACTCCTTGGACATACAAGCTAGTTTTATTTTTATTTGTTAAATTTTTCTATCTTTTTTCTTTGTCAGACCAAATAATTGCTTCAGAATATCACAACCTGATAGGAGGCAGAGAATTGATGCGTAAAATTCCTATTTGGTTCACTAGACAGTGATTTGGGCAAACCTTAGGGCAGGTAGAAGAAATCATGGGTGGGTTTGGATCCATAATATGAATATGGCATGCACACATTGCTGCAAGTGTGTATCCCTATCTTTATATTGGACATGGTAACACATGGGATGGGCTTGCTTTTGTAATATGGTCACGCTGTGAATACAAATTCCCTTTGGTAACCAACGGGATGGTTTTTGGGTCCATAATATGGATACATGTTAAAAAATGCAATGCATAAGTTTAATCAGGCATCCCTAAAGTGCCCAAGGCTCTGTGGAAATGGATCCTTGTCTTATAGTGTGAAACTTGTGTTGGGCAGCATGGAATTCAACTATCATATAAATATTATTATTTGACTATTCTAAGAACATTTATATTTTCATAAGAAAATGGATACATGCTTTGTCAAATCTCAGTTTTTCTTAGAAAACTTTATTTCATTAAAGATACATTATTCTTTTTGCGGTATTCTAAGTATTAAGAGATTTATTGGACAATTTCCAAAGGCTACTATGTTTCAAATATTGTTGTTTGGGCAACATAAACAAAGCTAACAAGAGAATGAAAGTGTAATGTAGCAATTGCTTGTAATAGAAGCAATAACATGTGTTACAAGCATCTAGTTGACTAACCCTTATTTTAACATCACATTATTCCACCTTAAATGAATTTGAACATCTAGAACGACATGAAATCACTTTATTGGCATTTCATTAAAAATATATTATTATTTTTGTGGCATTCTAAGTGTCGAGGTTTATTGGAGAATTTCCAAGTTTCAAATATTGTTGTTTGGGCAACAGAAATAAAGCTAACGAGAGCATGAAAGTGCAATTTAGCAATCACCTATAATAGAAGCAATAAAATATGTTACAAGCATCTAGTTGACTATCCTTAGCTTAACATTGTTGTTCCACCTTAAATGATTTTGAACATCTAGAGGGACATGGAATGGCTTTACCCATGTGTTGAATGCCAAGTAAAGCTGATAGAGCTATAAATGGTCTGTCAAATTCTTTTATGTGGTCCCAACCAATGATGCATCAAATTCTGTAATAGCCTTTTTGATCCCTGTTGCCTAGATGATACTAGGGACAACAATTCAATCCAAAGGGTCAAATTGTTTTAGTGGAAACCATGGCCCAAATTCAAACAATATTATGCACTCATGAGTAGAGATGTAAAGTGTTAAACAGTGTATGTAGTGCAAACATGGAACATCATTATTAAAACAGGGGCATCAATTTGTACAGGTTGAAAACATATAATGCAAAAACATTTACAGAGGGATGGAAAAAACCATGAAAAAGAAGGATGTTGATCTTCCAAACAAAATATTTCTTTGTATATTACTTTTGAATAATAATCATTACAAAATACATGAGATTCTATGATATATCAAAGTCCATGAGTTGTAGGTGTATCATTTATAAACCCATTGGGTAGCTGCATAAAGTGAGTTGGGACATTGCCAAGAGTCCTAGCAAATATTCAACTGGGTGATATAGTTCAAGTGGCCTAACCATTCAGGTTGCACCACAAGTATCATTTGAATCTGCTGGCATTGTTGTTTGCTTGCATGGAATGCATTGGGGTGTTGGATTGCATGTGTGGAATTTACACTTTTTCGACTAGAGTATTGCGTGCTTGAATGCAACTGTGCTGACTTGTTTATGCTGGTCCACTACTGTCAAGTATGCTTGTGTGGAGTTGATTGCTGATATGTCCTCACTTTATTGGTTGGCTAGTTGACGTGGTCACAATGCTGAAATGGTCCATTTGAGTGCTCACTCAAGTGATTATCCTTAGTCTCGATTGGGCATTTGCTACTCATCCTCACAGAGCTTGGAATGTCAAGCTTTAGGTAGCACTTTCACATTAAAATTTGATGTAGTTCTTTGACATTTGAGAGTGCCATGTTCTGGCTGGACTTAGACAATTTGCACATTTTACTTGGAAGTTGGAGCGTTCATGAGACCGTCCCATTTTCCAGGCGACCTTATGCTTATTATGTTGTTCATTACTGAGTTTCAAGTAGAATGAGTCATTTGTATACTTCGTACTTGACACATAAGGCTCAAAGCCTTGACAGTCTTCCCAATTCATTCTTTATTCATGTTGTCTAGTGCTTGTTTTTAATGGGGGCTTAAATAATGTTATGTGCCTTACTTTGCATATAGAGCTCAAAGTTGTTGAAAGCTTGCTTCATATTGGTCGCTCAACACTCCTTGTTGAATAAGTGATTCTATGTGACATGAGCGTCCTTGAGTCTCTAAGCTATCCTACATTGGAGGTTGAAATAATCATCTTTAAGAAGAGTCGAGCGTTTTTTGGGCACAAAATGTAGTGGTGAATGTAAGATTTTGTTCTTCGCAAGCTTTATAGTTTATTTTGGAGCTTTGCAAAACTACAAGAGCATTGCAAGCTTCATGGTTCATTTGGGAGCTTCACAAAACTACAAGAGCTTTGCAAGCTTCACAATCATTTTGGAGCTTCACAAAGCTACAAGAGCTTGTAGCATAATCCAAAATGTAAGAAACGAGTTTCTTAAATTTAAACTTAATGTTTAACCAATGAAATCATAACATTCCATTAAGGATAACATAGGAGTACAACGTCAAAAGAATTGTGATATATTCTCTTCATCAATATAACAATTATAAGAGGCCATGCCCATTAAGTGGTACAATTCTCAAATTGGGGTTTCAATAATTCCATGTCTTTTACTGCTACAATAAGGTCCCGACGGGACTTTTACAATGATCATTCTTTTTGGGATTTTGTAAGATAAAGGACTAAGAAAGAGATTGCCCTCTAGGAGCGAAACAATTAGCCGATTCAGGTCTTCAATTGAGGCAGTTTGCTTCCGTTGCTAGAACGAGAGAGAAGGTGGTAAGAGGATCCCTTCCACCATGGACAACCTGATCCACCCCCACCATTTGATGATGAACCTCACAACTGCTTAGTTTGCAAGTCAACAAACTACTGCCATCAAACAACCAGTTATTCCTCTTATTATACAACTGCTAAGTATAACAGGGGAACAAATGCATCTCTTACTCTAATGAGAATAAGTATAGTGTATTTACACTTATTTTAGGTAACAAATTGGTGTCCCCGAGATTTCACCTTGAAATTTGGGACTACCCCTTTTAAATTTTTTCGTTCTTTTCAAAGTAACGGGTCGTTTTGTGTTTGTTTTGCCTGCAGTTGTTTGCATCGCTCTAAGGTAACCCTAGAGAGTTATAAAAGCCAAATTCGCCAAATACCCACATGCTAAAACTCTCTCTATCCCTTCGCCTGGTTTTGTCTGAGAGAATTTTATTTATTTATTTATTAAATAAATAAAGTTCTTTTAAAAATAGATTGAGCTAAAATCGGAGGATTTAGGTTATATAAAACACTTCACCCCATCATTATTACTACAGAACATTCACCCGGGGGGGAAGAATTTTTGTAGATCAGCTAAATTGAGAAATTTTTCGAGCAATTGCCCGCAGCTGTTTTTGTTTTGTTTTATTTCTTTTTGTCTGTGTTTTGGTTTGTTTTTACTCCGACAATTCCCGTAGCCTATTTATTCTTCTTGCCAGATCTTTCTCTAGGCCTAGGGTTTTGAAAAGCTATCCAGTTTTTTTTTTCAATTACTAATTTGTCTACAGGTGATCAAAGCTCAGGATTTTTTCAAAAGATTGCAAGTTGTTTGGTCCAAAAGGGTGCAAAAATGGATTCTATGAAAATAAGAAAAATATTGCCATCAACGCGTAGAGCTCGAGAAAATATGCACTTTTAGAGAAAATGACACCTAAAACGGAGCCACAGAATGAAAGTTATGGCACATGCAAGTTTTTGCTGCTACATCTTCCCGGACCCTTTCCAAAAATGGCAAATTTTATTCTCTACTTGTGTTTTCTTCACCAAAAATCCAAAAAAGGAAAGAAATGCAGTCTTCATGCCAGTCATAATTTTCAAAGCTTCCTTCCGCGTCCAATTTCCACGCTGCCTTCAGTGACGAATTTTAACGCAATTTTAAAGGCAGAAGTCACAATGCAAGTCGCACTTTTGGAAAAGAGCTATCTTTCATGCAAGTCACACTTTTTGGAAGGAAGACTTTAAGTTGCCAATGGGAATTTTCTAAGTTACCGAAACGTTTTGGATACGGGAGCGGGAGCGGGGTATCCGATACGCGGAAACGGCAAATTTTTTTTTTGACCCCGGATACGGCAGTACAAAAACTATATAAAAATTAAAAAATATATAAATCTCAACCTTCTAAATAGGAATTTAATTATAAACCACATATTATGTATATGAAAAACAAGATAAAAGACAAGTTATACTATTAACTATAAATTTATAATAATATACAGTATATACAAAACGAATAAAATTAAATTCAGAAGATTCTTTCAGAAGATTGCAAGAAGTTGCTTGGTCCAAAAAGGTGCAAAAATGGATTTTATGAAAATAAGAAAAATATCGCCATCAATGCATAGAGCTCGAGAAAATATACACTTTAGAGAAAACGACACCTGAAACGGAGCCACAGAATGAAAGTTATGGCTCATCCAAGTTTTTGTTGCTACAATCTTCACGGACCCTTTCCAAAATGGCAATTTTTTTCCATACTTTGCGTTTTTGCACCGGAATCCAAAACGGAAAAAATTGCCAAAACAGAAAAAAAACGAAATCGCACCAAAAGGGGAAAAAAACGAAATCGCAGGCCTGACCGCTCCCTCGCTGCTCCCACGCCGCTCCCGCTCCCTCGCCGCTCCCGTACCCGCTCCCGAGGCCTTCTATGGCGTTTCCGGTAACCTAGGGAATTTTGGCAGTGGCAGGCAAGTGGGAATTTCTTACTTGCCTAGCAGGTTACTTTTTCCCGTCAAGTCAAATCACTTAAGTTGCCAATGGGAATTTTGGAGGTGGCAGGCAGGCGGGAATTTCTTACCTACCTAGCAGGGTGAAAATTCCCATTATGAAAGTAAAGTAACTTAAGTGAAAAGCGGGAATTTCTTACCTATCTTGCAGGGTGAAAATTCCCATTATGAAAGTCAAGTCACTTAAGTGAAAGGCGGGAATTTCTTGTCTGCCTTGCAAGGTGAAAATTTCCATTATGAAAGTAAATTCAGTTAAGTGAAAGCGAGAATTTCTTGCCTGCCTTGCAAGGTGAAAATTCCCATTGCTTTGACTTCTTATATTTAACATGACTTCTAGCCAAAAAGTGTGACCCATTTTGACACAGCTAAATGTCTAAAAGCTGATTTTTTTAATTGTCGGGAAGCATCCAGTTTTGGCGTCTAGGGTTGGAGAAGTTTTCTTTTTATTATTTAGAGCATCTGCATGTTGATATGAGTGCACAAGTGAATAAAATAATATTTTTAGCTTGCTTGGCATGCAAGCAAAGTTTAAAAATGGAGGGCAACAAACTTTATAAGCAGATTTTGGTGATGAAAATTGAGTATTCATGCTATGGACTCCATATTTGTCTGAATTAATTGAAGGTATTCATCACAGATGCCCATATTGGTGACAAAAGCAGAAGTCAATATCTGATACATTGAATATATCTTCAGAATCATAGGGAGAAATAGATCTAGATCTCATAATTGCAAAGGCTTCCGGCAAAAATTCATCCTCTTGTTTCTAATGCAGCCTAAGTATAAGTCATTGCGTGGAAAATTCCTTCCAAGAGCTTGTATATGTGCTCCCAATCTTTCAGTTGAAACCTTCATTGAATATACTTGTATTTGCCTTCACCTGGAGTGCTTTTCAAAATTTAAAATTGCTCATATACAATTAAAAATAAAAGATGATGAGTTTTGTATGAATTATTTACGGCAAACATTGCACTGGTGCATATACTAGAGAAGAATTGCAAAAGCTTCAAGGATGAAAGGGGAAGACAGGTTAGAGGTAGCACCTGCAGACAAATCACAGTCAACTGCTTCCAGATCCAGTTTGGTGAGAATCAAAGGCAAAAGAGTCAACCGCATGCAGAATATGGAAAAAGAACAAGACTGGGAGTGTAGCAACTTTCTTCTAATTTCTTCTTTTTCTTATTTTCTCCGACAAAGTAATCAAGTAATCAATTAAATTGTAAAACTTAAGTGATTGGTTTAAAAGCCGTTACTTCAAGTTATTGGAAGAAGTCAATTACTTGGAAATAGGTGGCAGACATGTAAAATAGAAGGTTTTATTTTCAGTTATAAATTATGTATGTCATGCAAAGAGGAATTCTAGGAGGAAGATTTGTTCATAGCCATAAGCCAACAGTTGCACCTTAGAATGTCATAAAAAGCCACCACTGTAGGTTTAGTTTTCTAAGGTGCAACTGTTGGCTCTTGCTCGTTGATGTTAATAGCCATTGGGTAGCATCTATCCTTCTTGGCACCTATACCTGGTTGCTAACCGGCTAACCTTGACATTGTTCTAAACGTAACATCTCTAATTGATCATTGAGCATGGTTCTTAGTGGTGCCCTATTTTGTGAATCCTGAACCAATATGCTCATATATATAGTTGGGTCATATGTCTTATCATTTCGGGGTTCCCCTATGAAAGAGTAGGTAAGAAAGAACTTATGAGTTTTATTAACTCATCCTGTGCCCTCGTTCTCCCTGGTCGATCCCATGCAATCCGATCATTAGATAGGTTGATTTGGTTGTGCCAAGTACCCTACTATATTGCTATAGGTGATAATTTGCTAGAGGTTATTTGGTTAGAACATCATTATCCTAAAACATATTGGTCGCGGTTCATTATGCACGGTAATTTATTGTTACCTTTAGCATAACACAATCATTTGTGCCTATGTGCCTCTTTCGGTTCGTATGCGTGGACCACGAGTAAGCCCACAATTGTTGCCACATCATGCTCTGAATCCTTTTTCATTGCAGTCCTAGGTGTAATAGCTTGTGCTATGGATGCCTGTACCCTTTCCCTCTCTAGTTTCTTCTCCTCTAGCTTTGCCAGCTTTGCTTTCATCTCTCGTTTTGCCTCTTCTGTAACATTGGGGCAAACCACAATGTCTCGACAAACAATAGATGCAAGGTGATACTTCAGATAATTGATTCCTCCAAACATTGTTCTGCCACAAAAATTGCAAGTAATTGCTACTTGAGCTGCTCCATGTACACCATACTTCCAAGTGAGGGTACAGACATTTGCAGGAACGATTGCTGCTAGTGATGTTGACCCAGATGCCGAACCTGATGCCGAGCCTGATGCCATTATTAAGCTCTAATTTGCAACACAATGCACATTTAAAAAATTAAAAAAATGTAAGCTTAATTAAATTAAAAAAAAGTGCCTGAATAACCATATTTCACCGTAATTTAATAAAAATGACATACCTACGGTTGCAAATGGGTATTAAAAACTTAAAATGATTTACGATCACATTAAACACATTTAAAATTACAAAACATATTCAATGAATTGATTACAATACGCGTATAAAAAATTTAAATAGTTTAGAACAAATTTGCGTAAAAAAAAAAGCCTCTTGCTGCAAATGACTAAAAAAAATTAAAAGCATTCGTTTTTAGATTACATGTATTTAGAATTACAATATGAATCTACAAAACATAAATAATATACACCAAATTTGGAAAAACTTGAAAAAATTAAACAAGAAAAACTTACCTCCAAATTCTCTCTTCGAATTCACTCACAAATCCGTTCAACACAAGCAATGCAAGCTCAAATGGTTGTGTGAATGAAATGAAGTGTTGTAGGGCCTTATAAAGGGAAAAATCCACGTTTTTGAGTGTTTTTGGCGTGTTTTTGCGTACAGTCCGCGTCAGGTGAGTGGAGGGCTTGGACTTGTTGAGTTTTGGCGAGTACTCGTCGAGTTAACTCGGCGAGTCATTCTGGCGAGTATTCGTTTTGCATAACGATTGGCGAGTACTCACCGAGTTTTCTTACTATGGTTGGGAGTCCAGATTCAGAATATATCTGATATCCTGTTGGAGCTTGCTAGACCACCATGTAGGAGGCATGTCATACCAAAGAAGATTCTTATTATCTAAGGCCCGATTCACCAATCCATCAACAACTTTATTTCTTGCACAGGGAATGTGGTACATCTGAACTTCTTGAAACTTCTGCTTTAATTGTTTTATCCTCCATACCTCTTTAGCTATTTGCCATTTAGGAGAAGAATCAGTTCTATCATCAGATAACAACCTCATAATGATTTGGGAGTCCGATTCAATTTGAAACTTTTGCCATCCAATTTTAAAGCCTCTTGCATGCCTTTACAGATTGCTTTCACCTCCGCGAAATTATTATTAGTAGTACCCAAATTCTCTGCAAAGAAGAACTGTACCTCACCCTGACTGTCTCTACCAATACCCCCTATAACAACTCTTCTTGGATTCCCTCTAGAGCACCATATGTGTTCAATTTTCCATATCCCAAAGGAGGTCTTTTCCATTGACTTATGCTTTCGGCTTTATGTTTAATTTGCCTCCAGGGAAGAGTAACATCCCTAGGGTCCAGAGATACCTATTTGAGGATATGTAACCACTCCGGGGACAAAATCTGGGGTAAAGATATTTTATGTTTCAAACTTTCAGCTATGTTGATTTCAATTTTCTCCTAGATAAAAGAATTCTCTTTACTAACTTGCTGAAAAATTCTTCTATTTCATTCTTTCCAAATATTCCATAGAGTGAGGGAGATGCCATTCCACATAATCGGAAGGAGATTGTGGCCTTTAGGGAGATTTCTCTGCCATGCTTTGAAAGTCTCCTTTATGGATGCAAAGTTATTTCAGTGCAATTTAAACAAAGAGGAGAAATGATGCCAAATAGGAATAACCCAAGGATAAAGGAAAAAAGATGTGAAGAAGATTCTCCGTCCTGTAAACACAAAGTATCTGAAAGGGCCATATATACCTCTCTTCAAAAGACGGTCTCTTGTTAGAACTCTTCTATGAATTAGAAGCCAAACAAAGAAACTAACTTTGGGCCATATACTTGGCTGCAATAAATGTTTAAAGAGAAACAGAAGAGGATGAGGATTATCAACCAACAAGGAAGAATAACTAGTAGATACTAAATATGTATCAGATACATCCTGCCCCCATCCCAATTAATTTGGGAGTGGTGAAGAAGACAAAGGCCTAGCCTGGAGGGCTTTATGAAGCAAAGTGAAATCCTCATGGCGTACAACGATGGACCATTCTGAAACAGGAATCCAATCTTTTCCATTCTTCCATGGAAGGGAAATAGTTCTCCCATAATGGGAAACATTAACCCAACCAATGCCCTGCATGTGTTCCATAATGGGCCTGAGCTGAGGAAATTGGAGAATCAGAGGGGGGTGACCGTCCCAAGAATCGATCCAAAAATTAGCCATTTGACCACTGTTAACAATCCAAAAAAGCTGTTTTTTATCATATTTTCTCCCATTTTGATAAACTTCAAGGTGGGAGAACCTTTCGAAGGAAGGATAGATCTAATAATAGTCTCCGGGGGATTATTTTCAACGTACTTTGCTCTGAAAGTAACATCGCACAAATCATTAGGATGAGCAAGTAGCCTCCAGTATAATTTAGCAGCTAAAGCTTTATTTTATTTAGGAGAAGATCTAAATCCTAATCCTCCTATTTTTGGCCGGCATAATGTTTCCCATTTAACCAAGGACCATTTCTTCTTATTTTGAACTCCGCTCCATAAGAACTTCTGACATATAGAGTCCCTTTGTTTCAAAATAGTGCCATGAATACTTAGAACAGAGGCAACATATATTGACATAGCTTGAAGGATAGACTTAATCAACGTCATCCTCCCCCTTGATGAAAACCATTTGTTTGTCCACTTTTGTAGTTTTGAATCAATCTTATTGATTAACTAGTGTCAGTCTTTCAACTTTTTTGAGGCTAGAGGAACACTTAGATATTGATGAGGAAGCATACCCTTCTTGAACTGGAAGAGTTTTAAAATTTGCTCTTCTTGTTTGCCAGAACTATGAAAAAAGAAAATGCTGGATTTGCCTTGATTAATCAACTGATCGGTTGTGGCTGAAAAGGTACACAACATTTTCTGAATCTCTCTAGCTTCTTGGGTTATAACTTTTCCAAGCATCGTGGAATCATCAACAAATTAGAGACAAGAAATCGGGTGACTATTTTTCGCCAACTGTACTCCATGAGTTCTTTTCTCCTAGCAGGTTTTTTTGACAAGTCGTCCCATGCATTCTGCCAGGATAATGAACAGAAAAGGGGATAAGGGATCTCCTTTCCTGAGACCTCTGGAAGCTCTAAAAAATTGTGTAGGAGAACCATTAACAAGAACAACAAAGGAAACAAAGGAAAAACATGTTTCTATCCATTTAATCCATTCCATAGAGAAACCAAACTGAGCCAGAACCTTACAAAGGAAACTGTAGTCCACTCTATTATAGGCTTTGGATAGGTCCAGTCTAATAAACATTGCCGACTTTTTCTGAATTTCCATGGAATGAAAAATTTCCTGAGCTAACACAATCTCATCATGGATATGGCGACTAGGGAAAAATCCACCTTGCTCAGGGGAAATAAGTTTATGGAGAAGGGGTTTTAGTCTTTCTACTATAACTTTGGTGATGATTTTGTACAAAACATTGCATAAGGCTATAGGGCGAAAACCAAAGATATCCTGCAACTCATTAGTTTTAGGAATAAGTGCAATGTAAGTCTTATTAATTTCCTTAAGCATTGTTTTGGCCAATCTAGCTTCTTCAACCACTTGTAAAAGGTCTCTGTAAAAGGCCTGGTAAAACTCAATCGGAAAGCCATTTGGACCAAGAGTTTTACCTTTCTTCATGCTGAAGACTATTCTTTGGAGTTCTTGCTCTGTAACAGGTGGAGTCAGCTTCTCATTATATCGCTGAGAAATACTGTTTGGTAAAATGTTCAAGAGCTGTTGTTGTGAATCCATATCCAGCGATTGTGAGGTGAAAAGTTGCCGAAAGTATTGCTGAGCCACCTGCTACATCTCATGTATTGATTGAGCCTTTGAACCATCAACCTTAGACAAGGAATGGATATAATTATGGGCTCGTCTGGCTAGCAGGGATTTATGGAAAAAGGCAGAATTCATTCCTTTTCCATTTTTATTGTCCTCAGTGCACCAATTGACATTTATTTACAGAATTCTTGAATTCAAATTAGGATCTTATTGGCATGCAAACCGACACACAATGGGTATCAAAGTCTAGAATTGAACCTCCAAAACCTAGAAAAACATAAAAGAAATGACCAAAAACATAAACATGGTTTAGGCAAAAACTACAAAGCTAGTCATTGATCTAGACCAACCCAACAATTTGGGAAGAGAGCGAAGATGAGAGGAAAGAACTGAAACAAGGACAAGGGAATTAGAAAATGACTAAAACAACGAAAAATGTGGTTGAAATGAGGAGAAAGTGTTACAGGACACAAGGGAACAAGACGATGGACGAACGCCACAATATATGTGTTCATGTGTGTTTATTTTTTCTATCTTTTTGAATTAAATTCAATGTGTTGTATCAAAGTCATAGCTAGAGAAAATAATGAGCATGTGGATTCGGAAAGAGGAATCAAAGTGGTGTTTGTTATAATAGTTTGCGACATTACTACTAAAACTGTGATAATTTTTCAAATTTTAACAAAATTTGGTGATTTAAAATGTTTTGGAAAGATAACACAAAGGAGAATAAAGCCAAAAAAATGACTTGAAGAGATTTTTTGAATTGAAAGAGCAGTTTGACGCAGAAAGAGAGCAATTTTTGAAGAATCCTTGGAGCTTTGTAGTAAGGAAGGTCTTGTTGAGATTCATGGAACTGTAAGGAAAGCATTGTATGAATTTTCATAAGAGGGAAAACATTAACACAAGCATTATACAAACGCTTATTTATTGGGTGTGATTTTTTCAATGACTGCTGCCAAAATAAATATTTGCTGATTGTAGGGTAGATAAGTCAAAGCCATTTAATTTTATTTATTTTGGAAGTTGGAGGTATTTTCAGTTATACACACACACACACGGTTTTGGTTAAATACTCTAAATGAATGCATAGGAGAGTTGGTGGAATAAATTTTGTAAGATTTTGCTCATCTAGTGGTTATGTGTTCAAAACCTAGCAAGTCTGAAAATCCGTAATAAATTCATAAATTCCCATTTGAAACTCAAGCTTGCCACATTGGTGAAACAGTAATATGTATTTTGGTGGAACACTCATTAGTTGTCCAAAGGTTCCACGTTCAAACCCTTTTCACTCCAAAAAGTGAAACTTATTTTTGCAAACTTTTGTTATGACCAAACAAAAGCAAATCAGACCTCTTATCACCATTTCTACCATAACTTTTGCATAGTGGAATATTTTCAAAAGTTTCAAACATTTTGGAAACTAGACTCTGCTAGCTTCCCAACAAGTCATTACAAGATAGATTCCAATATGTTCAATTGGTAGTTTTTACAGTTTGAAAACTACAAATGGGATACCAGAATATGTTTCAACGACGAGTAAAAACTCCCTAAGAACAAAACATAAAAGCATCATAACTTTCTCATATGGTAGTCAAAATTCTGATAACGTATTTTGACTCTTATCTCTTTCTAATCTATTGTAAGTTAAGCTTAGAATTTGATCATGTGTCACACTATTTTGTTATAACGGTGAAATAAGGATCTATTTTTGTTGATATAATGTCAAAATTGAATAGAGAGTCTATAATCTCATTTTGTGTGAGCATTATTGTTTGAACCTGGCTTGGACCTATCTCGCATTGCTTCGGTAGTTTTTTGAATTTGATTTGCATCATGGTTTGTACTCTCTATTTCAATGGCATCCTATCATTACACCTTTAAACTAAAATCCAAAATAGAAGTTGATCACATAGTCGGGTTGTTGAAGATATTTTCGGCCTTATTTTATGCAATTTTGCAGTAAATTCAGTTTAATGAGGTAAGAACTTAATAGCTTTAAAGGTCAACTGAATGAAAAACAAACCTTAACTTTATATAATGCCAAGCCTACAGTGAATGTTCAAAAAATTGTGCAATAGAAAAATTTGTACAAGTTTGTTGACACTTACTAAGAAAACTCAAGATAAGTCTATTTCCAAACCACTACAAGAGTCTAAGCCCATTGGGGATCATAAACCAGTTCAAACTCTAGTTGTAGAATTTTCACCTGATGTGCTACTATAGGAGATATTTCCAGTCAATAAGTATTGTGTTGATTTAAGGTATACTAGTCCTATTGGTTTTCATGTACCAAACCATTTGAAACCTATTCACTTTGTTTCTGGGAGGCAAGCTACATGATAGTCAAGTTGTTGATCCTCTTGTTTTTTGGTTCACCATATGATCCCAAGGTAATCATAATCATTTTCATTGTAGATGATGAGGTCATACCTCCATCAATTTTTTGATTTGCATTTGTGCATGTTGATTGACTTGTGCATTGAGAACTTGAATGGGTAACAGTATTGGTGAAGATCAAAGTTATGATTTGGAGATGTTTACACCCTAATTAAATTCTAGTGTTATGGGAATGCAAAACAATAAGGAGAATGTGAGGGTTTGTAACAGGTAAACAATTTTAATCAATTAGCATAAAACATTAACCATTCACAATCAAAATGATGCTTTCATGCTTGTAACGATAGATAAACAATAAGTAATTGTTCAAATACATAAGAGGAGAGAGAAACTTCGTTGTACAAAGCAGAACGAGGATTTGGTTGTGCAGGATGGTGAAATGGGGAGATCAAAGAGAAGAAATGCTTCGGTGTCGACCCTGGAACTGGAAACTAAGTAGGGGTATGACTATACAACTATTGAATAATCCAACCCTGATTTGTGCGGTCCTGGCCTAAATCTATACTGTCTTGGACCCTTTGACAGTCCGCATCTAAAACTTCATATGTACTTCGCTTGTCTGGAAATGACCTTCGCTTTATGTCGATCTTGCTCACACAACTTCAGGATGACCTATAATCACCTGCAACAAAGTGGAAACCCTAGAAACCTGCAAAACCCTTCATCAGAGCATTAGCAAGCCAAAAGGAGAAAACATGCGTGTGGTTGAGGCTAGACTACCCTTGGCGGTCAAACTCCCCATTGTTGAACCAATCAAAGTGTTGCACTACATGCCCTCATTGCAGTATCAAGCTTCATGTAGTTCTCATAGGTGTTGTGTAAGTGTGAACAACTAACCTACCCCTAGGGATGCCCTTGTGTCTCTTGACACCAAGATAGCGGGCTGACTATATAGTATAGAATGTACCAAGTGCGGTAGTAGTGTGATGTGGTGTATCTTAGTTACGTGACCTAGCCCTTTGTTCCTTGAAACCCTTGAACAATGCTTGGAATGACTTCGCTCTTGCTAAAACATGGCTCTATGTTCCTTGCATGCTCGCAAATGGAAGAAGCTAGACTCTTTGACGTAGTTGAGTGCTTCAACCCTGTAGTAGGGACCGTTCTAATTGATGTGCAGATGATTTGGATAGGTTTAGGAACCCTTTGAGTGCTTTTGGAATGATATATGCAACAGGAGCTGGTAAGAGTGTCAGGTGAGTTAAAAAGTGACATTGACTTGCTTATATAGCCTTCCGTAAGTGAGATATTCTAATAAAACCAACTCTAGGAAGATGGAATGACCCAAAGAAGATATTCCAAATTGAAAACAAATTCAGTAAACTTGAAAAGTTAGGACCATACAAATCGGCCAAGCCCAGACCCCACATCCCAACCCACTTCTACAGTTTTGGACAGAGAAGGAGAAATATAAAATAAGAAGTTTGGACATGAAGCACAAGGGTTATTTACTACTTTTATCAAATAATATTCACAGTATTGACAACAGTGCAGAGTGTAGAGATAAGCAAATCATGAAATAGCTAGAGAGATAAACTAATTGGATTTCGAATGTGAGCATGTGTTTTAGTAAGGGAGCATATCGTAAACTTGGCATTGCACAAGTTACCAAATTTTAGTGTCTACAGGAGAGTTGTTTTTGACACGTTTGTGGAAATTTATTGATTGTGATCTACTTGGAGATTTTGTACATCTAGTTGATGGTCACGTTGTGTTTTGTACACATTTGCTGTTGATATTTCAGACATTGCATGTAGCTGGAAATATTTTAGCATTTAAGAATTTTCAACAGAGCTTTTGGGTTGTTCCAGTTGATGGTATCTAGAGACAACTATTATTTTCAGGATTGTATATTTTAGAGCTGAGTTTGACATGAGATTGTAACTGAGGAGACAACAATTACACATTGATTGAGAGATGATGGTTGGCACAATTTTTTTGTCACGTGCAGTTTTTTTATGTGTCGACGTGATTTGTTAGAGACAGAGAAGTCATTGACTCTAGAGACCGTCAGGGGAATGGTCCCTTATCTTCTTAACATGATGAAAGGTTATGCAATTGAGAGTGCTTATGAAGCACATTGAGGTAGGCGATCTTGCAGGAATTTGGATACTCATGGCAGAGACAACATGAGATAGCACATTGGAGATATTTGAAGACTTATAGGAAGAGATGGCGACAAACTTTTTATAAAGAGAAACATGGCATATACAGCTCACTTTTGCAGTGGACATTTTTGGGATCGTTGGACACGAGTGGATAGTGTGGTACCAACATATTGAGAGGATTGTGGTATATAGGGTTTGAGATATGATTCCCACATCATTTTAGTTGCAGAGAACAAGTTGAGTAGACATTGGATCAAAAGGGTGTGTTAGGCATTGATCTAAAGAAAAATATAAGAATAATGAAAATACATTCAAAGAAGGGGAAAGTGATAAATAAATATTGGAAAGACACATGACCTTTTGGTTTCTCCGTTGGATTTGAAAGGGTCGTAAACTAATTTATCGTATACCTTTGTACATGAATGGAAAAAAGGAATCTTGATTGCCGTATAATCTGTGTTCATTTGTGTTTATTTTGTCTATCTTTATGGCTGGAAATCAACATTCTTTAGAGATACAATTCAGCTGTTGAAGCAGGGTTGGTAAAATTTTGTTTGTGATCTATCATTGTAATTTGTTAAGACTCATGCAAAGAGGTGCCTTGTAAAAGGTGTGGTTTAGTTGCTTGTCCTATTATGGGCTTGTGATTTACTTCTGAGCTCTTTATTCTTATTCATGTTTTTCCATTTTGACTAATTTAATTTTAATTTTAGACTATAAGCTTTTATCATTTATGTTCATTCATGGATGTTGATATATATATATATATATATATATATATATATATATATTATATATATATATTTTCCCCTATGCAGATCACAGGCTTTGCTAAGGCAATGATTAAACGTTGCATTTCTGTTGATGGATTGACTGATGCAATAGATATAGTTGGCACGGGTGGTGATGGGGCAAATACAGTAAACATTTCAACAGGTGCATGTATCCTAGCTGCGGCGTGTGGAGCACGGGTAGCAAAGGTAAGTATGGTTTGATGCATACATACACACATACACACACATATATGTTTGTGGTCTTGCAGATAAGAGAGCTTTAAATTTTAGGATTCATCATCCTCATCTTTGTTCTATGGTTTATGGACTCCCTTGATATTGTTTAAAACCCATTTGTATGCTAGTCTAAAAAATATTCTATTCATTGGATTTGATCTCCCTCTCTCTTTATCTCTCTCTTGTCGTTTGCAGCACGGAAATCGTTCCAGCTCCTCGGCATGTGGAAGTGCAGATGTGCTGGAAGCTCTTGGAATAACTGCAGACTTGGGACCTGAGGTTAGTTTCGCATCAAGAAGCTTAGAAATTACCTTGAATTAATCCATCTGCTCTACTAATCTAGTAAATATTGATTTTGGTTATGTACAAGTCTCTAGTTATCAAAGCCTTTTTTATTGGGTTTCTGTAAAAAAGATCCCATAATTTTGTTTCTTGGCGAAGAAATTGCAAATATCATCCGAGGTCACGTCATGGATGCCTCCTTTGAATATGAGACTAAGAAAAAAATACTTTTCAAGGATTATACTACAAACTTTACACCTTTGTTCTATAGTTAAGTTCTGTTAAATAGATTGAGGTTACATACTTCTAGAATAGAGAAATACAGTACTTTTTATTTCTTAGTGACTAAACATAAATAATGAGTTCAACATAGAATAAACCATTAGCTCATCATAATATTGAAAAGAGTAAATACATTTAAAACATGCTCTCATGATTGTCACCGCCAAATTAAATTCCTTTGTGTCAAACATACTCTGTTTTTAGCTGCATTGATGTTGTTGAAAGGGTGATTGAATTCTACAAACTCAAGAAACAGCTCTTGAAACTTTGTAGCCTCCCGATGCATCCGCCCAATAGCATAAAAAAAATTGATTTACCTCCTAATCATCAATTGGAGCCACTCTTCAATATCATCCTCATACCATTTATGGTTCAAATGCATAGTTTGCCATTTGCAAGGGTCTGTTGAATGAGGGGTTTAATCCTCTCATCACAGGGTTGTAGTGTGCGAATCTCTCTCACTAATCTTAACCATGAGTCCAACATGTTATGAAATGTATCATATATTTCTCCATAAGTAGGACCATTTGTGGCTTCATAACAGATTGCCTGTGCTGTGGATACAATAAATGATACTGCATCTACAATGTGCCAAGCAATCATTATTCAAAAACTTAAAGACATATTTATGCATTTTTTTCAAAAAAATAAAAATGATAGAAAAAAATTGTTCGAACTTAAAGACGTTTTTTTCCTTGAACTTTATCCCTTGATGAACTTGAACCGAACTTTATCCTTGTTGAACATGAACGCGAACTCGAACCTTGTGACTTAGCTCACAACCATACCATACAAAAGTTACTGCACCTCGAGTATCCTCACCTTTAAGAGGGAGTAGCTGGCAGAACTAGGATCGTCGGGATTCAGGAATTTCATTCAGAGTCTCCTTTTGCAAGGTTAGACACATCCATCAATTTTAATTTTTACGGTTATATATATTTCCTCTTGCTAGGGAGATGGGTCCCTCAATTTTGGGGCCAGGTTTCCCCAAAAATGTAAAATGAGAAGTCTCCGCAGAGTTCTTTTTAGACAATGTGTCTTGGAATTTGTTAGGGGGATGCGTGAGAAGTTTCCTAAGTCTCAAGGACGGAGTCCTTCCTGGACAAGTTCTTGAGGTTAGGGAATTTTTTCCCATGGATGCACCGTCAAATAGTGTAGAGATGTATGACTTGTTGAATCATCAAGGTTAATGATTGTTTAGTAAGTGTAAATATGTTCAGTACTATAAATATGGTCATAAATGATGACTATGTAAATTGATGATTCCATAGTGATTTATGCGATGTCATCTTTCTTCTCGGTGCCTGATCTTGGATAAGTGAGGCATTCTCGGCCATAATAATCAATCTCAGTAGTTCATCATTAGCATTTATGACAGTTGAAGTCACACTATTATCAAGTACAGCAAGTAACACTCATTATTAAATGTGATTCAAGCTTCAAATCTGGTCAGCAGTCATTATACTTTAAGTTTTATTTGAAAATAAAAAATCTGAATTGTTCACAGAAGAATTATGGTCAAGTTAGCAGGCATGGTAGTCAGAAGTTGAAACAGTTGACACAACAGAAATCCTTCGTCAATTCTGTAGAAATCAGTCAAACAACAATTCTGTTTGTCAATGTACTAGAAGAATCAGTCAACAGGCGGTATACTTGGTCATCAGTACTGGTCATTGCCAAAGAAATTCTTGTCTTGCTAATGTCAGTGCTGATGCCAGCCATACATTCTATCCCTAAATGCCCTATTTTTATCCATGAAGTAAGAACTGGTGAAAGGACAGAGGAGTGAGATGAATGATGGATTTAATCAACTTTGATCAATTATTTGATGCTGACTCGGCTAACTGGTCACCCTAGTCAGTGGCACTAACTTTGATAATGAATTTATCGCCAAGTTAGACTTGTTAGTAGGGGGTACTTAAATCAAGTATAGGAAAATCTCATTTTTGAATTTTTTGAAGAAATATAGGTCACTCTTAGGGGGATATGAAGGGCAATGGAAGGATAAATTAGCTTATTTGTGAGAGGTGTAAAATGTAGCTTCTTTGTAACTTCTTTGTACGAGGTATAAATGATCGCAAAATTTAGTGAGTAGTTGGCTAACCTCCTAGGATCCTCCAGCATAGGAAAGTATGTGATGTTCGGTTCTGCTCTTCTTCAATGGTGATTGGAAGGAACATAGCCACAAAGGTTTTAGCTATTGCATTATCTTAGATCTTAAATAGGTTTGCATCTGTACAGTAACTTGCACAAGATTAGACAGGTCTTCGTTTACTTTGTTTTACTCTTACATCTCTTTAAAGGTGAAGGAGTATTAGTGACATCTTCAAAACTGCAGACATAATATTCCGAGCACTGCTCCAACTGTCCTTCAATCTGCTGTATTTGCCCCAAATGAAAGATTCAAAACTTATAACCCTTATCTTGCTTCATGAAATGATAAAAAATCTTGAAAAGATGCCAAAATGAAACAATGGATTTGTTGAAAACAATGCTAAGAATCCACATATGAAATTTGACTTTCCAAGTCAGGCTTATCAACCGAAGATCACAGTTCTTCTAAAGAAACTGTTCCACAAATGATCCAAATCCCAAGAGATATCCAGGGGACAGCACTCTAAATTTTTAGAACCTAGATGTGTTATATGTGTGGGTAGAAGCAATAGAAAATATGAAATATCTATTCAGGACTTAACATTCAGAGGGAGATGCACAGGCAAGAGAATAGAACCGAAATAGAAAATTTCATTAATCTATGCGTTCTGTACTTTTGAGGGAGATGTGTGGCTGTCTATCTTCCATTAGCTACATCTATGTTATGCTATTTAATGATAACTATCTATCTAGATATAATTACACAGTGTTACAAAGCCATGAAGGTTAAAGAAATGTTATGACATTTGAAATGGTAGCGCTTCTACTTGTGAGTCCTCTCCTCTCGACACTCAGGTTAAATGGTGTCATAATGGAACAGTTGAATCTGGCCCCACACCTCACAGCTTGCTGTCCTTCAACCTCACGAGTGCAACCCATCAAATCTGGAATGAAGGCATCAATATTGTTGGCAATGAATGATTCCGCACATTGTTAGCTAACTGTTTGGTTTGTAGGTGTCTGGTACTTCGAAGATTGTGTAATGTTTGCTCACTTGGATGGTGACACATCTGATCTGCCTAGATTTCTTTGCACCATTGGAAACGTGCTCGACATCTGGTCGAGATGGAGTGATGATCTTGGAAATACCACAGACCTTTAGAGGCTGTTCAGCTATACTACAGACCTTAAAACACGAGTTGACGTTACAACATGCCACTAGAATGGGCTTGGTGGTATCAATGGAACTGTATTTGGATAATCCACCTGGATCATTTGCCTTACTTAAAAAGAAATAGTCTCGATTGCGATCAAGTCCAGGAGCAGGTTCAGAAACATAGCTTCTAGCTGAGCCTTGGTGAGTCATCATCCACGGTGAGTAAGTTGACCTGTTCTGCCAACTTTGTAGAATGCATAGGATGGTTTTGTATGTGTATTGCTTCCAAAATCTGATTTGATTTTATTGCTTGAGGTTGCTCTGATCTGGATGATGGAATCCCAAATGTGGAAATGTAAAGCTATATGGCACAATTTTCTTAGGAGTTGGTGCAGCATGATTAGAGTACGCAATTGCTTTAGATATCATGTATTCTTACCACCCTTTGATATGATGATACTTTGAGGGCTGGATATATACACACCCTTGCCACTATGCATGTATGAATCCAGGTATAAATTTACAAACATCAATTGGTGCTACATTAGAGATTTTTTAATCTTTAAAGGGATGTATACTATATGATGTGTGGCATTGTCGAGTGATGTATATACCTTTGATGTTGCAAGAATTGAAACATCCCAATTTGTGCAAGTGAGGATGAGGCATGGCTGGCGAATTTACTCGCTTGATGGTTGCTTCAAAGATGAGGTTCTTCAGGCTGCCACCATCAATTAAGAAATCCAGAGGCTTCCCTTGCACCCACATCGACGAATGGAATATATGTTATGCTTCATCTTCTTGCACTATTAGCATAACTTTTGTGGTGACAATTGTAATGTGTGGATCAAGTCAATGATTTCTTTAAAGGGTTTGACTTCAGAATTCTCCGTTTCTGCTCGCTTAAGCAACACTTTTTGAGCATGGAACTCCACATTCGAGTGTCTACTTGGTTTATGTTTCTTGCACCATTTATTTGTCTTAGATGGTTGTGACTACTTATCTTACGAAGATAATTTCTTTTGTGCAAAAGATGTGTTGTGGTTACCCTTCATAATTGTTTTTTCCTATGTGGCTGCCACACATCAATAGACTTATCTCAGTGCCTTAACCTTTGCTAGCTTCGGTTTGGACTGAATGTATGGATGTAGGCTGCCGCGGTACTTGAGAACTTCTTGCTGTTGTGACTCGAATGAGCCCAAATTTGCGTATAGGTAATGGAAGGCACCCATGTAGTCTTGCACTAATTGGTCATGTCCTTGGTGCAACTTTTTCCATTGAATATAGCGAGCATTGTGTTCATCCTTTAAAGCATCCAGAAACTACTAACAAGTCTGTGTTTTTTTTCTCTATTTGATCTTTCTCCCATAGATTAGGGGCTTGTCACCACTTCTTGACGGGCTAAGTGACATTCAAAAGTGCAATCTTGATATTTTCTTCATCAAAATAGTCATTTGTAATGGCCCCAAATGGACAATTTTTACCGCCAAATGGGTTTTAGGCAAAACCCAAATCAGAAACTGAAAGTAGACTGAAATAACACAACAAATCTGAGATTCCACTTACAATAAAATGCCCAAAATTTGCTAGAATGAACAGCCAACTGAAAATTAAATTTTTACTCCTCAAATATTCACTTTTCCACATACCCACAAGGCCAAAAATGGCGATTTGGGTAGTTAGAATCAATTACAAGTGAAATCAGATTTTTCTAACCCTCGACTGATTTTATAAAAATAAACTAGGGCTGAAAATACTCAGAACTTGCAGCAGTGAATATTAATTTATGTGTACCACAAATGAGGCTGGAAATGTTGAAAATATCTTCTTTGAGGATGCCCAAACAACTCCAAAAAGTTGCAGATCCTACAACCCAAAACCCCCAAAATGAAGGCTCACAATTCCCAAATTGGGTCGCTTGGGGTGTAGAAATGCCCAGAAAATTGCAGATTTGATTCCTTTTCAAATTCTCCTGTTTGGCTGGTCCAAACACACATCAAACACCAATAACTCAGATCTGATTTATGCCCAGCTGATTCTTGAAGTGCAATCAACCCCAAATATGTCCAGATCTGAAAATACTTCTACCAATCACTGTCAGCAAAAATACAACCCAATGATGAACCTTGGTGTAGACACAAAATCACGCACATGGGTACATTTCTAGGTCCTAAAAGCATACTAGCATTTACATGATTCCTAAGCAAGAAAACTAGTAATTGATGACTATCTTTGGCTTCTTTTCTTTTTCTTTTGTTTTCTATTTTTGTCTTACATACCCTATAGCCCAGTCAAAACTTTTGTTGAGTTATCTTTTATGGCTTCAAACACTAGTGCTCAACCAGGATAGATAGTGCCTAGGTGCCCCTGTCCCCTCTGGGAACCCTTAACCCTTTCTCACCTTACTCGCTTCTTTTAGGTCTCTTTTATCTTTTGGGCATATTTTTCAGCTTATGGGTCGAGCCTTCCAATTTTTTATTATGAAATTGAAACAAGAGAATCATATAAACACATAGTTATGTGACCAAAATCAAGGACCAAGAACTAAGCATATACTATCATCACCTAAGCTTGCATCCAAAGGCACTAAAGAGCATTAAAGGAATCCATCTAACATCCATTCAAGGGAAAAGGGACTGCATACTCTACATACACAACATAGGAAGGGGAAGTTCATTTTATTTCATCCACACATGTTATACATTTATGCATTATAGATCTAGCCCATTATCAAGTGCAACTTGCATTAGGGAATCCTAGGGCATCATCCTTACACACACTCATAAGAACTACATGGAGTATGAGATGTAGTGCAATGCACCTTAATCGTAAGTTCACTCTCAGGGTGACTGTTGGGGTTAGTCTAACTCCCCATTCTGCATCTTTCCTTTTTAGGTTTGATTTGGTTTATGGGCTTTTACAGGTGAATCTTCTGTCTTATGTATGTTCACAGGTACCTTCGGCGATCAAGGGGTGACCAATCGAGTGATCAACAGGGGAACAATTGTAACGAACACTTTGCGAAACACAATGAAAACTAATATTTTGAGCTATATGCAGAGTCACGGGCATGCCCAGTAGCAGTCTCCAGCGCCCATGCACCCTTGCCCCTATCCCATGGATGCCCATGTCAGGCTCTCATTCGTGACATCTCAGAATTTATACTGAGAATTTACGACACTCTTCCCAGTCCTTTTTAACACTTTTTCCTAGCTCATATGAGTTCCAGATTGAGTCGTAAATCAGCTAAGTACTTCTTATCTCTCCTTCATTTCTTAGGGTTTCATACTTTCCATCGGCTTATTTTCTTGTGTCATTGCTATACTTTATTATTCGATACATCATTTATCAACAACGATAGACTTTGCGACACACCTGCAATTAGATCCTTAGCATTTGCATAATTACGGGCATCCAAATCCAGTATTCAGTGAACCCATCGCTCTAATCCAACCTTGCCCTGTCGTGGGCGCCCATTTTCTTCCTTATGCCAGTCACTTGTCAGTAGTCGTTATAGTGAGTTCCTTTGACGTACACTCTTCCAGCTCTGTTCATCACTTTATCTTGCCCATATCACTTCCTGTCTACTCGGAAATCAGTTGAAGTCTTCTATCTCTCCTTCTTGCTTAGGGTTTCATACTTTAGATCTTAGCTTCCTTGTGTCATTGTTGTACATTTAAACCTTTGATACAAAAGTTAATCATACGATGGTGACACTAGATTTCAATCAATTAACATCATTAGATGAACCCATCGCTCGAACCTAACCTTCGCTTCTAGGCGTTTTGTCATCTTTTTACTATGGCTGAACCCAATGCACACTTTACTGATGAAGACCTTCATGATTTCAATGCTCATATTACTTGAACATGCCAAAAACGCTCGAGGTGGTACGTCTTATGCGCTACTTGTAAGGAAGCTACCAATCTAGCTAAGCTTAACCCACATGTCTCCAATACTTCTTCCATTCCTATTTCAACGCAACATACCAACTCTAACCTTCCACTTACCTCTACTGTTCCCATGTCCATTCCTACTCCTTCCATCCATTTCAACCCACTTCTTAATACTCAAACATTGCAAGTCTCCTCTTTCGACACCCATGACCTAACTTCTTTATATCAGGACCTACTAACTTCAAATCTGTCAACTTTAGCTAGCTACTTAGGGATCCTCCCCATCTCTTGATTCCTCATCTACTTCTTCACACTCCTTTTGCACCCACCATTTCTACTTATCCAATTCCTCCATAACTTATGTCACCCCTAAGTCTACCTACCTTTAATGTGCCATGGTGACCTTTGAGAGCATCTTAGATCCTTTCATGTGGCATATCTCGATTATGCGAATGATCATACATTACTAGCTAAGATATTTCCTAAAAGTCTTCAAGATTATGTCATGTGTTAGTTTTATGATCTACCTATTCATTCAGTCACTTCTTTTATACATTTAGCCGATGCTTTTCTTTCTCACTTTTCCATCAATATTGGCACAAAGATCTCTGATGCATAACTTGATCAAATTAAACAATGATTTTATGAACATTTAGCAGACTATGTTATTATGCATTATAAGAATAATCTAGCTCAGATGAC
This sequence comes from Taxus chinensis, assembly GCA_019776745.2. Classification (NCBI taxonomy): domain Eukaryota; kingdom Viridiplantae; phylum Streptophyta; class Pinopsida; order Cupressales; family Taxaceae; genus Taxus; species Taxus chinensis. The sequence goes on from CM034152.1 coordinate 651,938,641, forward strand.
TAATGTACTCGCTGAATCGGAATTGAAAGATATTTTTGTTTAAAGTCCTCTTACCACCACTTTAGGCAGAGTGTTCATGTTTGAGACCTCTCCTTGATTCGATTAATTATGTCATATGCTCAAAATGCATGAAGTCAAACTACTCTCTATGAGAAAACTAAAATATCAAGATTCTTCTTCATCCTCTTCTAATAGATTTCAAGCTAAAGCAACATTCAAGCCATCTCCTAAGCCCACTAAAGCAAAGGCAACTAGTTAATTACAGTCTCACCTCCTGAAAACGCTCCAATGGACACCCTCCAAAGCATACTTCCACCAAATTATGCTATGCACCCCATTTTTTGTAGACTCAAACTCATTGAAAGCAATCTAATCACTCTCCCACTACCCGCTCAATCTATGATCCATCTCACCCCCATGGCCATAATTATGATGAAAATGATAAATGTGACTATCATCTAATGTATTTGGGCATTCCACTGATCGTTGTTTCAAACTCAGGCATCTTCATTTCAATATCTTATTGACAATAATTAACTTGAGCTCATTGAGCCATCTAATTCAAAACCAATCAATGATAATAAAAAGCTCAAAACAATTCAATGACCCTTTGCCTAAGCATGACACGTAAGCTTCTGATTCTTTTGCTAATCATACATATCGAGCTGTGCCCCCTCCTTCATCAGGGCCCCTTGACTTCCTTGTCGCTTCTGCTGATGCATCACCACCAAGCATTTCATTTTCAGATCACGATGCTACATTCACTTCTGATTCCTTGCACATCAACGTTTCTATCAATTTATATACTGTCAACAACACTGTGATGTATCCAACGGATCCTATCAGTGTGTGCTCCATTGCACTTCTCATGGCTATCAAGTGTCCATTTTCTAATATCACATACCTAGTTCCTAAATCTTTTGGCTACATTAGGCTTCCTGTTACAGTTAGGCCTCTTACCATGCTTGTGCCATTCGTTGTGGCATCTTCAATCAAAGGGTGTGACATGCTCTTAGGTCTTCCTTGGCTCCGTGTCACCCATGCTATTCCTTCCATGAATCATTTGTGGCATCAAGTTCATTCACAATAAGCAATTTGTCACTGTTAAAGGTGTTCCACCATGCACAAGTTGCCGCATTCAGCGAACTAAAAGGAATAAAATCAAAATTCGCCGGATTTTAATAGGGTCAATTAAATGTGTTGAAAATCGTTATTTAATTCAGTGCTTATTCTCAGAAGTCAATTTTTCTGTAATACATTGAAAATCGTGCTTGAAAAGCGTTGAAAATACTCTAAGAACTTTTGAAGTTCGATTTTAGGGTTTTCCGTCCTCGTGTTTTAGGGTTTCTGCATCGTTCTTGTCTTATAAAATCTCCTGCACAAGATAATAATTTTCACACCTCCAGAGCCTGTTGAACTTCGAGCCTGCATTTGCGTCCGCCATTGTTCGAGGTTGGAAGCCTGCATTTGAACTCGATCCTGCATTTGAACGTCGAGCCTGCATTAGCGTTTCCATTTGTGTTTGTGAACCGCTGCATTGGAAGCCTGCATTTGACGTTGTGTTGCTGCAACCATTGTCCATTGCTGGAGAGACTCGAGCATTTGCATCTACCGTCCACCATTGTCCATTCGTGAATCGTTGCTTGCCAGGAGATTCACAGGTAGGTTGCTTTGTAATTTATTTTTATTTGATTTGTTTTTATAAACAAATGTAGGTCTAAACTCTAAAGTTTTAAAAAATTAGGTTCCACATAAATTAAATTAATTTAATAGTGTCAGTTAGGTTAAAGATAGGTTATTACTATTAATTTAGGTTAAAAAATTAATGTCTTAAGTTTTAAAAGTTTAACGTTTTAATATATTAAACTTTTTTATGAATAAAAAAATATATTAAATTTGATTATTTGAATGGTTACACTTACGGTTTTTCTTTGAAGTTTAAAGTTTTAATAATTTTAAACTATACTAAATCTTAAATACTTATCTATTTATTAATTTCTAATATATATATAAAATTTTATAAAATATAGTAACATCTAAAATTATATAATAAAATATATATTAATATCATGTATTTTATTTTTTTTGGATTGAGGGTAAATTGAGGGTGTTTGAAAGGACCCACATCCTTGTACAATTGAGGATTTTTCTTGAGAGGAACCACAACTTGGTTACAATGAAGGGGACCATTATTTAGGAACCCAATTGGAGCAATCATGAAACCATAGTGAAGATGCAGCGACCAACGACAACGGCATCAGCGAGTGGGACAACTATCAGTGAATGAAGCGAGAGGAATAGCCACTAGCGGTCAGCAGCGAGAGGAGCAGCCACCAGAATCAGCAGCAAGCAGAACAACCATCAGTGACAACAGCGAGAGGAGAAGCAAGCGTCAACAGCGAGAGGAGAAACCACCAACGTCAGCAGTGAGAGGAGAGCCACCAGCGTCAGCAGCGAGGAGTAACCACCAGTGTCAGCACGAGCAGAGAAGTTGCCTCCAGTGGCGAAACCACCTCCGAGGAGGATCGTGCCTCCGGGGGATTTGAACCTGGGTGGGCAAATACACAACCATGTGACTTGACCACACCACTCCCACCCCCATCGACATTATAATCGTATTTTATTATATAAATTATCATTAAATATATAATTTTTTATAAAAAATTATATATTAGATCAATAAAAAAAAATATAATATTTTATATCATTATGTTATATAATGTATTTTATAAAAAAATGATATGTAATATCCTTTGAAAAATTATAGATTAGATTAATAAAAAATATAAAAAATATTTTACAAAAATTTAATATTTTAATATCCTTAAATTGAAGGTATTTATATATATTTTAAATCAAAGATTGAAATGTATGATAACAATAATTATCCGATAATTATTATTAACTTACATTTAAATTAAATACATGATAATAATTTTTGTATGATTTGATTTTTTAAATTTATTTATTACTAATTCTTTGTTTATTTTTTCCAAATAATGCAGGTTGTTATATTGGTATGGCGCCTCCAAAATCAAATGCAGCGGGATGGAAATACATGAGCCGTGAGGGTCGGACAAACAATCTCACGTGCACTTTATGTCAGCATTCTTTTAGTGGGACATTGACAAGAGCAATGGACCACCTTCTTGGCATACTTGGGTGGTCAAGGAGGCGGTGTTGAAGAATGTCGGAATGTCACTCCTGAAATAAAAGTAGAGTTGGAGAAAGACTACAAGCATTCATTAGTTGTAAATCAGCAAAGGGTTGCAAAAAAAAACGACGACTTCAAGGTGAGCTTTCTAGGCCCAGAGTGCCAAATACTTCTTTCTCCTCCACCATGTCCACAAGCTCTGTAATGCCAACAACTAGTATTGGGGCAGCGATACTGAATAGCTTTTGGAAACCCCTGTTGAAAAAGAGCAAGTTGATGATGCATGGGCTGATTTCTTTTATGAATCTGCCATTCCATTTTATGTTGCCAGGAGTCCTTATTTCAGAAATGCAGTTCAGCAATCCATTAAATTTGGAAAAGGTTATACAACTTCCAGGGTCAAAGGCTTTGAGGGCTACTCTTTTGAAGAGGTCAAAAAATAGGGTCATTGAAAAATTGGAAAATATTAAAGACTCTTCGAAGTTAACAGGTTGCACCATTTTGAGTGATGGTTGGTCAAACATGTGTCAAAGACCCTTCATCAATGTGTTTGTTTATTGCCCTAAAGGTGTTGTATTTCTAAAAGTTATTGACACAATGGAACACAAGAAAACTTCAGAGTATGTCTTCAACATTTTGGATGAAGCAATTCTCAAAGTGGGTGTAGAAAGTGTAGTTCAAGTTGTGACTGATAATGCTAACAATTGTGTGGGAGCTGGGAAATTGATAGAAGAGAAGTACCCGCATATATATTGGAGTCCTTGTGTAGCCCACTGTATTGATTCACTACTCCATGACTTAGCCAAATTCCCTTAGGTACATGAAGCAGTTCAAAGAGGAAGAACAATTGCTAATTTTATTAGAAACCATTGCCTCACATTGAGTATCTATAGGAGGCATGCATCTAAGGAGTTGTTGAAGCCATGTGACACAAGATTTGCCTCCTTCTATATCACTTTGAAAAGAGTTGTTGAGCAGAAGGGAGCCCTTCAAACTGTTGTTTGCAGCAAAGAATGGGAAGATTTAGTTCTTGCAAAAGAATCTAATGGTAAACAAGTGGAGCAAATCATTTTGAGCTCTAACTTTTGGGAAAATGCAGCCAAGGTCTTAAAAATGTGTGCACCCATTGTTCGTATGCTCCACATGGTTGATGGCGATACCCCTTGTATGGGCATGGTTTATGAGGGCATGGACCTTTGCAAAGAAGACATCCAGAAGGCATTCAATAATGTGGAAGCAAAATATAGTGAGATATGGGATATTTGTGATGGAAGATGGAGGATGATGCATACTCATTTGCATGCAGTAGCATGCTATTTGGAGCCGACACTCTATCACATTGAAAGAGAAAGTGACCGTGAAGTGATGAGTGGGATTTATGCAGCCATTGAAAAGCTTGTTCCGGATTGAGATGTTGCAAAGAAAACCAGAGAGCAACTTAGAGCATACATGAGAGGGGATGGGTTATTTGGAACCCAATCAACAATAGATGACATGGAAGACATGGATGGTGATGAATGGTGGAGACTCTATGGAGCAGATACCCCTGAACTACAACATTTTGCAATTCGAGTCTTGAGTCAAGGGGTAAGTGCATCAGTATGTGAGAGGAATTGGAGCAGCTTTGACCATGTTCAATAAAAGAAAGGAATAGGTTGTTATTAGGAAAACTGGGGGACCTTGTTTATGTTCGTAGTAATTTGCGATTGACTATGAAAAAAGTGGCAATAGATGCATGCACTTCAAAGAAAAAAAAGCTTCAGGATGTCCTACAAGACAATATAGATGATTTTGATTTTGTTGGTGATGCTGATAGACATGAGGGTGAATCTAGTGACGTTGGTAATGATGATGTTTCTAGTGATGATGAGATTGAGCCAAGTGCTCTAGATGATTTAGAGCTTTTTGATGTAATAAGTAGAACTTAGCCCATACTAGATAGGGAAGTTTGAGACTTTGATCCATCACTTTTTGACAACATTTCGAATATTAGTATGCAACTGCGAGCACATGTTTTTTGATGTTTTTGCTTTCAATCACATTATTGTAATAACTACTTATGAAATCAATGAAATGTGATATTATCTCTCTTTTGAAATGTGAATTTATCTTTTATCTTTAAATATTTAATAAAAGTGTATATTTCTCATAGTCAAATTTAATCACGAATTTAATTGCTGATTTTTTTACTAGCAAATTTTTCACGAATTTAATCATTGGCGAATTCGAACACGAATTCGAATGCGGCAACTTAGATGCACACCATTGCCCAGGCCTAGTCTTGATGATATCTTTACACCAGTTACAACATCTTGGCATCCTGGGCCTCTCAAATCTAAGTCACACTCTGCACCTAGTTCTCCTATTCGCACATGACCCGCTTCACGACTTCGTCGTCCGCATTGGTCCACAAGCCCATCTCATTAGCCTAAGTCCCCTACTTGACAACCCCTTCACATAGGTGTTCACCACCTCCTTCACCACACAAGTCTCTTTCACATGTACATCCTTACTCTCATACTCCACCGATCTTAGATCATCGTCACATGCCTTTATCTCCTTGGATATCGGGTGGAGGGCCCTTGCCCTTCACTATCGTTGGAGAGTCTTCTATCCTTTTCACGCTTGGGGGGCATTACACTTTCTTCCCCCCCTCCTAGCATCATTAGTTGTCTAGAGTATCCACTTTCACGCTCTGTGCTTCACACTTCATCTTTTTCAGTACTCATACATATTTTGATACACACCTTGTATCGTCATTACCCTATGATGCACTCTAGTTCGACGGTTCATACTCGATTGTTGAGGGTCTAAATCTGAAATGAACCTCACTGCATGCTCTTTTCACACTCTATGCTTCATGATCTATCTTTCTTGCACACATTCTCAAACCATTTCCTGATGACACACTCTTGTTCTATGGTTCATTCTTGATTCTTGAAAGGTCTTTTATAAATGAACCTCATCTCATACACATCCGTTGGAGCGCACGTTGCTCCTATCATCTTTGCACTTTGCATACCATTCCATCACACTCATACATTACATTTGCATATCTTGGTTGCATCTACTCTTGCTAGCTTATTCTATTTACAAGTTGCACTTTGTCTTCCATGTTAGACGGATTCTTAGTAAGACATTATCTTTATTATATACACATGCACGTTCACTTGGTCTCTAGTTGTGAATGCAGATCTCTTACAGTTTCTTACACGCTGCAATGATGCTTGGCACTGTATCTTTTACTAGTCCCATCGAGGCTCCTGGGGGTATCTACCTTTACTACTCTCACACATTACAGGTGCTATTATTTTATCATATACTTACTAGCACATTCCTTTCCATTGATACATACATGTCTTGACATACTTTTTTATCTTTCTAACATGCTAACAGGTGCTTCACGGGTAGCATTTGCTTTGCAAGACTATATGCCACCATGGTTATTTGACATTTTGCTTGATATTATTTGCCACTGTATGCCATTGTTTGTGGGCTATGCCCTATGTATTACTTAATCATTGTTTGATTGCTTATGGCCACTTCGGCCCTGATTGTCTTGTGACAGTGCGAGTGATGTCCCATGTTTGAAACCCGCTTTTCGCGGTCCATTTTGTTTGCACACTTGCTTGTTACATTGCCTTATATTACATGCTCGCTACTTTTTCTACTAACACATGTTCCTAGCCACTTTGTTTGCATGTGCCTTGGTTTCTACCATGCACATCCCCTACCCCCTGCAGGTATCCACTTCAGCACAACATTAGTACCTCTCCTTTGGAACAACATAAAGTGGGGGCAAATGTAGCCACAAAATTAGGACCTCTCCTTTGGAACAACATAAAGTGGGGGCAAATGTAGCCACAAAATCACGCACTTGGGTACATTTCTAGGTCCTAGAATCATACTAACATTTATATGATTTCTAAGCAAGAAAACTAGTGGTTGACAATTATCTTTGGCCTCTTTTCTTTGTCTCTTGTTTTCTATTTGGTCTTACACACCCTACAACTCAGTCAAAACTTTACTTGTTTATCTTTTATGGCTTCAGACACCAACGCCCAGCCAAGACAGCAACGCCCAAATGTTCCTGTCCCCTCTGGGCGCCCCTGACCCTTTCTTACCTTACTTGCTTCTTTTGGGTCTCTTCTATCTTTTGGGCATATTTTTAACTTATGGGTCGGCCTTCCAGTTGTCAATTACGAAATTCAAACAAGGGAATCATATAAATACATAGTTATGTGTCCAAAATCAAGGACCAAGCACTAAGCATATACTGTCATCACCTAAGCTTTCATCTAAAGGCACTAAAGAGCACTAAAGGCATCCATCTAGCATCCATTCAAGGGACAAGGGCTACATACTTCTGCATACACTGCATAGGAAGGGGAAGTTCATTTTATTCCATCCACACATTCTATTACATTGCTACATTCTAGCTACAACCCGCTATCAAGTATAACTTGCACAAGGGCATACTAGGGCACAATTTCTACACACACTCACAAGAACTACAGGGAGTCTGAGATGTAGTGCAACACTAGGTCGTAAATTCACTCTCGAGGTGACCACCAGGGTCACTCCGACTCCCAATTCTGCATTTTCCTTTTTAGGTTTGATGTGGTTTGTGGGCTTGTGCAAGTGAACTTCTTTTTTGCAGGTTCACAGGTACCCTCGATGATCAAGGAACAACTATCAAGCGATTAACATGGACAACAATGAAGACTTAACGACACACTAGAAATCAGATCCTGAGCATTTGCACAGTCACGGGCGCCTAGATCCAGTCTTCAGTGCCGAAGTGTTTTTGCCCTGCCATGGGTGCCTGTATCCGGCCTCATCCTTGCATCTTAGAATTTACAGTGAGTAGTTATGACACTCTTCCCAGTCTGTTCATCACTTCTCCCTGCCCTGATCACTTTTTATCCACTCAGAAATTAACTAAGTCTTTTTATCTCTGCTTCTTGCTCAGGGTTTCATACTTTATATCTTAGCTTGCTTGTGTCATTGTTGTACTTTAACATTTATACATCAATTACTCTGCAATACTTATGTTTAATGAATTCAAATTAAATTAAATCACCCAGATGGATCCACCTCTCAAAATTAAGGAGTTTTCATTTCTCAATCTTTGAAACTTTGGAGGTTTTCGTCCTTAGCGTCTCCTCTCCTTGAGGGTTTTTGTCCTCTAGAGTGAATCTCTAAGGGTTTTCGTCCTTAAAATATTATTAATGCAAGCTCAAAGCTCAACATACAAAATCAGATTTTATAAAATAGCCAAAAGATGATCTCCACAAGCAAGTCGACTTGCTTTTATAAAGGTAATGGGCCAAATAGCTACCCTCAACATCCAATAATCTTTCATCCCCTCATTTAATACTTTTTCACTTTATTTCATCCAAAAAGGGGTCGCATTTTCTAAAGGATAAATAAACCTTAAAAAATGTTTTTTTCTTTTTATAATTAAGTCTATAATAACTTAATATAAGTTCCTTTGTAATTTTTCTTTTTTATGCACTTTATAATAACTTATTATGACTTAAGTTCCCCTTGTGTTCATTCCTTAGCCGTTGGGGAGTCAAAATGGGCTAAGGGTCTTCGATCGAGAAGGGGATATTACATCATTCATAGAAAAAGTGTGATTCTAACTAAGCTAGCCAATTATGTACTGAATTAACATTGACTTCATCTGTAAAACACACAAACGTCTAAATTTACTTGAAATTTGGGGGACTTCTAAATACTTTACATGAGGATTGAGTCACTAGAACCATTTATTCGATGGACTTCAATGATCTCCCTTAATAGAAAATGTCTTTTGTTGTTGAAGTGTCTTTTGCAATTTTGTCATCTATCATTGCACTTATTGCATCTTGTGATTCATGCTCCTTTTCCATCCGAACTTGCTTGAAAAAAAAAACAAAAGATAATCTGAGAGGTCTAATGGTCTGATGTCAAGCTTCAGATACTTTGACCTCATTCAATGGAACATACCCAAGATGAACCACTATGATACCACCAATCCAAATCCTAAGAGGTATTCCGGGGGACAATACCCTAAATTCATATAACCTAGGATCTGTTATATGTGTGCGTGGAAGGAATATGAAATAATTATTCAGAAATGAACATTCAGATGGAGATGCATAAGAAAGTAGAACTAGAACATAAAAATTCATTAATTTGTGCATTTTGCACATGGCTTACTCTCGAGGGAGATGTTTGGGTTTGTTTATCTACCACTAGATGCATCTAAGCTATGTTATTTGATGAGAATTACATATCTAGTTATTGAGCCCGATGCACAATCATGCAGAGAAAAACCTGTCTTGTCAGGCCGCATTGTTGGAAGAGTTTTTCTTCCACTCAGCCCCCGTTCTCAAGAACAGGGGAGCTTGCCGTGAGGCCCTCTTTATGGTTGGGTGGAGAACAACGATTTTCACCAGGAGCATTCCCCTGAAGACTCTAACCCTTTTGGACGGGTTCGGTATCACTACATGTAAACAACAGATGGTCTTTGTTGCTCGATATCTTTCACAGGGAGGAGTGACACAAACTGGGTTCTCAGTGTTGGGTGCACTATTAGACTCACAAAAATTGAAGTTGAGGGGGTGATTCCTGAAGACCGCGCTTGCCCCCTGATCCGACTTGAGCAAGGAACTCTTCCAGTTTAGGAAAACTAAAGAACCATTATGATAGATGAATTACCCATCAAGATATGCATGCATAGCATGACAAATCCGTGAAGGCTTAAATAATTGTTATGGAAGATGAAATGACTGCTCTTCCACATGTGACTTCACCTCCCAACAATTAGGTTGAAGGGGCATTACATTGTAATGGTTGAATCTGGCCGCACATTATTAAATATATTAACTATTAGCTACACATTAACTAATATTTAGTATGCATTAACTAATATTTAATATGTTACAATTATCAACCTCCTAAACTGAATATGTAAACTTCTTTTTTATTAATAAAACACCACCAATGCGAGTATGTTAGTGTGCTTTCCATTCTCCTTCCATTCTCTTTATTCTTTCAATGTTTTACTAACATTGTTATCAAAGCTGACATTCAGGGAAGCCCTAGGAGAAGGGTACAAATGATAAGGAAAGAAGAGAATATAAACATGAGGGTGAAAGATGGCGCAATTTGCAAAGGTCATGAAGGCATTTGTAGAGGGACGTTAGACCAAGAGAATTGATTCGTGTGGATGCAAACCAGAAACACGCTAGGGCATGGTGGAAGAAGGAACAAATGTGCACTACTTAAATCGTGATCTTTTCCTGACGATTTGTACACCACAAATCAACAGAACTGTTATGCGACTAAATCCCCATAAAGGGATTTTAGTAAATAAAAAGAATAGAAACATTTAGAATCACCTAAGCATAGGTGAAAGAAGTGGACAATAATTATTATTCCAAATAAAAGATTCATATTGCTCGAGCACATAGAAGGTGTTAACTATTATGTTGTAAATAAGCAAGTATTATGTTGAAAAATAATAATAACAATGTAATGAACTAGTATGTCCTTTATGAATAAACACCTACTCTATCCTACGTAAGGGGAATAAAAACATTATGAGAATGACATCTAATTCTATGTGATTGAATAAGGACTAATAATTTGTAGATAAGGTAAGGAAGAAGACCTGTAACACTCTGAATAACAACGAGATGGTGTTTATAGAGTAGATCCAATGGGAGGCACAAAATGCACTTATCAGTGTCGTGGCCAGAGCTAGTGAATGCTGTTATGGCATTGTGATTTGAGTTTGCAGTCAGTTCCGCGTTGTTGAGCGTGATTTTTCCCTCCGGTCCACATTTGGGGAAAAACTGGCCATTTTGAAGAAGTTTCTTAGATATGTTTTAAGAATCATTTATTCACTACGAGAAGGCAATTTTGTGTAATTAAACTTCTCATGGTTAATTTTGTTTTACTATTGTCCAATAATCAAAATTCATCTAAGTCACTGTGTCCTAAATTAAATTAGGGTTCAAAACCCTTTAAACAAAGACAATAGAAATTAGAGTTTTTCTATAAAATAACTATAATTCTATCCTAGAAAAAGGCCATCGCAATGGGGAGCTAATTAATAGAGGGAGAGTGTTATATGACCTAAATCTCCATGTATTAATAGTTACTTGAAGCTATGTATAAGATGTGAAAATAAAGAGATATTGATAAATATCCACGAGTTATATGGGTATGGGATGAAAGAAAAATGTTAGTAAAAGTTAAATGGACCTTTTATGATGTTAATAGTGCAAACATGTGAAACATCTGGGTATATTCATAATCAATACCCACATTGGTTTAATTAATCATTTTGTTGTGCTGTATGTTTTCAGATCTACCCCGTACTGCTGACGTCAACAAGTGAAGTTACAAGGGAGAGAATGTTATGTGACTAAATCCCCGTAAAATTGATTTTAGTAAATAAAAAGAACAAAAGCATTCAGAATGAAAGAAGTGGAAAAGACTTATTATTCCAATATAAAATATACATATAACTTGAGCACATGAAGGTGTTAAGTATTATGTTGTAAATAACCAAGTATTATGTTGAAAATAATAACATTGTAATGAACCGGTATGTTCTTTGTGAATAAACACCTAACCAACCCCATATAAGGGGAATAAAACATTATTAGAATGGCATGTAATTCTATGTGATTGAATAAAGAATAAAAAATTTGTAGACAAAGTAAGGAAGAAGGCCTGGTAACACTCTAAATAGCAGCGAGATGGGGTTCATGGAGTTGGATCCAACGGGAGGCACAAAGTGCACTTCTCAATGTCAATGGCTACGGCTAGTGAATGCTGTTATTGCATTGTGATGTGAGTTCGTGTCTAATTTCTCATTGTCGAGTGTGGTCTTGGCTCCAATTTACCTTGCTGGTTAAAAATTGCTATTGCGAAGAAGCTTGCTCAGATATGTAATTTGAACCTTGCGCGTTATAAATAGAAGTCACAGTTTTGATGCTGTGTTATTTTTGTATATTATAAGTTTATCAATAATATTGGAATTTTATCTCAATTAAAATTATATTTTACAAACACAACCGTTAATATAATATTGTCTAAATTAAATTTCTCTAGGAATGGGCATAATCGCAAGGAATGGATGTGTGAAGGTGGACGTAGGAAGACATGCAAGCCATAAAGGACACATAAATTGTGATTTCCAATGGACGTGATTTGCAAACAAAGGAGCTAGTTCCAAGAGGACAATTGTGAATTGCAGACTCGTTACAATGAGCCTATAGACATTGGTATCACGATTTTGTAGGCTTCTCTTCATAGTATCCGTAGGCATTTTCTAGACTTAAAGCTTCATTAATATTCAATTTTGTTTTTGAGTAGATGATTTCATAAGCTCTAATCTACTTATGGGTGAATAGAGTCATCCTTGAGACTTACTATTTATATTGCTACTTGATTAATTTTGGATGTGTTGAGTTATTGTTGGTAGTCAAGAATACCATGTGTTTATCTGTTTCAGGGGCCGACCAAGTGAGCTGCTTTAGTATACTATACATTTCCTTTTACATTGATTACAGGTTAGAGGTCAACACACTTGTGTATCATGGCCAATATCTTGAATTTTGTTCTACCAGAGGCACAAAAACAGCTCAATGGCCAAAATTATAATGTTTGGGGTCATAAGTTACGATTACAAAAGTAATCGGGATTGTAATAAAAATTATTCTCAACACTGAATAAAGACCTAATACAAATCCTATCGATTATGACCACGTCATAACAATAATCTTTTGTTGTTGAAATTGGTCTATTTCATATGATTTTTATTCCTGAAATTTGGAATGCCATAGTCACAAGTGATCTTTGAACTAGTATTCCGAGTAATTATCAAACATAAAGAGAAAGGCCAAGTCATGTACCGTAAAGAGATCTGTTGTTTTTTTGGCAAAGTTGAACCAAAGAGGGTTCTTGTTAGAACATCTCCTTTGGATGAAATAACTTTGAGACCAACTTTGCTTTCGTAAAAAAAGGTGGACGACGATAACTTGATTGCTCATGTTTTGAATAGTTTACCACCCTCTTATGAATTCACTTTTTGGAAGCTTTAACATTTTTTGGTAGAAAGATAGGACCTTTGACATTTGATCTAAGCCAGTACCTATTTGTTGCAAGGAGTGCAAGCAGACATAGATGAGTGAGTCTAGTTCTGGACCAAACATAAAGTGTATTTGTAACTTAGTCTAAGGTGAAATGTCAACATAAACCTCAAAGGACCTACTTCCAAATACCAAGTGAAATGCCATTATTGTCCATAAGGTCAAGCTGTCAAAAAGGATTGTTGAAAGCGATGATATGCTCTTTCCCACAAATGTAGACACAAAATCTATGCACTTGGGTACATTTATAGGTCCTAAAGCATACTAATGTATACATGATTCCTAAGCAAAAAAGCTAGTGGTTGACAACTTCTTTTGGGCCTTTTGCTTTATCTCTTGCACTTTATTAGCCTTACACACCTTATAACTTTGTCGGTATTTGACTGATTTATATTTTTATGACTAGCGGCCCAATTAGGGGAGAAGTGCCTAGGCGCTCTTGTCCCTCCTAGGTGCTCCTGACCTCCTTTATCTTCTTCTTACTCTTTTGGGTCTCTTTTTACTTTTTGATCACCTTTTAATTACTTTGGGTCGGCCTTTCAGTTGTCAATTACGAAATTCAAACAAGGGAATCATATATCTACTTAGTTATTGCTCTCGAATAAGGGGCCAAGCATCTTAAGCATCATCTATCATCACCCCAAGCTTGCATTCAAAGGCACAAGAGCATTACAAGGCATCCCATCTAGCACACTCATATAAGGGACAAGGGCTGCATCAATCTGCATACACAACATAGGAGGGGAAGTTCATTTTATTCCATCACACACATCTTGCATACTTGGAGCAATCTAGATCTAACCCGCAATCATCGTGCAACTTGCACGAGGGCATCCTAGGGGCATCATTACACACACAAACACAAAGAACTACATGGAGTCTGAGATGTAGTGCAGTGCTCGGTCATAATTTCACTCTTCGGGTGACCGCCATGGTCTGTCCAACTCTTCATTCTGCATCTTCTTTATTAGATTTGATGTGGTTTGTGGGCATGTGCATGTAGATATCTATTTTGTAGGTTACAGGTACAATCGATGACATTACAACAAAATCATAGCGATAAAGAAAGACCAACAACGAAGCTCCTCTATCCCAGAAAAGATCAGATCTTGAGCATCTAAGCAGTCACTAGTGCCTAGTTCAGTCATTAGCACCTAGGCACTCCTGCCCTCTTGTGGGCGCTTCTGTCTGACATAGTTATGAGTTCCAAAACCCTCATTGAGCCTCGACGACATTGTTTCTAGCCAGATCTAACAATTACCTAGTCCACATCATCCCCAAATTGCACGGAAATCAGCTAAGTTATCTTCCTTTTCCATTTACTTAGGATCTCATAGCTTGAATGCTTATTACTTGTTCATTATTGTATATTATCATATGTATATCATTAGTTACAGTAAAGATACTCTGAAATTAAGGTTTAATTACAATTTATATTAAATCACACAACACAAAACCACAGGGTCAAGCAAATGTGGCTAGAGTTGAAGTTGAACGAGATTTTGAGGAAGAGTAACCTTCATGAAACCATACATAGCACTGCTAGTTGTTGGTTCTGTTATTTTGGTAGACATGTCACGTGTCGTAAGGATTGATATGTAAAATTAATTGCAGAAATAACTTTTTCTGATTCAGTTTTATTAGGTGATGGGAGATTACATGCAGTAGACAATATAGGAGATATCCACATAGTGTTGAATAATGGTGCAAAAATTCATGGTAAAGAATGTTAGGTTTGTTTCTAGAATTAATAAAAATCTCTTATATATTAGTTAGTTAATTGAAAATCCCAATATTTCAGTGAATTTCTCTAGGAAGAAGTGTATTGTGTCTGATGTAAAATATAACAAGGTAATAGCCCTAGGTATTGGGCAAGGTGGCTCGTATAGACTTGTAGACCTTACCACAATCAATTTACATGCATTAATTGTTGACATAACAACTAGTTAACACGATGAGATCCCTCTCCACTACTAGTTCAAGCTTTTGGTGTGATGGCAAATCGTACATGGTATCAGAGCCAAGTAGTTAAGCGCGCCCGACATGGAGTAGTACTGGGATGGGTGACCTGCCGAGAAGTCCCGGTGTTGTTGCCTCCTAATGTTGTTGGACCTGATTGGGTGTATAGGTGGTGGGCCCAGAGCTCTTGTGGTTGCATCCGGCTCCATTGTGCAGGGGAGTGTTGGCGTAGTAGCTAATTAACACGATGAGATCCCTCTCCACCACCAGTTCGAGCTTTTGGTGTGACGAAAAATCGTACAATAACTATGGAGGGTAATACCAACATTTTGTGACATGAAATATTTGGACATCTCAAACTTTAATTTTTAGCCAAATGTAGCAAAATCAACATGGTTCTTGGTTTTGTGATTATCCAAGAAAAACAAGATATGTGTGTAGGGTGCTTGGCTGGTAGTCAAAATTGGAAACCATTTCTGGTTGAGGGTGTCTGTGTAATGTCCCTTTCTAGGACAAGCTAGGAAATAACATAAATCTGATCACTCACTCTTGGAAAATAATTAATATTCAAACCCCAACTGTTGCAATTTTCTAAAATTCATATCTTTGACTAGAGAAGTCTAAATGAGCTGAAATTTTGGATATTGGGCCACAAAAGTAAGAAAAATAATATGCAAAAATCAGATTTCGCACAGCCAACACGAAACCCTAATTTTGCCCTAAAAAGTAGGCCGCCCAACACTTTTAGGGCATCAAATCAATTCCTAAAAACTATAAAATTACTTCTTCCTTATTTCTCCTAAATAATTAACCAAATCGATCCTAGGAAGATTAGATCTTCGTAGTCTGACCTCAAATAACCCAATGTTGGCAATAATACAACCCAAAATGGAATTGGAGTATGCCAAGGTGGTGGGTTAGATATGAGAGCTAATTATAATTCTAAAATCCTCTAGATCTGATTTTTACCAGCAGTTAATTAATTAATAAATCAGCGAGAACAACTGAAACTTTACAAATTCATTTACTCAATAATCAATATTTTTCTATCAAATAAAATGCAGATTATTCTATAATTCAAAGCCTTTCCAATGAACTATGATTTTGAATTTTTAGGTCGCTGAAACCCCTTCGAATCAACCCCCAAAATCTGAAAACCAGTCGCTAGGGTTAGGGGAAATTAATTAAATAATTTGTAGCTCACAAAACCCTTCCAAAATACTCAAATAATCAACCCTTGCATCTGAAATAATTAATTAGACACAACAACAAATAGATCTAGCATAAACAACCTCAAAACATGATAGATCAAACACCAAACCAAGTCGATTTACCTCTAATAAATTGCAGCAATAAAAATAGTCACAAAGCACCACAAACCCTTCACAAAAATGTAGATTTATTCTCCAAATAAATACGTCAATACCCAAGACCAAGTTACCAATGCAAGAATGAATATATGATGCATAAACACATTCAACACGAGAGCTCAATGGAGAGAACAATGGAGTCTTCAATATTCTTCAATAATAGATCCAAATGAGAGAGAGCACAATGCAAGAACTAGGGAATATCCCAATACTCCAAACATGGAGTGAAATCAAATGATCATTCAACACAACCCATAAAGGAAATGCGACCTCCTTTTATAGAACTAAGGGGTGCAAAGTCCAATGATCGACCTTTTCCCTTTTGGATGGAAAACATAAACTCTCATTAAAATATTTAATACTAAGACTATGTGCACTTTATTTAATTTCTTAATTAATTTTAATTCTTAAATTTAATAATTTTTATTTTTTATTTTTTAACATTTGATTTTTTATATTTTTATGACTATCACTTGTAGCATTAGGCATGCCAAGGGATTACATTTTCATTAATTGTTAACTTTTAGATTTTAATAATGTCCCTGATTAACAGGGGACAATACAGTATGAAATGCATAATTTTGTTTTTTAGATCTCTTTCATGCAAATCTTTAATAGTAATTTTTAATTAATAGGCCAACTATCCTCAGTGCAAGGTATGTTATGATGCTACTGGATAATTCTTTCCAGGAAGATGTGTGTCTACTTATTAGCCACCCATCACCGATGAATTCTTATTGTTTTACATCTTTTGAAAAAGTTCAGTGGACCAACGTGATGGATCACACATTTGAAAATTCCATTCTATTTCCATGCTTTAGATCATGTGACGATGTCTTTTACGATGTTTCTTCTCAGAGGTGTATGTTCCATCACTAGTCCATAACATGCAAAGTGTAGTCAAAGGTGGTTTGATAGTCACATAGAATACAAAATGATAGAAGGGGGTGTTTTATTTGTATACAAATGAATTTTCATGACAAGATATTTTGAACAAGTGTGATTGCATAATAGGGGTGATTCATTAAACAAGAGGTGCGATATTTTGAAGCAAGTTTATTACAGGTGGATTTATAACATTAATAGAACTCATTGCAAAGCTTTACAAGGTGGTCACATAATTGTGAGGAAGCTAGGTCCATAATCAAACCCATGAGGTAACCAGTTAATTCGAATTATTAATTCTACTGCAGACACTTTCCTTACTAAGAGATAGATCATATTGAGAGAATTGTACTTTAGATGTCCAAAAAATGAACAATAAGATATATCTTTGCTAGATAATATGTTTTTACCAAATTTTTCATAGGCCTGTATACTGATTGAGGTTTCCACTAACAACATGACTGTAAAATGAGGTCTCTAGATTTGAAGGAGACATAATCCTTATGTTATCTTATAACATCACCAAGGGAATCATTGAGCTTACAACACCTCAAACTTGTGGTTCATTATGATAAAATGAGGAATCTAGTTGTTTAACTACTATAATGGTGTGGCAAACCATAGAGTTCATATTTTTATATACTCCAAAAATGGGTTATCAAAGACACAAAATAAGTGAAAAATGGTCAATAATTTCGACTGAGATTAAACCATTTCAATAGAATTACCAGACGCAATAGAAAATTTATTTTTGTGGTTATTCTCCAGGAGTAAAATATGTTATCTTGATCACCTATGTATAGAGTGACATGACATACCCATCATTAGGTGATGAAATATTATGTGCAATACATGCCCCACTATATTTGAGATACAAAATTATGATGGTGCCAAAGGATCCAAAGACTTTAGGTCTATTAGAAGGATATGAATAATATCACAAAATGAACAATTGGATGTCATGTCCCTTTTCTCTCAAATTTGAATAACATAATTAGAGTCTGCGGGAAATCCCTTCTCCATGGTTGAATTGCAAAGAAAGCTAAAGCAAGGAAAAGACAAATAATTAGTCTTTTATTATTTTATGAACGTTTTTTACTGTAGGTTGAACTCAAGACTATATGGGTCGACCTCGACATAATAAGGCAAAATAACATGGTCATAGGAGGAAGTCTACAATAGGATTCTTAGTATCTTTTATATATGTCTTTTAATAAGGATAAGTAATAAATAGAGTGACTATGGGTCGGCCACGGTTGAGAAAAAGTAACATGGAAAGGTCATGTCTGTAAAATCATTTTTTAGGAGTGAACCCTCATAAAATGTATCCAATAGGGATGAAACCCCCTTAGTGAGGTGGTATTATGTGATAGGACGAAAACCCTTCATATTGACTTAAATTTAGATTTGTATTTGCAGATCTCTCATTAAATTGAATATCAAACTGTGCATTTTAAGACCCTATATGAGGTCCATTGGAAGGACCTAGAGTGCGACCTGCCCTAGATTGACTTCTAAACATATTGGGTGAAGATAACATCAAATATCATTGATATTTCAAGTCGACTTGCATTAGAAAGGTCTAATAACTGATTTGCACGAATTTCCAAACACATTTGAGGGTGAAATCTACCTTTTTTCAAGCTGCTGCAATGTCCAGATTGAAATAGTATTTGTTAAGCAGTAGTAAATATGCATAAATCAATTCCGATTTGGCCTATATCATTTGTCACCATCACATTTTTTAATCATTTGAATAATATCTTTGTGGATGACTATTAGAGATTTTTGGCACTTATTTCATGCAAATAGAGCTCGCTGTATATTAAATTACAGTTGTGATGTCAACTATATTGCACATTTATTTATAGTAGTTCAATATTCACCCTCAAAAAGGGGTTATTACAGTTCAATCAGAGCTTGAATTCGGTTAAGGGCCTGAGGGAAATGTTTAATGGATAAATTTATGGTGTTGCCATGAAAGACTCACAAAAGTTTCTTGGATACTTGTTGCCAAGATCTATTGGCACTTATTTCCATAATTTTATATCAAGCAAACAATAAATTTACAGTCTGAGGATACGAGTTCGAAGACTTAGAATTAGAATTCCTACCGGAAGAAGATCTAAATATCTCACGGAAGAGAGGGAATGTTGAAGCAATGGTATAAGGAATACATGGCTTTTCTCAAAGAAATCCGTGAAGCAATGGCATTCGATAGAATTCATGGAATTGGATAGTGGAAGATCTAGGCTTAAAAGATTAGGCAAGCTAGGTCACAAAAAGTAGACATCCGAGAAGAGCTTCACAAGTTGCATTGGTGGGAGAATTTCGAAGATCAAAGCACAATGGGAGATTCGAGATTTCACTTGAAGGTGATGTGCATGACCATTAAAGACCTCCCTCAAAAGATAAATAACATCAACATTAGTGATGAAAGAAAGATTGGTGAATAAGTAGTAATGGTGTTAGGTACAAAAGAAACTCATTTCCAAGATGAAAATGATAAAAGGACAGTCCGTTGGTCTGCTTGTAGTAGCAGGCAATAAATATCGCCAAAGAATGAAGACTCAAAAGCTGTAGGAAGGAGCCACCAAGACATTCTAATGAACTTGTGAACAAGGTGCAAAGGAAGAATATTTGGATGAAATCTTTGTTGCAGGCCTGAGGATCGAATACCAATCTCAAATGTGTATCGCTCCCCTAGCTTGTCTTTCACAAAGAGTTGATCTCCATCATCAAGCTTCGATTCAAATATGGGCAAGATTACGAAGCACATTGAAGAGGTAAGGAGTACTCCCATATCCTATCCATGCATACAGACCCAAGTCATGCATGTACACGAGCTATGATAGAAAGTGAGCAAAGGATAACCATCTCCTCTAAAATCCATGGTTTGAAAGCTAAGGTAACCAATCTCCTCTTTCAATTTGATTGGCCGTCTTCTTAATACTCTTATGTTGGAAAGAACGATTTTGAGTAGTATTGAAAATAAAACTTGTGAGCCATGGAAATGGGAGAAAAAATCCCCATAAAGAGCAATATGAAGAGGCTGCAATGATCCTAGCAACAATAAAAAGGAAGGACAATTGAGGGAGATATCAGCATTATGAAAAGCACCAGGAAATGGGGGAATTGACAAGCAAACATTAAGCAAAGATATAATGAAGGTAGGCACCCGAAAAGCGGAAGATCACGGAGGTATGATGTTTTTGAAATATTTCTTGCTTGCTGATTTGAACTCAGAAGATTTGAGCAGCCCTTGGCATGGAAATATTTTAGTTTGGGCCTATATATTAATTAAAAAATTTCACCATGAGTGGATAATTAGAAAACTCAAGTTTCATATATGGTGAGTCCACTTTGGTTACTAATGATGAGATACCTTTGTGCACATCAAAATTCATGGGTAACGATAAGGATCATTGCATTAGATTATTTTCAGATTATAATGATGAGGATAGCAATAAGGATGAAATTAGGCATGATGGCATTTTAGGAGCACCAAATTACGACACTTTATTTAAAGGTGATCTACATGGGCACATGGTAAGCTCCACATTTCCATTAGATCAATCATTCAACATAAAGGTTGTGTGCACAAAGTTGGTATGGAATGAGTGTTATTCCTTTGATCCAGGCATAATAACTCAGCTGAGTATGAAAGATATGATTGAGAGCCATAAAAGGGTTGGTGTATGGTGTCTCAAGCTTGCCTTTGTGAAATTATATGCTGCTAACTTGGAACAGCAGTCACAGCAGCTCCTTTCATTGGTCATCCATGATAAGAAGGATTCCTTGCACCATATATTACTTCAGCAGTTGCTTTGGAAGGCAAATCAGGAAAAAATTCCTTTCTTACTATGGCCTATGTGTTCAAGGAAGGATAGGAGCAGCACCTGGAGAGTTTCAAATTCATTTCTTCTCAGCATGACAAAACAGTTTGCAATTCTAGAGAGGTATGTGTTGCTCGACTCCATGATTTGGTTAAGTTTCTACTCTAATGAACAAACTCATAAAGAAGAAACCAAGGAAGGGGGCAGCACCCTTGTGTCACCCTCTGAAGACCACTCAAAAAATAAAAATACAAATGGTAAGCTTGCTGGCCTGTACATCACAGCTGTTCATTTGAATGCTCCATGTAAATACCAATCAAGGAAATATGATTTCGATGCTCTAGTGAGTGGAAAATGCCAAAGGAAGAGGGCTGATCTCAACTCCGAAATTCTGAGTTACTTTGGGAGCAGCCCAAGGTATGACTCTTTATATCTCATTTCTCCCCCCATATCGGGCTCTAATGAGTATGCAATTGCGCATGATAGGGAAATGAGAATGATGTGCAACATGAGGAATAATGGCCACATTTTCATCGATACGTTTGCTTTTAACATTCGGAAACATCATTGGCACAAAGAAGTATGGGTCACATGGCTTACACCTTGCATGGGAAGAGTCCCTTTTCATATTTTGAGCAGCAATTGTGGTGTTTGATTGATGTGTTTGCTTGCATATTCACTAACTTCTGGGCTTCAAGAAAAGGTTTGGAAAGAATTAAGGGATATGGTATGAATTCTTCACTTTCAGCTGTATATCTGAGTCGTTTTCAGTTTGCTGCAATTGAGGATAAAGTTTCAGACACATGGAAGTCATTAATGTACTTTCATATTGGGAAAGAAATTGCGAAATGTACGAGCTGCTGTCCCATCATTTCTGCGATTGACATCACTATGATCAACTCTCCTATCATATCCATAGCTCAGTCTTTAGCCATGCAATTGATGAATTCATTGTTGGAGATTAATTTTGGCCCATGGGTGGACACTTGGGAAGGGAAACCAGCCATTTCAGATCTGATTTTTGAAAGGAGAATACTTGATTACAGTATTGTACGGGGAAGCCATCAAATGCATAAAGAATATGGAGTTTTCACAAGCAAGAAGACAATTGCAGGACCTAAAGGAGTGTTGTTAGACACTCATGTTTTTTCTAATCAGTTCGCTTCTTGTGTAGATACAAAAATGAAGATTACAAGGATCACATGGGATCCAGGTGATTGCGATTGCTTGGGGACAAGCAATCTTGGGGAGGGAGGACTGTAATGTCCCTTTTTCCCAAATTCGAAGGCATAATTGGATCTTCCGGATATCCCTCCTCCTTGGTCGAATTGAAGAAGATAAAGAGGAAGCAAATAATATGTCTTTTATTATTTTATGAACATTTTAAAGTGTATTAGTGAAGACTATATGGGTCGGCCTTGTTTATTAAGGCATAATGAATGGTCATAAGGGAGCGGCCATGTCTTTTCTATTTTGGTGCCAAGAAGGAAAAGTATAATTAGGGGACTAAGGGTAGCCATTAGGACATTGAATTTCATTTGTAAAATCAGATTTTGAGAGTGAACTCTCATTTCTCTCCACTTGGGACGAAACCCCCTCGTGAGGTCCATTGTGAGGGACGAAAACCCCTCACTTCTGACTTAAAACAATTTATAATTACATATTATTATTATATTGAAGATCAAATTCTGTCAAATCTGATATATGTCATTTGTTACAAAAGTGCGACTTGTTCTAGTGAAATTTTTGAATTATTGGATGATATTAGCATCATATAAAATGAATATTCCAAGTCGACTTGCATTATAAAGGCCAAATCTGCATTTGCATGGATTTGTATGCATATTTAACGGGCAAATCGAATTATTTATGACTGCTGCAATTTCCAGATTATCAAAATATTTCCAGCAGAGTTTTTTGCATTGCCTAAGTCGATTTGGCTATAGGAAATTAATAAAATAATATATCTTTCATTGGGCAATATTTTACTGGAGTTTGTGAAGAATTTCTAACATTTAATTTTAATCTGTTGCAAATTAAATTCTAGAATTCTGAATATTTTGATAAAACCATCAAAAAAGGGTTATTACATATTCTAAATCAAAAGGTGAACGTGAATGAGAGACTTCCTTGCAAGATGAATATGACATCTTGATAAAGAACCATACGTATGAGTTGGTGGAATCGCCTCCACGTAAACAACTCATTGGATGCAATGCAAATGGGTGTTCAAGGTCAAATGCAAAGCCGATGATACTTTGGACAAGTACAAGACTCATCTTGTTGCGAAAGGCTTTTCACGACAGGAGGGAATAGACTATGAGGATAATTTTGGTCCTACATCAATGATCAAAGTTGGTCACATTTTGGTTTCTTCTCTCCATAGCAACTCCGTATGATTGGAAGTCGTTTCAGATGGAATCATGGATGTAAAGATTGTCTTCTTGAATGGAGATTTGGATGCAAGAGTTTACGTAGTGTAGCCTAAAGGTTCTCAGGTACCTGGTCGTAATCATCTGGTTTGCAAGTTGATTTTGTCTTTGTATGGGGTCAATCAGATTCCAAGAGCTTGGTATATTTAGATTGATCACCATCACCAAGATTCTGAATTCAGAAGGAGTCTTTCTAATCCAATTTTTTATGTCAAAAGAAATAGTGGTGATATTGTGATTCTTATTGTATATGTTAATGATCTTGCCATAAGAGGTAGTGCGGCTGCTAAAATTCAGTGAGTGAAATTAGATTTATGTGCTGATTTCAACAAGACTGATCTAGGCCCCCTACACTATTGCTTGCATGTAGAATTCTGGCAACATGATCATCTCATTTTTATAGCCGAGGTCAAGTGTGCGATGAGTATCTTGAAGAAGTTGGGATGGCATATTCCGATCCTCTTCTACACCTATGAAGCTCGAGCTGAAGTTGTTAGTCGGTGATTCATGACATGTCGATGAGTCACTATACAGACAATTAGTGGGTAGCCTAATACGGCTTATGTCCACACAACCATATCCATGTTTTGTTGTTAGCCATCTTTATTGGTTTTTTCTCAACCCAAGATCATACATTGGACAAAGCACAATTAGTATTGAGATATGTCAAATGAACTCCTAACTTTGACATCCTATATCAAAGGACAGTAGATTTTAACACAAACTCTGATTGCGCAGGATCAATAGATACTTGGAGGTCTACCACCGGGTACATTTTTTCTTTTGGTTCACAAGTCGTTTCGTGGCAGCGCTAGCTTCAACATATTGTGGCTTTATCTTCCTCTAAAGCAAAGTACAAGGCAACGTCAGTGACAGTTGTGAAGTAATTTGGCTATGTCAGATTTTGAATCATCTTCAACTTCTTCAGACTACATCTACTCCACTTTCTATTTTCTATGACAATTAGGGTGTATTTAAATTGGTGAAGAATCCGGTATATCATGCTTGCACCTAACACATTGAGATTCATCATCACTACATACATTTGTTGGTTGATTCTGGGGATATTTCTCTTCACTAGTGTGCTTTTTAGGAGCAGCCTGCAAATCTAACGACTGAACTCTTTGGTTCCATTTTGTTTGTGCAATTTCGAGACATGCTTGGGTAGTCTCTGGCTTAGTCATTAGGTGGGGGGTATTAAAGATATTAGTTAACTATTAACTACACATTAACTAATAGTTTTTCTGTTACAATTATCAACCTGCTCAACTAAATATGTAACTTTTTTTTTGATTGATAAGACACAGCCACACAAGCATGGTAGTGTCCCTTCCATTCTCTTGATTCTTTCAATGTTTTTTACCATCACAGATCACACAGGGACATTGCTTCTTCATCCCGCAAGGGGAACTGCTTGAGTCATATGGTGGAACACCCCTTTAGAAATGAGGGCAACAACACTATTGACACCCAACGGTACCATGTGTTGTTAGCATTAGTGGGTTGTTTTGTAGGTGTTTGGGACCTTGAAAAAGCCAGTGATCAAGATTGCGTACAGTTTGGTACATGCTTTGTGGGGCCATGACCAATCTGCTTAGATTGCCTTGTGCCATTGGAAACGTGCGTGACATCTGGCGGAGATTGATTGATGATTTTGGAAGTTCCATGGACTTTTGGAGAGTGTTTAGACACTACTAATATCATGAAACATGAGTTGGTGTTACCATATGCCATGAGAATGGGCTTGGTGGTATTGTTACAGCTGTATTTGGAGAATCCACTTCAATCAACAAAAGTACATAAAAGCAAATTCAAAGCATCACACTATGTTGCCAACCTCCATTCAGCACTCTAGCAATTATGTGGGTTCAATTTCAGACCCTAATTTGAAAGCTTCTAGGAGGATTTACTTTCTATTATCTTTGACTTTATGAGGGTGGTTCTGTGCATTTACTACACTAACTATTTATTTTCTACTTTTAGGTAGCCTCTATAGCTATTTGAGTATTATATAAGGGATAACATAAAATTAATCACACTAGTTTATTTACTTATATCTCTAACCTGCTCATTTACAAATATGTTATGAAAAATTTGCAAGGATTTTACAACCACATGACAAAACACTTAAATGAGCTAGTGGTTGGTTATGCTAGGATAGAGACATTCTTAGTGTTGACCATAGTTACCATATTCGTATGAAATTATTAAGGTTGTGTTTATTATTTAGATTTTAGTTTGTAATATTATATTTAGTTTACTTTAGGTTAGCTCAATTTTTTAATTAACTTTTAGGTTAGATTAATTTGTTTTCCTTAATGATCGCTAAGTTTGTGAAATAGTTATTTTTAATGTCACAGGGTTTGCCGAACTTAAAGTAAAAAGTTCGAAATCCGGTGAACTAAATGAAAACCCAAAAAGATCGTTGCAATTTGCCCTAAAATTCGTACGAAAAAAGGGATTAGTTTTTTTTTAATTAAAATGTATTTCGAAATCATTTTTTCGATTAGGGTTTTTGGATTTTTCTAAAGAAATCAACACTTGCAGCATCAAACATTATTATTGCTTTGTTTTGTGAATTTGTGCCGTAAGACAGTCGTATCTCATTGTAGACAGTCAGAATTTGTTTTGCGAATTTGTGCCCTAAGAGTTGTGTCTTCCTGGGTTGATTGGCTCTTCGTGGGCGTGGCTCCACTCCGTGACTACGCTGTGTACATTGGCATAGCGTGGCGTGGCGACTATGTGAGCAACGTAGAGGAGGAGAAATCACGATGATCGTGTGAGTTGGTGAACTTTCATTAAGAAATTGATTGACTTGAGATATAATCTAATTGATTGACCCGAGTTTTCAAGTTGTTTTGTAATAATAATAATAATAATAATAATAATATTATTATTTATTTATTTCATATTCTTTTAATAATGTTTTAACTTTTCAATGTTTTATGGCGTTTCCATATTTTTTACCATTTTATAATTGAAATTTACATATTTAATTTTTTTTTTGATCGATCAAAAAAGAGGCTCAAGGCCTCACTATTTTATATAATATATAATATAAAAACCCTGAGAACAGGGACAATTCAAGTTACAAAAACCATCATAGATGGTGCAGCCAACATGAGATGTATCTATATATCAACTAAAAAATTATTTAGCTAAAACTATTTGTTTTCTTTATCAAAAGAGCTAGTCACCATTATTGCAGCAGTATCAACATTCCTAACCTCATCTTCAACCATCAAGGCCGTCAGGGAGTTGGCCAGGTTCGAGGCCTCAAATTGCTTAGTTGGAATCTGGAGGGTAGAGCAGATAGTGTCAATCTTCTTACTCTGTTGCACACTTTCCACGGCCATACCTTTAGCTAGCTGCCACAGCTGATCCAATCTCAGCCCCACATCGAAACCCAAGTGTTCCATATCTTGATGAATTGCATAGGCATTACTGGCTCCAAGCAAGATAGTTTGAACCCCAATGATTTGGGCAACCTTGAGAGTGTCTAGATGGGGATTAGATTTCCCTGGATCATTCATGACCTTAACCACTTCCTCTGTAGCAGTCGTGTCACCAAGCCTGGTAGATATCTGAGCCTTGAGTAAGTTGGTGGCCATCCACCTCAAGAATTTGGGGTCTTTTACCCCGTCAATTAAAACTTGTTGCCAATAATACATCACCTCTTTCGCTGTGACCTTGGTGCCCCTGTCGATCAAGTGCGCTGCATTCAACAAATGTTTGAGTTTCAAATCATTGACACACTAGAGAAAGGAGCAATGCACGTCGTCAATGCTGAAGCTATGAACCAGTTTATCCTGCATTTCTCTGACTGTGTTGCAGGCAGTGGATTTGCCTTTGCTCGCCCTCGTCTTTTTTCCATGCTTCCACTGCTAGCACCTTTTTCCATAGCTTTCACGAGCCAGCCGGATGAGAATGACTTGCAGCTCCAACAACTAAATAAGCTTTTTTGCCATCTTCCAGAATTCTCCCACACGTATCCTGCATATTTTTTAATTAAGGCAGGTAGTGTGGAATAATTAAGCATTGAGTGAATTAAGGAGATGTAGGATCACTCTGCATTAGCCACATGTGCTGGCGAGGTCATGCCATCTAATCTAATTATATCTCCTAATCTTGCCATTATTTCCAATTTATTAATGATCTTTAGGGGTCTGATATCATTATTTTCCACCCCCATATTAGCCAGCCTATCGGCGGCTTTGTTTGCCTCCCTAGGTATATGAAATATATGCTTTTTTTTGAGAAGCTGGGAGCATTCTTTAACAATGTGGTTTAAATTCCAATGGTTGGCCCGCCCTTTTTTAACTGCATTTACGATCAATAACGAGTCTCCTTCAACTTGGAGGCTGTCCCATTGTTTATCTTTAGCAATTTGAAGTCCTCGCCAAAGAGCTTTGGCTTCAACGAAATTGTTGGTGCTAACACCCCAAGCTTCATAGAAATCAAGAATTGGTGTACTGGTAGAATTTCTGAATAGACCACCCGCTCCAGCATTACCCGGGTTGCCCTTAGAAGCGCCATCCAAGTTAAATTTGATGTAGTTCCTAGGGGGATGACTCCATTTTGTTTGATTTTTTCCTCTTCTTTGCACTCCAACCCCCTTATCAAGGAATATTTAAATTTAATTTTTAAAACTTAGTTATATTTTTAATAATTTCAAATTTATTATAATGTATTTAAATTTGTTATAATATTATTCTATTTATTAATTATATTTAAATATTTAATTATATTAAAAAATTTGCAAATTATAGTAGTCGAATTTAATCACAAATTTTATTTTCAAATTTTATCATTGCTGAATTTAATCCAAATTTTGTCTTCGCCGAACTCGAACTTGAACATGAACCTTGTGACTTAGGTTATTTTATAAGTTATAAATTTTTAGTTAAGTTGTATTTTAAATCTATATTAAAAATTTATAATATATAAAATATAATAATTTTTATAAATACGGATAATTAATAGGATCTATTTTATAAATTTATAATACATTTTATTTATGCAGAAATTTATAATGTATAAAATATATTATTTTATAAATATGGATGATTATTATTTTTTGGTATATTTTTAAATTTGTAAAATATTGAACTAAACTGAACAAAACTGAACTTTTTTTGCAAAATACCGAACTTCCGAACATTTTCCGTCTGAAGAACCTGAACTTTTCGAACATGGTAACTATGGTGTTGACCCTTGAAAGACTAGGTCGTGCTTGTATCCTATTTTTATTGTTTCCTTGATGAATGCAATCTGATTGGTTTCTACTTCTAGTATAAGCATCTTTAGAATGCACTTAATTCTTGGCATGTTTGAAGTCAGACGAGTATTTTCCAGCAAGTTACCTGCTTTGCAATAAAGCTGTCATGACATATTTACGGAATTGAACTCGCAGAAGTACCTGATCATTTTAATGTATATTTCCTTTTTTTTGATATGATCAGTGTGCCTGTTAATTGCCTGAGCGGCAGGAAACAAGTATGTGTATTGTATTCTTTAGTTGCAATGCGTTGCTATGTCTTTTGTCATTTAATAACATAGATTTATGTACTACTACTGCTAGATGATATTTTAGTCACATGTTTCAAATTTTACGTGCTGCATTTTCTTGGTGGCTTTGCAGTTGTTTTTACTCTAAGACTCTTTAACATTATTTTAATATATCAACTGTATCACCTATGGAAGCATTATTCTAAAACTTTCTTGTTTCTATTTCTATACTAGGAAATCAAGCAATGTATTAGTGAAGCCGGAATTGCTTTTATTATGGCTTCAAAATACCATCCAGCCATGAGGCTTGTAGCTCCAGTGAGAAAGGTCCTTAAAGTAAGGACAGTTTTCAATGTTTTAGGCCCTATGTTGAATCCAGCAAGGGTTCGTTATGCTGTTGTTGGTGTCTACAGCGAGAGCCTTGTAAGTTATATGTTTGATGTCATTGGCAGTGTTGATAATTATTAGTTCTATTTTATACTGATTTAGCCTCTTTAAGTAACAAGCCATGTGACTGAAGTTGCATCATTACGGGTATGTTCCATTTCAAAAAGAACATATTTTGTTGCTTCTAGATTATAGCTATAATTTTTTAATGCATACCTAATGAAGAAAAGTGAGAAAAATTATATGTGACAATTTTGTTTCCCTCTCTATGCAAGACCTCTATGATCAATTATCATTTTCTGTAGGTATATTAGTGTTATTATTGTAATTTATGACTATATACAAGGTTAAAATATGATGCTTATTTTGAAGGAATATTTTTTGTAGCTTCTAGTTTGAAGTCGTGAGATTTTACTTTGGAATTGTCTTACAAAGCATTAAGAAACATGTAAGGATTTGTATATACTGCTGGAGCTTGCTGGTGCAAACAATTTATTTTTAAAGCAAAGGATGTCCAGTTGGAAAAGAACTTCCTTCTATTTTACCGTCATTACTAAACTAGATTCTTCTTTGCTCAACCAGGATGATAAGATGATTGTTATTCATTGCATTTAACGTTCCTTTTCTGGTGACTTTTATTGCTGAGAATAGAAGGTTTTATCCTTGTGATGAGATGAGTGGCATTCCTTTTCTTTCTAGAAATGAAGCCGTAGAGTTTAAGAATGCCCAAATATAGCCTTATAAGTATATTTCCTGCTATGTAACTATTTAAGAATTTGGGTTGAGAATCACGAGTTTAGTTCCGTCAGACATGGACGTAGGACAGCGGGTTCTTTTGGGTGATTGGCGATCACAAACATGGAGCTGCGAAACAGAAAGCATAAGTTCTACAATAACTTGCAAGCTAGACTTTAACTACAAATCTATGAAAATAATGTGTGTAGGCCCAAACACTTGATAACTGGCTTGCTGTTCCAGGAATTATTATTGTCTTTGTGCAAGGACATTGCAAGAGTCATTCATGACTTTGTGATATGTCTTGAAGGAAAGTTGAGTCTTCTTCAGTTTCAAAAGATTGATCAAGGAGAAATTGGTGCTTTGAAATCAATGATTTTTATTTCAGATAGAGAAAAAGGCGTATTTAGTTTGTCAGTTTTCCTTGAAATTCCAATAGATCTTCCTCCATAATTTTCTGATATTCATTCAAGAAGAGTTGTTGAATGAAAGATGAAGCAAATAATCCCAACTGATTGAATAACCTGGTCTTTATATGCTATCTGATTTGATATTATTATTAAGAAAATGAGTGAGATGTAAATATCATTATTTCAGAATTGATATGGAACTAAGATGAGTGATTTTGATCTTAAAAATTGGTCAAATGTTTTGGACCTACAAAGACAAGAATTCCTTGTATCTTACCATGTATGTCTATATCAAGATCTGTGTTACTTTGCAACAGGAACTCCCACAACCATTTAGTCAAAGATTCCTTTACAAATTGATTTTATAGAAGTTTCGTTTCCATGGATGTTTAATGAACATCGACAAAAGTAAATAGTGGCTTGAATGCACAAACTCATTTGTATGTTGTATGCTATGGTAACACAATTCACTTTTCATTTTTTGATAGTTTTTATTTTGTATTGATAGGTTGAAAAGATGGCTAGGGCTCTCCAAACATTTGGAATGGAAAGAGCATTAGTAGTTCATTCTAAGGGTTTAGATGAGATGAGCCCCCTTGGTGAGCTTCTTTCTGCAAATGAATCTTTTGCATTGCAGTCTTGATTGAGCACAGAACAATTTTTCGTTCTTTTCATTCATCTTTTTTGTGAAAATCTTAAATAGCACTAGATTTCCATCATAGTATGGAGACAAGAATATATCTTCTTTGCTGCTTTGAATGCACCCATGTTTACCTGTGTTTGTGTAGGTCCTGGTTTCATCTTGGATGTCACAGCTGATAAAATTGAGAAGTTTTATTTTGACCCATGTATGTTCCTACACCTTAAATATTTATGCTTTTGCTACTATTTCTCACACCTCTATTATTAAATTCATGAAAACAATATCAAAATTTGCTTATAAATATGTAAATAAACATGCAAAGTATATATAGCATTGATAAGATTGAAAATAAGATAACAGTCAAATAATGGAAATGGGAAGAAATGACCTAAATAACATTGCTTCCTTCTCTTTTAGATTTTCTTTTCGAATAATTTCTGATTGGTTTAAGTTTTTAACATTTAATAAAGCTACATTTTCATATTTGAAGTGAATGTTAAAGCTTGACCTTAGACTAATTTGCAGTGGATTTTGGAATTCCTCGATGTAATTTGGAAAGTTTGCGAGGAGGCGGACCAGAATTCAATGCGAAAGCTCTTCGAGATGTTTTGTCTGGCCAGAAAGGTGCAATAGCAGATGCTTTGGTAAATGCCTGCTTTTATCCCCTTATTGCATCACTCTTTGTGCCTGTTTCCATCACCCTCGTGCATTTTGTAATGCCCATTAACTCTTTTCCTGTAACATGCATACACGTGAACATAAAGATTGATGAGTAGAGCCTTCTTCTTGTAAATGCTTATATATTAGTGTGAATTTAATGTCTTATTTATTGTACTCACCTCTGCTTACCTGGCAAAAAGGTTTTCCCTACCCGAATGGGCGTTGCATTCAATTTACCAGTTATAAAACAAATTTTCCAATGGCACACTGACTTGAAGATAGATAGAGTTTGATTGTTTTTTTCACTGAGATTATATGTAAAGAATATGACATTCCACTCATTGTGCTCTTATAAGCAGATCAATACTCCATCTGATTGGATTATGGATAAGATGAATGTTGTTGAGCTAGTTCTTCATTAATATTATTTTTTTGTACTCCCATCCTTTCGTGTCACTAATACTTTATAGCTCCCCATGGAACATAACAGCTATACAGATAAGTTGATAACCATGAAGCAGATCTGCTATAACATTGGAACACTGGGTAGTGGTTATTTGAGGCATGCCATGTTAGAGTTTTAGATCCCTTTATAATGAAACTAGACTTGAAAAATAGATTGTTGAAGATCTCCACTCTTCATCACAATGTGACATTCATGCATTCCATTATGTGAATTTCAAACCAACTAAACACATATTCATTGACCATGTTCATATGTTAATGAGGGTTTATTTAGTAACTTAATTCCACAACATTACTGAACTGAAATTTTCAAGATGTCCTTAATTGATTAATTTATAGGTTTTGATCTTACAACTTCTTATTCAGATCCATTTGCTTTCAAATTCAAGTAGAACAATCAGCATTAACATGACAAACATAATATTGAAGTCAATTGCGCATAACATGTCAAACATTAGGCTAGCAAGATATGCACATCTTTAAGGAACAATTCAGAATCACACCTGACAAACTATAAAAAGTATAAAGATGTAAGAAGCGTATCATATATTGAACAAACACATTAAACAAGAATTAGAGTCAATTTCAAGTTATATACACACTTGTCACAAACATTTCTCTTGCGTTGATGTTAGAAATAGTTCTACAATATAACATCTTGCAAGTAAAACAAGTTGATTTTCTATTCTGCAACAAATTAACTGAAATGCTGTTGCAGGTTGATCTCTTTGGTGGGAATCGGACTTGCTCCAAAAACTAAAACTCAAAAAATTGCACAAGCTAACCAAAATTGTTTATACTGTAAAGCATCACATTGCAAACATAGTTGAAACATGGCAGTTATAAGTAGCTTGTTTTAGAGAATTACAATTCACAAATGCTTTCACATCGAATGTCGAAGATCATTCAGAAGATGATGATTAATTCCTTGTATAAATATACTTATGGGCTGTAGCGTGGCTTATTTTTTCCTTTGTTAGGTTTTAAACTTTTAACTCTTTCTACTGGAGTAGACAGAGTTTTGAATCCTAATGTTACACAATTGACTTACAGAAGATGGTATCTTTTATTCTTTATAATTTCTCTTCCTTCCTTTCTATTGGGCAACAGATTTGGGGATAGGGGAAGAGAAAACAAGCTATAGTTAAACCTGTAAAATATAAAAACTAGCTGCCAGTTGAAAATTGGTTTCATAAACGTCAAGATTTCAAGATTACCATATAATTGGTATCAAATGAGAGCTTAAAAAAAAACCTTAAACCAACCCCACGATACTATCATAGCATTAAACTCTACCAGATGCAATAATACATAGCCCATTCAGCTTTTGATAACTTTTCCAAG
This sequence comes from Taxus chinensis, assembly GCA_019776745.2. Taxonomy (NCBI): domain Eukaryota; kingdom Viridiplantae; phylum Streptophyta; class Pinopsida; order Cupressales; family Taxaceae; genus Taxus; species Taxus chinensis. The sequence goes on from CM034152.1 coordinate 651,972,583, forward strand.
CAAGGCATTGATTCCCTTCCAATTGCAATTGACTTGTTTTATTGCATTCCAAGTGGAGTCACACATCACCTGATCATGTATAATACAGCCCTTAGTTCATCATTACTGAATTAGTCCATCATTACTGAATTTCTCCATCCTTTTTGCCTTGTTTAGTTTTGGGAGGATTTTTATTGCATCAAACAACTTATGTGTCTGGTCTTGATCCAAAGCCTCATTGTTTCTTTGTAGTTTCATTGCATTTTTTGAATCTAAACATCATCATTGTTCATCGTTGACTTCTCCAAATCACAAGTTAATTTATTAATACTATTTCTCTTGCGCATTCCCTCTTATTGTATTTGTATTTGTCCTTCGGTATTTGTATTTGGAAGAGCCTTAAATTATTTGCCTTCACCTCTTATTGTATTTGTCCTCTTTTTTTTATTGGAAGTGGGAAACAAACCCATAAGCTGTCTACTGCATAAATACTGCACCTCCTTTGTCTATGTTGCCAAGGTTCAAGGTGTAACTCTTTAGCCAAGATCTGTCCAGTACTTTTGCATTGGGCCTCTTCCATTATTCCATCATAAGATACACATGTATGGGCCTCAACACATTCAACATGAATGGAACTTCGGTGGGACCTACCCTCCAGCAGTGACCCGTGAGGACTTTGACACATTTTTGAAGTAGCTGATATCGGTTTGCCAAAGCGACAATTTTTTTTCTGAGGGATGACTGTAAAAAATATAGAACATATAACAAATTAGCCAAATAAGCATATTTTAACACGTACTATGCATAGTGTAAACAAAATAATTTAAATAAGCCACAAAGTAGTTTTTTACCACGTAATATGTATAGCGTAAACAAAATAACTTAAATAAGCCACAAAGTAGTTGAAGATACAATTGATAATTCAATTGCAATTGTCGTGATATAAACCCGAATTGTTATTGGTCAAACTTGGAACTACAAATACACAATGCAAATGTCTGCTCAAAAATCAAATAAATCAGCATATTGCTCTTCATTGAGAACATCAACGTCATCATATAGTTCATTAGAACCACAAACACAAGCAACAATAGTAGTAGTGGAAGTATGTAGAGAACTTTGTAGCTTCATCTAGAGCAATAAAAGGTGGGAATGGAAGAATCCAAGTCAGGATGCACGAGGTATACATCTTGACACATCATTTCCTTTTTCTTGTACTTGTAGTGCAACACTTGGATTGGTTCAACAACTGGGAGTCTAACCACCAAGGGTATTTCAACCTCACCACACACATGTTTTCTCCTTTTGGTTTGTTAGTGCTCTAATGAAAGGTTCTGTAGGTTGCTAGGGTTTTCACTTTAGTGTAGGTGATTACAAGTCATCATGAAGCTATGCGAGCAAGAGCGACATGCAACGAATATCACTACAAGACTGTACAGTTCTAAATAGTTAAAGGGTCCAAGACTGTACAGTTTTAGGTAATGATTGTATAGATCAGGTCTGCACCATAGATAAATTGTACAGTCCTGCCCCTGTTGGGTTTGCAGCTCTAGAACTCCCACTGAAGCATCTACAGTTCTAGACCAGCCTTTTCCACTATCCTACACATACAAATCATCTCTGATTTGTCCTATAAAACTAAGTCTATCTCATTTTTTGTGTCTTTGAGTAAGTACTTATTGTTTATCAGTTATTACATGTATGAATCTATGTTCCACGGGGACACTTCCTCGACATATTTAGGCATGTCCCTAATAGGGGACTTGTCGGGGACGCGGGAATGGGTAGGAAACATCCCTTACCCATCCCCAATTCACACAAAAATAGGGGATGTCCTTAGGACGCCGAAAATAAGAAAGGGGATGGCATGAGACGCCTAGATGTACCCGGTAGCCAGAGGACTTCTCCAAGTTCCCCAACTGTACCGAGGACGTCTGGGCGTCCCCTATGTCCCAACAAAGACAATCTTTAAAAAAAAAATCAAGTTAATAAAAATAAAAGGAATGTGGGGGCCCACAAGGACCCCCACACTCATTCCTAACTAACTTAAAACCTCTATTACAACTAAAAAAAAAGCTCATTTCTTATAAAGTTGATGCCATGATACAATATTAATTGAATTGTTCTTTTATTTATTAGTTTATTTATACAATTTCTTATTAAATTCTGTCATGTTAGGTGGTACTAGTTGAAATTTATGTTGCAGCTTTGCATTAAGGTGGTCTTTTCAATTTTATATCTTTGAAATAGATTTTTAAGAAATATGTGTGTTCTATTTAATGCATATGTATGGGCACAGTTCCCATTTATTTGGAATTTAAACTCTTGGGATGCTATTTCACCAATGCTTAAAATATCTGTATATCCTGAATGCCCTTATCTCTGGACTTTGGTGCAAGCAATATTTTTTAATTTTATCATATTATATTAGAATTGAATTGTATTATATTTTTCTTTGGTATCAGTCTATGCATCAATATTATCAAAATTGATGTTCATCTCCAGTCTAACCATATGAAGAGATTTGTTCCTTTGACTATAACAAAGCTAAAGAAACGACAAATAAAAGAACAATTTGATTAATAAAAGAACAATTTGATGCCATTGTAGCGGATTTTGACTAAGGGCAGCAATATATTTTCATTTTTTACGTTTCAAACATTTTGTAGTTGAAACTTGCAGCCCTTGAGCATTTCATTGTAATTATTATTGTAATTGAAACTTGAATCTTATGTGAAATCTCAATTCAGCTCCAATTTTATGTATTAAGGTTCTATAATGTGTGTGATGAATGCTTTATCAATGTTATCATATGAATATTTGCAATTTCCTATATTTTCTAAATTTTCCCTTATTTTTTAATAGCCATCCCCTAAAAAAGGCCTCCAAAAAAATCCTTCCCGGTAACACACCCCCTCATCCCCTGTCGTCCTTGTCTCGGAAACTTGGTGTAACATAGGTGTGAATGCATTATTCTGATTATGAATGCATTATTCTGATTATTCTGATTAATGTTGGAAGTTAATTAAATCAGAATAGTTTACTTTTTACAAACCTTACATCCTCCTTACTGTTGTGCACTTTCCACGACATTTAGATTTAATTAAGGCGTAAACGTTTGGTGAACTTGACTCCTTGATTGAAATCATTGCTCCAACCCTAGTGGCTCTAGAGTTTTATATCCTGATCAAACCTTGTGGTTTCGCTACACCGATTTTCGCACATTATGGCCCCTAATATTATGGATCATTAGTGTTATCTCTATCTCTAACCCAAGGATTCCCGCCCTAGTCTTATTCGAAGTTCCTCTCGACAAGCCTCCGCTGCTACTGCATGTGCGAGTGGGGAAACATCTTAAATCCTATCTATGATAACAATTCCCCTCCTCATACATGCCCTTATGTTCTTGCTGATCTTTTTGCTCATTTTGTATTCTTGGTTTTTTTCTAATACTCTCTAAGGTGAGGGGTCTCATACCATGGTTGATAATCACGTTCTCTTTGATGAAGGGGCGCACCATTTCGGACATTTTCTAAAAGAAAACTCGGATAATATTGACATTCTTCTTTATATTGCCTGTGATAAATTCAAAAAATATAGTTGTCTTCTATTGGTGCTCTCACTCCTCTTGCATCATCTATTCTACACATGTCCGCCATCCCTACGTTGGTAGTACCTACTTCCTTGGCAGCATCTAGTCCCCCCGTTCTCAATATTGCTATGGCCATTCCTATGATAACTACTATACCAATATCTCCTATCTACACTTGCAGTGCCTCACATGCTTTTTCCTCTAATACACAGGCTCTTAAGTCCTTTGTTCATACTTTACAAGCTCAAATTTTGCAATTATAACAAGGCACATCTGTTTCCTGTCATACTATAGATTGTACACAATTGCTCCATAACCCACTTGCACTTGAAGTGGCCTCTTAGCCTTTGCCTACTAGTTTTGTGGCTATTAAGCTTCTTATCTATGATGGCAAGGGTGACCACGAGGAACATCTTCGAACATTTCATGTTGCTTGCTTGGGCTATTCTTTTAATGGCACATTGCTCACTAAGCTCTCCCCTCGCAGTCTCAAGGATTTTGCCCTACAATGGTTTTACGATCTTCTACCTACGGATTTTGTTCGGACTTTTGCTCCTTTGGCAAATCAATTCCTTGCATAGTTTTCTATCAAGATTCGATACAAAGTATCTTACGCTCAAATGGCCAAAATGCGACAAGGTTCCAATGAACCCATCGATGATTATGCTTACTAAGATAAATAATATCCTAGCCAATAGTGAACTACAAAATATTTTCACTCAAAGTCTCTTGTTTCCTCTGCAAGAATTAGTTATTTTTTACTAGTCCAATTCTTTCGATCATCTATGTTACACTGTAAAAGAGTGTGAAACTAAGCTATCTAACATGAACAAACTTAAGTATGTGGTTAGTTCTTTTAACACCCCTAATCACAAATTTCAAGGCAAGACTACATTTAAAGCTAAAGCCACTGATGACAAATATGATGTCAAAGTCAGTGTTAATGTTGTCACTCAACCTACAAAGCCATAATTACAACCTTTTTGATGACAATTCACACATTTACCTAGCCCACCACAATAGGTGCTCAAACAATTACTTGAGTGTAATCTTGTGTCTCTACCTCCACCATTTGAGGTCAATGCAAGTGCTTCTCATGGTAAGAAATTTGATGATAATGCCCATTGTGACTACCATCGATGCATTGCTCACTCTACTTATGGTTGTTTTAAGCTTAGTCATGTCATATAAGATCTCCTCATTGCTGGTACTGTTGTTACTACCCTTCCCCTGCCAATTATCATTTTTGATGATACAGATATGGCACGCGGTTTTGTTTCTTTTTCACTTTATATTCCAGAATTGGTTGCGTGACATCCCATACACAATGTTTTGGTTGATCATACTACCCCCACAATTTGTGCACTTCCACATCACTATGTTCCCTTAGATTTATTGAAAAGGATGTTATCGTAGATCCTCAGACACACATTAGGAAAATTGTTCTTGTTCTTATGCTCGGCTTTGCTACTTTTGACGTCACGTTCTTAGTGGCATCTTCTCTTCGTTCCTGCAACATGACCTTATGTTGTTCTTGACTTCGCACCTTCGTGGCTGTACCTTCGGTATTACATCAATGTGTGAAACTCATTCACAATGGTCAAGTGGTTACAATTTGGGGTGCTGCATTTTAGGAGTCCACAATGCCGCGGTTCATCCCTACATAAACAATTCTTACTTCTAGCACTTGTGATTCCGCACTGGAGGTTGTTCTTAATTATAAGCATCATGAGGCACCCCCCTTGGGTACATACATGCACATGTCTTCTCATCCCACACTGATCCTAGTTGGCCACATCCTCATTGGACATCTCTCCCTTGACAATTGGTTTGGTCATCTACATTGCATACTCCTAGGAAACATCTTCTCCTAGACATCGACCTTGGGTATCGTCTACACACACTACTCATCAAGGGTTTTCGCACCCTCACTCTTCTACAACATATCCCATGGATCACCCACCAATTATACATACACATCCCTTGACTCTACTAATGCTTGTAAGGCCTATATCTTCTTCACCCCTTGAGTGCCATCGGCTTCCTCATGGGGCTCTCATCAGGTAGTTATGGTGCTACCCCCTTTTATGTACATAGCTATTTTTGCACCCTCACTCTTCTACAACATATCCCATGGATCACCCACCAGTTGTAATGTCCCCTTTTCCAAATCGAAGACCTTTGGCCCATTTTGTCGACCCGACGGGCAAAGGAAAAATATAAGGGTGACTTAAGTCATAATGAGTTATTACAAAGTGCAAAAAAATATTAATAAAGCACTTGTATTAATTTATTTGACTTAATAATAAATTTGTAATCTCTAAAGGGGTGCATTGGGTCTAATATTATGTTGTATCCTTTCTAGGGAAAGTAGAAAAAAGACCCATGCCATTTTTGTGTCATCCCTAGGTAAGAATGCGCCTTGGACAAAAGAGGGAAATAGAGTTTAGGAAAGATAAAAGTTATTACACCTCCCAAGGAAAGTGCGACTTGGCATGAGAAGCCAAAATAAACATAAGGAGTCATCCCTAGAAAAGTGCGACCTAGTTTGGGCATGCTTTTAGGGTATTTTGGCCCTCTTTTCTTATTGGAAGATGAAAAGGTTAATTTGTAATATTTTTCCTATAAAAGGAGAGGGGGCGGCTTGGGTAGGAGACCATAAATCATTTTTATCAATTCTGAATATGATCATTAAGCCTGGTGCTTTGTATTAAAATATTCTAAGGACGAAAACCCTTAGTATATTGCCTCTAGAGGACGAAAACCCTCTTGGAGATTAGGAGGGATTTCTATACTAGATTTTCCACAGAGCTTACACAAAATTTCAGTATTTTCCAGCAGTAGTTGAGGTGTTTTTGCAATAAAAGTTGAAGACCAATATTACAGCAGTGCTGTACTAATTTTATCTAATGAAGCGACTCATTCTTGGCTGTTATGTGATGTTTTGAAGACGTTCCAAGGTCTGATCCTTGCTGCTATCTGTTGTATGCATTTTTACAGCTCAAGAGAAGGTACTTTAATTATTATGGATTGATTTATATTACTATTACAGTCTCTTTAAATCTGCAGCATTCTGAGTATTTTTTAAAGTCGATTTAGGCCCACAAAATCTAGTTTCAGTCATATTTATTATTGCACAAGCTTCAGATAGGTTTGGGGGTCAGTTTTAAACTAGTTTCCATTCAAACCCTAGTCACACTTCTTCACTTAAAATCAGATCTGTATTAGTGTGATTGCCATAATAGTCAAAAATCAGCTTTTGGGTATTTTTAATTGATTTAAATTGTTGGAGAACAACCAAGATCCACTTGGGGATCTTTCACCAGTTATACATACACATCCCTTGACTCTACTCATGCTTGTAAGGACTATATCTTCTTCACCCCTTGAGCGCGATTGGCCTCTTCATGGGGCTCTCATCAAGTAGTTATGGTGCTACCCCCTTTTATGTACATAACTATTTTCAAAACATTGCAAAATGATTCAAATAATCACATAATACAAAAATATTCAAATATGAGCAAAAATACAAAATTTGGACATGTTTTAGTTTGTCTTGGCTAGCTTGTTACTTTATACATGTTTGTCACAATGATTTGATAGATAGCATATATATTCTCTACACGCACATGTGTTCATGCACGGTATCTTAAGCTTGATGCAGGACATTCACATATTGTTACACGATGATAGGCGCTTGGTTGGTTACTTACACTACTCATTGTAAGCGGCATACCATCCACACTTATAAGTAGCTTTTGTTTCATTATATGTTATTTTTTACACCTTCCTCATCATGCTTCATTACATACATGGTGTTTATTAGTACCTATTGGAACAACAAGACTAACACGTGCTTTTAACAATGTCAACCTATCTTGTTATCTCTGTTATTACTATTATTAGTTGTTACACTTGGTTTCTATGTACTGTTTTCACTACTTATTTATGTGGATTCATTGTCCTTGATTTTTTAATGCGTGGGTTCACTTGATTTTCTTGCTCTGATGATGATGTTATGACTATTGTGCTTTATACTTCCTAAGGTGCCTTGTTTATCTTGTGACACCATGGGTGTCCCATGTTTTTGACTCATACCTATTTTGCATGTATGGTCTTGCTTCTGTGACCGTTGCACAATGTTGCCTTATATTGTGATTGTCTTTTGACACCATAGGTGTCCCATTTTTGTGGATTCTATGCCTATGTACATGACTATGCGTGTACATACTCTATTGCTTACTTGAATCTACATTGTTGTTTCTATTACTATTTTGTTGTTAGCTTACTTAACATTATTACACTACTATTTTTATTATGGATTCTGACATATTTACTTTGTTGGTTCTACAATTATTTTACTATGGAGTAGGATATGATTGTTATTAGTCATTGATGTTACTATTTACTTTACACATGTATTCATTGCTTGTTGCTTGTCATGGCATGTTTATTTTTTGTTGTGCCATGGTTGTAACCATGTGCAACCCCTTTTGCAGCTATAAGTTCTCAAAGGTGGCCACCGCTATTCCAACCTTCTGTGTGATCCTACAAAAATTATCAAACATATATGGTAAATGGGTACACATAAATCTATTTTAAGCAGTGCATTCAAATGTTTTATCACACACATGCCTCAAAATAGGGGCATTCAAACAAGTAGTTCTATAGCTACAGACATGGGTTACAAGTACGTGGAAACATATTTTGATAGGGCTCAGATCCCCAGAAAAGGTCACAAACACTAAAATATGGTACAAATTCAAACAATATCAAAACCTTATAATACAATTAGGACCATGGTATGGTCTTTGACCATTTCCTTACTGTTCTTAGATAGAGGTTAGTTTCACTCAATTTTTCAATTTCTTCATATTCTATTAGTTGTTTACAAGATTCCTACATAGTTACAAATCTAGATGATACAATTCAAATCAAGTTATAAGGAGCTATGAGTAATTCATTCCTTATTTACAATGGCACTATTCAAATGCAATCACAAAATCAAGGTTTGAGGTTATGGGCCTCCTCCCCTTCAATAGTTCAAAATCTACATATGTTTCAATCACAGAACCACCTTATGGTCGACAAAATTCCAATCCTTCAAAGGTCTGATTTTTTTCAAGTAAGTACAATTTTTTGGTCCTATATCCATCTTAAATAGATGTGGTATGTGGGTTTAGTGGAAATCAATATAGCAACACCCTAAAATTTGTAAAATTTGTAAATTGCTCTTTCCACTCCTCTCGCCATATTGTCAAACAACAAAAGCATCAAAATAGCAATTGCGATATCTTGTAGACTTCTCTTTCCTCCTCTCTCATCAAATCCTTAAATGGACGAATGTAGCTCCTCTTCTCAGCACATGGGTGTTTTGAAGTATAAATCTAACCTCTTTTCTAGCTATCTCCTATAATACAACATTGGGGAATGATCACCCGAAATCCTCTAACATCTCCAAATAAAAATCCAACTCTACAAAGCAACATCAATGAAATGAGAGATCCTCCCTACATACAAAATGAGCAGGTGTTTTCCTTCCATGATTTACATTTCCTTTGCGTACTTTTTACAATGTTCAAAGTTTTATGAATTATCTATATTCTAAGTTAAAGTGTCAATTTCTATCATAAACATTGACTATAATATGTATTTTAGGTTTCATCTTGGAGCATGTTCCAATACCAACCACATCACGGATTCCATTTTAGCGAAGGAAAAGTGTGTTATGCACACAGGTATATTTTTAATTTAAGCATGCAATTTTCAATTACACACGTTAAAGGGGGGAAAATGTAGACGCTAAAATTTGTAACTTGTCCTTGTGCAATGCCAAGTTGACCATGTATCCTTGCTAAGATAAATGCTCACATTCATAATCAAATGTATTAATCTCTCTGGCTCTTCTACAACTTGCTTATTTTTACACTTACTCTGTCATAAATTTTAAGAATATTATTTAATCAAAGGAGAATAAAACCTTTATTTATTCATGACACACAATTTTCTATTATGATAAGTTTCATCTCTCAAGGTTTGAAAACGTAGGGAAGGGTCAATGATGTGAGGTCTGGTCTTGGCCAACCTGTATGGTCCTACCCCTTCACATTCACCAACTCATATTTCAATTTCAAAATCATTATTTGGGTCATTTCATCTTCCTAGGGTTCGACCTTATTAGAATATTTCACCTACGGAAGGCTATATAAGCAAGTAATTATCACTTTATAACTCACCTGACACTCTTACAAGCTATTATTGCAAATATCATTCCAAAAGCACTCAAAGGGTTCTTAAATCTACCAAAAATTGTTGTACATCATTTAGGGAAGTCCCTACTATAGGTCTGAAGCACTAAATGAGGTTAAAGAGTATAGCTTTCCTCCATTTACAAGCATTCAAAGGTCATAGAGCCATGTCTTTAGCAAGAGAAAAATCATTCCAAGCATTGTTCAAGGGTTTTAAAAAACAAAGGGTTAGGTCACATAACTAAGGCACACCACATCTCATTACTACTGCACTAGGTACATTTTATACTACGTAGTTAGCAAACTATCTTGGTGTCAAAATACATGAGGGAACCCCTTGTGGGTTGGTTAGCTTTTCAAACTTGTAGAAGCTCCTAGGAGAACTACACAAGGCTTGATCCCACAATGAGGGCATGTAGTGAAATACTTGGATTGGGTCAACAACTGGGAGTCTGAATGCCTAAGGGTAGTCTAGCCTCAACTACACACACATGTTTTCTCCATTTCAATTAATTAATGTGTTGATGAAGGGTTATGCATATTTATAGGTTTTATATTTTGTTGAAGGTGATTACAAGTCATCCCGAAGTGGTACGAGTAATAGAGGCATACAACAAAGACTCATTTCGAAACAAGTGACGCACACAATAGTTAAAGGGTCAAATATCGTATAGGTTCTAGGTCAGGACCATACCGATCATGTATAGGACTATATAGATTAGATATGAAATGTATAGTAGTTGTATGGTCCTTGCCCCTATTGAGTTTATGCAGCTCTAGAAACTTTCATTGAAGCATTTATCATTTCTAATTAGTTTGTTCCACTATCTTGCACATCAGACATCAACATGTTTTTCCATGTACAACTAAGTTTCTATCTCCTATTCTGTATTTGAGTATACTTACTGTTTATCAATTGTTATCATGTATGAATGCATTATTCTGACTTATGAATGATTAATGTTGGAAGTTAATTAGATCATAATATTCTACCTATTTCCAACCCTTACATCCCTCTTATTTTTTTATGCATGTCCAAAACACGTAGATAATTTAATTAGGGTGTAAACAATACTTACTTTTTTGATAGATGGTGCAGGTTGGAATGCACATAGACCAACTCCTCTGCCTTCTTCTCTACTAGATTATTGCGTTTAATTGAGTGGATAATGGTGCATGTCCTTCAAATTTGTTTAACTAAAGAGGAACTCATAGCCTATTGAGGGAAGCAACAAGGTCAATGGTTTTAAAGTAAAAATGAAAAGAAAGTTAAAATAATTTAAAATCTTACTTTTGTGATAGAATTTTCAACTGAAAAGGTTGGAGGTGGGTGGATGCTTGCCCATGGAGGTACCACCATATATGAGCGTCCTTATACTTGTCTTGAAGAGCACTAAGGGAGTGGCCTACGTAGGTTATGAAATTCCCAAACTCTCCCACAATTGTGCTGTCCACTTTTGGATTAGAGAAGATTCTAGGGAATGTCGCTTTAAACTTGTTACTAATCTCAACATCCCTATATGATGGGACCCTCTGGGGATAAGAAAGGATCCCAATGTTGTAGTATTTTGGAGTCAAGGTAAAGTCAAGAAGATGCGGTGTGGTGGTAATTTTGTACCACCTGTCAATGATATGAGTGCATTTTCTTGAAAAGCTTCGTACGATCTTACACTTTGGAATTTATGGACTTAATTTTCTCAATAATTGAGTCGAGTCGATCATAAATTTCACCCAAACATGGATGGTCGATATCAACAAATATGAGCATTGCAATGATGGGCTCGATAAAATTGAGCAAGTAATCTACATGATCCCACAACTTGTCATTGAGGATTAGGCCTTACACTTTTGTGGTCCTCTTAGTATTGGACTGCCTCCATCCACCCCAAAGCTATCTAATAACCTTTCTACTCTACGCCTTTCGCATCTTTACAAGTTGTCTCAAGATGATTTTATGTGAGGCAAATTGAGTCTCAACAACCCAATAAGACATTTAAACAAATAAAAATTAGAAAATGTTCAGAATTCTACAAGGTACAAATTAAATCAAAATTATACATTGATAATGAAAAATAGATGGTTATCTTTAAAAATTGCAACTTTGAGATGGATTTGAAGATGCCTTGGGACATTTGATAGTTGGTGTTATAGACATTTGGATCTCATTCACCTTGTTATACAACCATTTGATCTAGTCAATTTTGGTCCCAACATTTTGTAGCATTAGGTTGAGGGAATCAATTGCACAAGGTGTCCGAAATATGTGATTTTACCTTGCCTCAACCAACATCTCTATAGTGTTGTAATTTTTTGCATTGTTTGTTATAATTTGGACAATGTTTTGAGGCTCCACCACCTTAGTGAACACTATGAGGATGTTGGCGATGAATTGATCCTTTACGCGCCCCTTACAAACAACCATTAGAAAAATTGCCCCTTTAGGGAACACAACAACCACACTAATGAGTGGCCTATTAGGCGTATCTTTCCATCCTTCAAAAATGATGAACACCCCTATTTTGATCCACAAATCCCTATTTGGTTGTAATGAATCATCTATATGTTTTCTTTCTTTTGCCAAAGATGGTGCACATCTTTTCAAACCCTTGGTTGCTGATCCGTTTGGGGGCATCATTGATAGCTCTCACCACATCCCACCTGTGTGGTGGTCTAACAAAAGTAAATGGCATCCCACCTGCATAAATACAAAGCCCTATGTGTTGCTTGGCTATTTCCCTAGATTCAATTTGAATTGACCTTTGCAATGGACCTATACCTTTTGATCTCTCGCAAGTAAGATGCGAATTCTGTTGGATGGAGATCCTTTCTTTGCCAAAAGATGCTTCGAGTTTTGGGCAGCCAATTCTTCTTACTTTGATGTATTCGAGGATCTTTGTTGTTGGCAACACCTCTCCATTTTAGCCCAACACAATCTTTGATTCCTTGGCCTAGAATTGCATGTTAATGGGCTTTCAGTTGACCATACGAGCTCAAATATGTGACATTACACTTTGCGCATTTTCAAATATAACTCCTCCATCTTGAACTTATTCTAACATTGTGACAGGGGCGAAAGAGGATCGGTTTTGAAGGTTGTTTCCCCTTAGACAAAAAAACTAGCACTTGTAGCTAATCTAGAAAATCCTTGTAGCTACCTAGTTTAAAAACACAATAATACTATTGAGGGGAAAAGAAACCTATTTGTTCAAGAAATGTAAAATAATGGAAAAAATAAAAACAACCACTGTATACGAAAATTGAAATTTGAGAAGAAAATTAAAAAAAAACAAAAAAAACTACAAAAACTTATCTTCAATCAACTCTCCTCTTTGTCGCAAAATCCTTAAACACTTTACCCTTAAATGGGCACTTATAAGGGCATATAATTAGCAAAAGAAAGGAAATTCAACCCTAAGCAATTGACAAGACGAAGGTGAGAGAAATTCTGCAATGGGAAATCAAGGGCATGTCATCTTTGTAAGGCAACACATAAGACATGCGGTCATAAGGTGGAAGTGGATTTTAGGGTTTTCCCAAGCTTTTAATTAGTTTTTAAATATTTTTAATGTCCAAGTTTGAATTTTTTTAGTTTAAACAAAACAAATAAAAAATGCTTTTTTTTGTGGGTTTTGTACATGTACTGCCTAGGTATGCCTGAGTTTGCCCTTGGATGATCTTGGTGTACCTAATCATGTAAGGATATACCCCGATAACAACTGGCATTTCGAGATGGGACCAATACTGGTAGGTACCTGTTATGTGCCGTATTGGGACCTGTACTGGTAGGTATTTGGTATGTGCTGTATTAGGCCTAGTCCCCCTAGAGTGTTTGGGTTGTCTTTTTAGCATATTTTTCATACTCTTTAACTTGCTTGTTGTGAGGTTTCTTATACTTGGATATGTTTATAAATGTTCAAATGTCTAGGTTGTTCCCTTCTTTATGCTAGAACTTAGAAGTTATAAATCTATTGATATGGAAACTACTTGTAATTAATACACAATACAAAAACTAACACATGTTTACTAAGAAACAAGCTCTGCACAATAGATACAAACAATAATTACAAGCTGCTTCCCAAAGCAATTATTAGAATGTAAGGCTTAATATAGGGCTTATAATTAGCGTTAGTTAATATTAGTTAAGTGATAACTAATAAACAATTGTAATAGACTTTGGTGCGAGACTGATCACCACATTGATCGAGAGGATGGACTTTGTAGGCTCTGTAGCCTTCATGAGGTGGAAGCAGAGACTCATTTCATCTTCCGCTGCCCCATATACTATGAGATCAGAGGACGATTTCATTGTCTCTTCAGAGGGATTCAGACTCTCCCGGTCTTCTTCAGATATATCGACCAATGGTGCCTTACCCTCTACATCCGTGAGTCTTTGCTGTTACGAGACCAAATTCTTCATCCCCCTCCGGGAGTCGTCCCCACAAGACGGATTACAGCCTTCTTTCCGGTTCTACCCATTGGTGGAGGTACTAAACGACAGAGCCTTTCTGATCGAGATACAGTGCATAGATCAGTTCGTCCCCGGTTGGACCTTCACACTTCTCTCGATCACCGCCAACAGAATCGGATGCACACACGTACCAGAGGGCAGTCCAGCTCCATTTGTCCCCCTGGCCGTTGCATCAGTCTCAGATCTTAGCAGGGAAGGAGGTTTTCGCCCCCCTCATCAGGGTGCCAGTCCATCATGAGCTTCTTTTCGTCGGCCTCTAATGTCAGGAGGGGTGTGGCTACCATTCCTGATTAGACCATTGGCCCTCGTTTGTCCCCCCTTCATTACCTTCTTTGCTTACCTCGTTTTTCTCCCCCGCTTGCTCCATTGCCCCTGCCTGTGAGGGTATTGGCTTCGGGTTTCCTTTTTGCTGTCTTTTCTCTTCTTTTCTGTTTTTGGGAACTCGTTTTGAGTTGTCCCCGCTCGCACTTTGTATATTGTTTGGGCTACAGTCCCATTGACCTACTTTTGTGGTCATTCGTTGGACATTAATATATTTATCTTTATCTTATCTCACATAATAAAAGGATAAACACACAATGATAAAGTGTGCATTCCTGTTTCTCTTCATTCGTTCTTTGTACATTTTAATCTTTCTTTATTCTTTCACTCTCTGCATATTCTAACATTGGTATTAGAGCGGGACAAGCAAGGAGAAAGAGAAGGAAAGAGGTTGAGAGCATCCACGTTCGTGTTTCAGTTGCGAATTTTGAAGCACGACCGCCATTATTGTTGCTATTACAGTCACAAATATATACAACCGTTAGGGCAATGTTGAAGGCATAATCGACATTGCCACCATTAACAACAATCCCGCCATTAATATTCCGCCATTAATAATAGTCGTGAACAATTGAAAATGGGCTTAAACTTATTTGTAATACCAATCACGATTTTCGTAGGTGAATTTTGAAGGGTTTGATAGGGCACAATACGAGTTTCAGACTATTTTCATACAGTTGCAGGAGTACCCAATGTTCAAGGGGACATAGTTGTCGTTTGTGGAGACACAATCATCATAGGGCACACAGTCGTGGGAGTACCCAGGGCACACAGTTGCGAGAGTACCCAACACAAATATTTAAGGTTCGATCATGAAAACGTGAAACCCTGTCTCGTCATGACAGGACATCCACACATTTCGAGCACGAAAATGGCATATTTAACAATTACAAAAATGAAAAAAGGGAAAAATACAGTTGCAACAACGACAAGATACATATACAGTCGAAAAAGGTCAAACATATAGTCATCTAGGGAAAAATATAGTTGCGAAACGTGAAACCTTGAGGGCATGGTTTTTTTAGTTGCTTTTTTGAAATATCAAGGGCATGGGAATGTCTGGATTGTGAAACTTGAAATTTTTGACATCATTACTAGTGATCACGGGCAAGCTAAAGATGTTATCAAAGCAGTAAAAACACTCTCGGAGATGATGATAAAGAATTGTGGAGAAAGTTTACATTATCTTTCAAGGGATGGATAAGATCGTGAGGAAAAAGATGAAGGGAAAATTCCAAGACAAACCAAGTGAATTTAATGTAGATTTTGAAAGTGATGAAGAACTCACTGATAGAGAATATGTATTTTAAAAGAAGCCCCACACTATAAAGACAAGAAGGGATCCGGTGTGGGTAAAACTTGGTACAAATGGCTGTCCATATAGTTCAGGAGTTTGTGGATCTTGGGAATCTACCCATACGAGGGTCATGAGACAACTTAATGGAGCACTGTGGGAGTAGCTTAGTATGGATGGTTGTCCAACAATTCGGGAGATTTTATAATTGGGAGTTCGGGTAGGTGGAATTTGGGAACCCGGGAATTCAACTTGGGAACTACACCTTTATGAGGGTCAATGAGGCAACTTGATGGACATCTACCTGGTCAAAGCAATGCTTTTCAAAGGGAAAAGCTTTTTAAGAATGAGCTGTCTTGTTTGGTTTTGTTACTTTAATGTTCTGTTAGTATGTTCTATAGTGTAAGCCTTAAGAAGTGGTATTAGAATATAAGGCTTAATATAGGGTTTATAATTAGTGTTGGTTAATATTAATTAAGTGTTAACTAATAAACGGTTGTAACTGCTTCAACCATTTTGTAACCATCTCTCACATAATAAAATGACAGACACAATAATAATGTGTGCATTCTAGTTTCTCTTCATTCGTTCTTTGTACATTTTAATCTTTCTTTATTCTCTCTCTCTGCATATTCTAACAATGATTACTTCACTAAAACTTGATTGCAAATGATTGGAAGACATGGGTATAAATAACAAACCTGAACTACTAACAACTCTAAAAAAATAATAATAAACTATGTGTGTCATCTAATATGACAAGTGTTATAGTGACTCAAGTAACTATTCAAGAGAAGGTTTCAAACTAGAAGACTAACTAGATGAATTAACTTGCCATAAGACTAAGGCATGATTATCCTCAATTACATAAAATGCACCATAAACTGGAGGAAATAATACCATCCTATGTACCGTGCTATCTACCCTCGTTGAATTCTCATCATTCCTCCCAATCGTAGAAGCATTGGACTCAAATGCTTCCAAAAGAGAAGGAAAAATCTTAAACATCTACTGCTGAGAAATCCATCAGGCACGATGTGAAAGTTAACCTTGTTTTACAACAAGGTATAAAGTGGAACACTGACCACTCTAGCGAGTTTTTGTGTCAAAAACTAAATCTGAATCCAATGGAATCTGAAAATCAGGAACAACATTTGTAGGATGACTGCTAGGAAGCTTAGAATCCAATGTTGACTCATATTAGTGCTTGAGGAGATCAACATTGACAACAATGTGAATAGCCAACTGTGATGGAAGATCAAGGAAAAAAACATTCTCAGATATCTATTGGAGAGTAGTAAGGTCCATACTGTAGAGGTTTGTCCTTGTTGAGTGTCGTCTCCTAAAAAGGATGTTTGTCTAAGCATAGCAAAAGTTTGTCCCCAACTTGAAAATCATGAGGAACACAGTGACGATCCAGGAGCTGATTCTGCTTCTCGAGTCTTTTGAAGAATTTAAACCACTTTGGAATGAAGAGACAATGAATGCTGGATGTGGGAGTGCCTTCTCTTGTGCTTTTTGCATGTGTATGTATTTGGAAGAGGCAGAGATAAAGGTAATTTGTATCGAGCCAAAGATTGGAAACCAAGGTAGACCTCAAAAGGTGAATGACAAGTTGAAGAACTCACTGTTTTGGAAGAGACAGAGATAAAGGTAACTTTGTATGGAGTCAAAGGTTGAATGAAAGTCGAGGCAGACCTCTAAAGGTGATATGAATTGTAGAAAAATACACCGATCATTTTGTTATACATGCTGAATGCAGGTGTGGCTTGGACTCCACTTTGATGGAGACGTGGAGTTCTATATATATATAGAACTCGAAAGGTAATTTGTATCGAGCCAAAGATTGGAAACCAAGGTAGACCTCAAAAGGTGAATGACAAGTTGAAGAACTCACTGTTTTGGAAGAGACAGAGATAAAGGTAACTTGTATGGAGTCAAAGGTTGAAAGTCGAGGCAGACCTCTAAAGGTGAATGAATTGTAGAAAAATACACCGATCGTTTGTATACATGCTGAATGCAGGTGTGGCTTGGACTCCACTTTGCTGGAGATGTGGAGTTCTATATATAGAACTCCACATCTCCAGTGTATGTATTTTGCACTGGAGATTGGCTCGATACAAATTACCTTTATCTCTGCCTCTTCCAAATACATACACATGCAAAAAGCACAAGAGAACTCCACATCTCCACATCTCCAAATCTCCAGCAAAGTGGAGTCCAAAATACATACACTAGAGATGTGGAGTTCTATATATATATATATATAGAGAGAGAGAGAGAGAGGAGAGAGAGAGAGAGAGAGAGAGAGAGAGAGAGAGAGAGTCTAACAATCTGACTGTGGATGAAAAGCAATGGAAAAGTTGAGAGACTCCCAAACTATATATATATATATATATATATATATATATATATATATATATAGAACTCCACATCTCCAGTGTATGTATTTTGCACTGGAGATTGGCTCGATACAAATTACCTTTATCTCTGCCTCTTCCAAATACATACACATGCAAAAAGCACAAGAGAACTCCACATCTCCACATCTCCACATCTCCAGCAAAGTGGAGTCCAAAATACATACACTGGAGATGTGGAGTTCTATATATATATATATATAGAGAGAGAGAGAGAGAGAGATATAGAGAGAGAGAGAGAGAGAGAGAGAGAGTCTAACAATCTGACTGTGGATGAAAAGCAATGGAAAAGTTGAGAGACTCCCAAACTGTTCAACAAAGAATGACAAAAGTGCCCCACAAAATGTGAGTGACAGTAAAAAACAATGCTTGTAGGAAGGCTCAAAAGAATGCCATACAAAGTCAAAGAACAACTGGGCCAAGTTGTTACCCGAACCTAGTCTTGTGGCATTGAATGAACTTAGCCATCTTGCTGAAACAATTGGTAACCACTAAAACACAATTATGATGCTGAACTTCATAGAAAAACCACTCACTAGATCCATGGAAATTCTTTGCCAAGTATGAGAAGGATATGAGCAAAGGAATACTCAAGCCCAATTTCTTGTTGGCTGGTTTGAAACAGCAACAGATTGCACACGGCCTCAAGAAGTGAAGAACATCACTACAGATGAGGACAACGGACAAAATACTGTAAATGATGGGGAGTCTTATGCTTTCCAAAATGACCACCATAGAGGGTATAGTGTACCTCTTTAAAAAAGATCTCTTTTAAAAGAGTAGTGTGGTGATAGAGGGGCACACCCAACTTATTAAATTTATACAACAATCTTTCCTTGAGATGAAAATTATGAAAGGGTGCTAGATTTGAAGAAGTTTGTTGCCGAAAAGTTGTGCATACTTTTACCAAAATCAGGATCAGCTGCATTGTGTGAATTCGAAGTCTAGAAACCAAGGTGGAAGTTATGACAACAATCAAGGAGTGAGTTTTAGGAGGCTGAATCTAACAATCAAGAATAGTGTTGGTAGTGCCCCTTTTGGACTTGATTATCGAATGGAACTTCTGTAAATAGGATGCCCACTTCATGTGTCTTGCTTGGTCATTTTGTTTGTGATTGATGAAACTGAAGAGGCAAGTGATATGTATGCACAATAGTTTCCTTGCCAAGAAGATAGTCTCTAAGGGATTTGATTGATTGGAACAAGGCATACAATTCCTTGTCATAAGAGAAGTAATATTGTTTGGATATAGCTAAGTTTCTGAATGATAGGTGACTGGATGGACATTTTGTTCCAAAACCGCTCCAATTGCAAACTGTGAAGCGTCTGTCTCAATGTCAAAAGGTTGCGGGAGATCAGGTAGTATTGGACTAGGTGCGAAACATAGTTTTTGCTTCAATGTGGAGAATACATGTGAATAATCTTCTGTACATTAAAAAGAGACATTGGTCTTTGTAAATTAATGCAAAGGTGAGGTAATACTTGGAAGCCCAGGGATGGACTTGCAGTAGAAGATCACGAGACCAAGAAAAATTTGCCACTATGTGATCGTAAAAGTAATTAATTTGAAAAGAACTCAAACTTTTGGGACGACCTACTTGAATGCCATGATCATCTATGACGAAAACAAGATATGAGATAAATATTTGAACAAAAGAACATTTGAATAGTTTTGTATACAATTTGTTCTTTTGAAGCATGCCTAGAACATGTTCCAAACATTGGAAATGTACCTTCCAAGTTTCTTAGAAAATAAGAATGTCATCTAATTAAATGATTACAAATTGGTCAAGGCAATCTCTAAATACATCAGTCATTAGTTGCATAAAAGTGTTTGGTGCATTTGTGAGGCCAAAAGGCATCGATAACCACCCTGGAAGACTGTGGGTCAAGATTGAGCACTGATAAAATACAAAGGCACAAAGAAAGTAAAGTTGTGAGAGAGAGGAACCAAACATGAGGGAAAAGATAGCTTGTATATTGAATGCATTAGAAAATAGCTGTACAAGAGGTGTATATAGGAAGTGAGGAAGTGTAACCACCAACTAAAAAGGTGGAGAAGTGTAACTCCCATGCATCCCACCGAAACCTCAATAAGCTAAATAAATGTGTAGGAAAAACTATATAAAAGAATAAAAAACCTACACTATCACCACCCTTAAGCATAACTTAGGTGGGTAGAAAAATTGGGGTCTCGGCAACAAGGCCTAATGAGGTACCTAAGAAAAAGAACATCTCTCATGAAGTAGAGAAAAGGAGAAAACCCGTAGGAAAAATTCCCCCCCCCCTCCCCCCCCCCCCCCAAAAAAGAAGAGAGAAAAAAGCTCCCCCCCAAGAGATAGAGAGAGAAGAAAACAGTTCATCTTGGCAACTCGTGCAAATGTGAGAATGTGGCCCAAGATTTAGCACTGATAAAATACAAACGCACAAAAAGAGTAAAGTTGCGAAAGTGGAACCAAACATGAGCCAAACGATAGCTTGTATATCGAATGCTTGAAACCTGTGAAAAGCCTTTTGCAACTGGTCGTGCTTTGTATTTATCCAAGGACCCATTTGCTACAAATTTTGCTCGATAGATCCACCTGCATCGAACAATCTTCTTTCCTTTAGGAAGGTGTGCCAAATCTTAAGTGTGGTTCCTAATCAAAGAACTATACTCCTCATGCATAGTTGTATCCCACTCAAGAGTGCCAAATGCCTCATGAAAGAATTGTGGATAAGAGATTGAGGCAAAAAATGTGGAATATTCTGGAACTGTGAACGTGTCTGCTTGGTATCCAATGGATTCCTAATCGAAGTGCCTGCACCCGACAATGTCCTTCTAGCCTAGTGTGGACCGGAAGTTAGAAAGTCAGGAGAAGATTAGTCATCCTCTTAAAAGTGTCTGGGAGAAGCAAGAGGTCTTGTTAGACATTCACAGGGTATTGCTTCCCATATCCAAACTGTTAAGTGGAATTCTCGCCACGACATTGGTTTTGATGCAAGTACTTTATCGGGATCACATGATGACAGAGCTCCAATTTTTATCGCTCCACTCTTTGAGTATCTTGATAACACATTAGTTTTGTTGCAACGATACTTAGGTATGAAAACCTTGAGATTTCAGTTGTTAGACACGATCAACTTGGTGCACATTCAAATGTTTTCTCACATGCAATGGTAGTTCTTTTTGCTTCCGAATCATATTCAAGAATTCTTCTTAGTCATTTGTGTTCATCTTGGATGGATCTCTGATCACTTGTGGCGTCAACGTAAGCATTCATTGAGAGGGCACTAAAATCATGGCTCCTCCACTATTTAGCATTTTAGTCCGTTCACTGCTCCTGTCTTTTGATGCTCCCTTGTTGTTTGAGCTCTATTCTTTGGCAGTTGTAGAGGAACTCGCTTGTTTCAAATGGCGTCCATTAGATATTGATAACATTATGGAGTTTCTATGCGTTGGTGATGTTATTTTGTATGGGACCATTTTGTAGTCGCATTGAGTCAACACACCCAAGGAGTTTATTCAAGCGGCTATGCTCCATTTTGAGCACTCTGCTCTCCTTTAGTTGCATGGTTTTCCCATTGCCACTAGAGCCATCTTCTTGAGAGGTATATTTCATTTGCATCTTTGACACTTTTCAGGCATGTTGATAGTCTTCTCTAGTTTTGTAGAGAAGCTATTCCTTCTGAAGTGTAGTTAGTCTGGTGAAGCTCGATGTCATCTTATCAATGTTTCGAGTAGTTGGCTTTGTTCACTCATACGGATTTTTAGCATCTCTCAACCCATTTAGCAGTTAGAGGGTATGGTGCTGATCTTGCTTCGAGTGTCGTGTCCATTGCCCTGGCGATTGTTTTTGCTACTTGGCGCACTTCATCCTCTAACAGTAGATTGAATTAAGTTTGGTGAACTCTTGCACTATCAACACACCGTTAGCAGTCCCATTGCATGGAGCTATTCTGGTGGATTACAGAGTCAACTATTTTTTTGTTTTGTGTGATTGAGTAGTGGATCCAAATCACTAGTGCAAAATGAGTTTAAGTGAACATATGCCTACCAAACTTTCTTCTGGTTAGCAAAATTTTTGCTCTCAGGAAGAGTAGTAGATTTAGACTTGGCAATGTTTAGAAGAATGGCATCCCGAACACCTGCCAAATCTTTGGTAGTTTCGGACATGTTCTCATCAAATCTTTGAGATTTCAAGCCCAACATCTTCAATATCGTGGTTAATTTTGGAGTTGTGCTTCTTGGGACACCTTGTGGCAAATGTACTCACTCCACTTTAGTTTTTGTTTGTATTGGATTTTTGGGTACCTTGTGGTGACTCATTTCATCCATGGTAACTCTTTATTTTCCATTTGTTTGTAAATGGGTACTTGATCAGGGCTTGTTGTTGGAACCCATATTTGGGATGTCTCCTAGATTTTATGTTTTCTAACTCCCCAATTTTGCACCTTAGGGAGGGTGTTGGAGTGTTCACACTTGTCGGTGTTGTTTAAGACCTTTCCGAACCACTTAACATTGTTTGTGTTTACACTTACAAAGGGTTAAGCTTTAAATTGGGATGCTTGTTAATTAGTTGATTAATTTTTGCACATACGAATAGGGAAGTGCAAATATTTGATTCCAACTAATGTTTGTTTCATGCAACAAATTTTTGTTGCATGAAACAAATCTTTACAACTTATTTATACCTGCACGCTCCCTCCTGTATGGTGGCAATGGAGATTGAATATTGTAAATATTCGTGAGATAACAATAATATAAAGACTTTGATCTATTTTATGTGTGTTCTGCATAAGCTTTAGACTGTGGTAATGGTGTTCATAGGAGAGATCTTGGTGGATGAGTGTGTTTAACACTCCTATAATTTTGATAGATCCATTGTGCTTGGAGTAGTTGATTAGTAGGGACAACCTTTCGTTTTGTCCAAAACTAACTCACGAGGTTCAAGTTATAACCCTTCGATGTTTTACATGTTTTCTTGTACATGTCAGTTATAGGTTGCAAGTTTGGCACACATTTCAAGACAAGGGTACATAAAATAGCATATTTTTTCCCTATATCTTATATTCAACTTATGAAATTGAGAATAATTGTAATTGTGAATATTCATATTCCAAATCATCATTATTTAGTCTCCTAGTGAGTTAAGCCTTCTAGTTTGAAACATTCTCTTGAGTAGTTACTTGAGTCACTATAACACTTATCATATTCGATGATACTTGTGTAGTTCGTTCCCATTTTCTTCATAGTTTGGATTTGCTATATATACCTATGTCTTCCAATCAGTTGTAGGCAAGTTTTAATTAAGTAATTGTTATTGGAAGCAACTTGTGAATCTATTGTGCAAAGCTTATTTCTCATTTCTATGTGTTATTTTTTGGTATTGCATACTAATTGCATACTATTTGGTATTAAAGTAGTTTCTAATTTACTAGGTTTGGATTTTTTTTTTGGATCCATTCAAGTTTTGGGCACTATAAGTTTGTTCAATTTTTTTAAAACCTTGCTTGACTGATTTTGATAGTGCCATTATGTTTGGAGCATTTGATTTATTGGGAACAATCTTTCATTTTGTCTGACAGGAACTCATGAGTTTCAAGACTTCAAGTTATAACCCTTCAAGTTTACACGTTTTCTTGTGCAAGTTAGTTACAAGTTGCAAGTTTGGCACACATTTCAAGACAAAATTCGTACCGTGTACAATACCCTATGTTATTATTTACTTATTACACCTGTATGGAATCACATGTTTAAAAATAAGTGCATACTATGCATATTCATACTATCCAATTTTGTTCTCATCATTCATACTACTCTGTGTTGTCAACATAGTACTATTAATTTTTGAGAATGTTTAAATAAAAACAAAAGAAAGAATAATAATTACATGGTCAACAAAGTCCTATTTTCTTAAAGTCTTATACGAAGTCCTATTTACAATATCATCTTCTCTACTAATATTAGTTTGTGGAAAATTGTAAATTATTAGTACTATGCTAGTTCATCTCCATAGTCCTTTGACAAACATTTTAATAGATGAATATTTTTTCAGACACTAAAAGTTTGTAATCATTTTTTATTCTAATACAATCGATAGTGAAATTGTTTTTCTTTCATTCTCCCATATACAAAGGCGGATTTTGATGTTCGAACAACCATTGGAAAGCTCGTTCAAAGCAATTTGACAGTGTACACTCCACTATTGCAGATTCTGTTTGTATCTCATCTAATTTTGTAGGTTTCCTTTGTTGTACTGGTTTCAATCCACAACACGACGAACACAATTTGTCACAGAGAGGGTCCTTGAGCTTGCTACTATGGTGAACAATTTGTTTATCAAAGTCAACGACATTGTCATTGGTCCTTCCGCTCTAAAGGAAAAATGTGAAGTCAAAGTCTAGGATGGCTCACACATCTTAGAGATTCTTGACATGGAGACGTTGTTGGAGTGCACCAAAATTGATGCCATTGACAAAGTTTTGTTTGCAAAGTTGAAGGTCTTTGGCATTAGTAAGGTCCTCGCCATCGATTGACTGACTACTAAGAACCCTCTCAACATCTAGGTGGGGGCTTGTCACAACCCTTAACGAGGGCTTTCTATTTGTTGCACTAGGAGCAAAATTTGAGCATCAAATGGCTTGGGTTGTGTCGTGGAACTCAAATGTCAGTCTAAGACTTCATTTACGAGTTCAACCATTTGAGGATATTGCTCAAGCTGCAAGAAAAAGTTGCATTCCTCATTCTCAAGTTCAAGTGTGGTCTACAACCACACCTATTTCTTGAGTTGAAATACATTCATATCAAGTCTTTTGATGCTATTTTCAATCAAATACAACTGGTGAAAGAAAACTTGTTGCACAGTTCAAGGGCTCTCAGCCTTTAACTTTTTCCTGCAATTCCAAATAATCTTTACAATCTCATTCCTCTTCATAGATAGGAAAGTGACATTCTACGTCTCATACTTCTCATTCTTCTCAACATCAATAGTTTTGTATTTACTATAAAAAGAAGGAACATGATAAGTTTTGATTTTTTCAAGTTAAAGAAGGCATTGATTGTACAATCTTCTAATGAGGAACCAAAGGATGTTCCCATTGAGACTTCAAACGATGTTAAGACCTACCATGAGTTGAATGGTCACCTTAACAATGTTACCTTGATGCAACATCATCAAACAATTCAAGCAAATAAGGAAAATTTGTATCTTTAGGGGCACATCTCACTCATGGCTTTTGAGTAAATTGTATTATCGATAATGGCTGGTAGAAGAGTTTAAATGCAAGATCCCTAGTCGACAAACTGTACTTGCTCACAGATTTTCATCCTCATCCATATTCACTTGGTTGGAAGGATAGTGGTTCATTGTCGAAGATCACACACACATTCACCATGTCTTTTGCTTTTGGTCCTAAGTTTGTGGATAATGTCACTTGTGATGCAACCTCTATGGATTGTTGTAGTCTCTTGCTTGGTAAACCCTATCAATATGATAGGAAAACGTACCATGATGCATTTAACAACACTTTTACATTACAAAAGATAGTAACACCTATCTAATCAGATGCACTACTACAACAAATTTATTACTTAGTTGAAAGCAAACACGTTAAAAATTTATCAAGCAGCAAAACTTGCTGTAATATTTATCAAGCCACCATTTAATTCAACTACAAGAAAGATCACTACTCAACATGGAAGTTTTGATAAATTTTTGTCATCGTGTTCAAATATCTTTCAAGAGCCTAAGCCACTACCTCCTAATAGAAAAATCAATGATACAATTGATCTTCTTCCAGATGTTCTTCTTAATGTGCCATTGTATTGCCAATCTAAGCTACACCGTGATGAAATTAAATGGCAAATACAAAAACTGTTAGATAAAGGTTTCATACAACCCAATATATCACCTTGTGCATCGCCAATTTTTCTTGTGATAAAAAAAGATGGAACTTGGCTTTTATGTATTGATTTTCAGGCATTAAAGAAGATCACTAGAAAGAATCACTATCCACTACTAAGAATTGATGACTTAGTAGATCAACTCCAAGGATACAAATATGTCTCTTGAGTAGCTACTCGAGTCACTATAACACTTGTCATATTAGATGACACTTGTGTAGTTAGTTATCTAGAGATTTGTTAGTAGTTTGAGTTTGCTATTGGAAGCAATTTCGTACATGTCTATTATGCAAAGTTTTTTTTGTGATTAGATGCTTCATATATATACAAGATTTATTTACATCTGCGCCCACGTTGGGTTTGAACTCGAGTCTCTATGCTAATTTTTGTATTGTGTACTAGTTCTAGCTAGCTTCCATACCATTCATCTTCTTTCGCACTTCTTCTCCTTCTCATGATCAATGTGTTTAAGAGTCGTGACAAGCTTTGCCTAGGTGTTGAGAGGGTTTTGAGAAGCCATTTCTTCGGTGGCGAGGACCTTAGTGACACAGGAGAGCTTCAAATTTGTGAACGGAAATTTGTTAGTGGCATCTCCATGCCAAGCATCTAGCTACGAAAAACCTTCGGGTTGTGTGCCATTGTAGATTTTGACTTCACATTTTGCCTTTGAAGCAAAATCACTAGTGGCAATGTCGTTGACTTTGATAGATAAATTGTTCATTGTGATAACAAACTCAAGGACCCTTTTTGCGAACATTGCGTTTTCCTTGTTGCGGGTTGAAACCAACAAGAGAGAGGAAACTTGGAAAATTAAATGAGATACATGGAAATGGTGTTGTATTATAGAGAAGTGTTTTTAATGAGCTTTCCAATGGCTATTTGAGTGTCAAATTTTGTCTCCATTTGTGGGAGAACGAAATAAAACAAATTCACTACCCAAGTGTTAGGATATAAAGGATTACAAGCTTTTAGTGTTTGAAATATAAATTTTTTAGTGTTTGGAAAAATATTCATTCATCAAAAACGTTCATTTGAGGGCAATGACTATGGAGAAAAACTATCATAACATTAAAAATTAATGAATTTTCACATGGAATATAATTCGTGGAGAATATGATATAGTATATAGGACTTAGAATAACACTTTGAGGAAATAGTACTATGTTAAATATGTAATTATTATTTTTCTTTCTGTTTGTTTGTATGCAACATTTTTCAAACTAACTAGTACTATGTTGACCTCACAAAGAGTAGTACAAATGATGAACCAAATTGCATAGTACACACTTATTTTTACACGCACACTTCTGGACATGCACAAAGAGTACACATGCAATAAATAACGAGTACACACATACCAATTATTACACACAAAAAATAGTACAAGGTACTATGTAGGGTACATTTTTCTCTCGAAATGCGTGCCAAACATGTAAACCTTGAAGGGTTATAACTTGAGCCTTGTGAGTCTATTTTGGATGAAACAAAAGGTTGACCCTATTAGATTGACTATCAAGCTTCTAATTTATTTGAACAAACAAACCTATAATATCCAAACACTGAACAGATTGGAAAAATAGCCAAAGCTAGCGGATCATAATATGCTTTTGTACCAATGATACGAAAATTGCTTGCAATTAGCACACAATACAAAAACTAACACATGAATGAGAAATAGGTTTGCACAATAGATACATAAGAAAATCACAAACTACTTTCGTTTAACAATTACTTAATAAAAACTTTGCTTACACATGACTAAAAGTCAAGGGTATAAATAGCAAACCCAAACTTCTAACAAATTCCTAAAAAATAATAACTAACTACACAAGTGTCATCGAATATGACAAGTGTTATAGTAACTCAAGTAACTATTCAAGAGTGTTTCAAACTAGATGATTTGACTCACTAGGAGACTAAGTCATGATGATTTGGGATATGAATATCAACATGTACAATTATTCCCATCTACATAAGATGAATTATAAACTATAGGAAATTATACTATCCTATGAATCGTTGTCGTCTACATTGATGATTTTTTTATAGCTATTTGTCTCACTAAGTTTGAATGGCAAGTGTTGCAAAAGACTTTTGTTTCCAATCATTGGTAATACATCTAGTGGTGGGGGTTACAACCTAGTTTATGGTCATTAAAAGAAAATGTTAATACCACATAGGGAATTAATAGTCTTCAAAAAGTTCTAGTCTTGATCATAAAAGGAACCCTTTGTTACAACTTAATAAAATTCGCCGTCCCTCTAGTTGCACCACATCGAACTAGTTTTGTGGACTAGATATGCTTTTCAGACTTGTGCAAAGGGGCATCGCTATTGTTGAGTGATAACACAAGTGTGACTAAGCATTGAACAAATACACCTATACGGAAACATAATTATCGTTGCTAGGGTTACAACCTAGGTTATTGTCACAAAGAGAAGCCATTAATAGCACAAGCAATTAATTGTCTTTAAAAAATCCTAGGATTGAGAAAAAGTGGCCGCATAATTGTAAACAAAACCCTTTGTTATAGCTTAGGATTAGGATTAAAATGTGCCATGCCTCTAGTTGGGCCACATACATGCATTTGTTGGCATTATGCTGAGTCATGCTAAAGGACACATCACACTAGTTGTGTGGACTAGATATGCATTTCAGCCTTGTGTAGAGGAGTGTAAGTATATTCGAGAGTACTTTGATGACATAAGTGCGATTGAGCATTAAAGACAGTGGGAAATGTATGTTAGTAGATATATGTGCCAAAGGGAAGAACATCTTGTAGAGGAATGGGTGGAATTTAGAGCAAATGACTTTTATTAACATTGCTATGCTAAGCCTGACAATGTAGTGAGAGCTAGAATGGTGTCAAGTTTAGCTTTGTGCAAAATCTTCTTTTGATTGGCATAGATCTTGATGCAAAATCAAGGCCAAAATTATATGATACTAGAATGACAAAACTGTAAGAGGAGAAATCTCCAAAGGACCATCATTCTATTATTTATTTGACAATTCAGTTTCAAGTTTCGTGGGGAATAGAGGATGTTTGTATGGTACGTAGAGGGTTGTGCAACCTTGTTGATGTTGCTTTTGAGTATTGTGATTGACGGGGACTTTGAATATAGATTCGTTAACTGGAATTCACATTTAATGAGAAGTTTTCAAAGGAAGTATATTAACATTGCCATGTTGAGGCCAACAATGCAGTGATATCCAAAGTGGGGTTAAGGTTAGCTTGGTGCTATTTGTTTCTTCCTACTGACATGGACCTTGATGCGAAATCTATTAGATATATTGTTCAATATTTTAGTCATTGTTAGCATGTTGTTTGGTGGTTACATTGGTATTACAACCACTAGGTTATTTTAGGAGTATATTTATTCTCATGAATAGTCTATTTTCCTGATTATAAATAAACTCTATTGTAATGTATTATTCACTAATGATTTAATTCTTATATGGTATTAGAGCAGGTTTTGAGGCGTCATGCCTTTGAGGCCTGTGACTGTAGATTTGAGCATGCTAAATTCATGAAGCTTTCAGTCTTCACAAAGGGCTGTTGGTTCATTATGGGAAATGTCTATAATATGTGAAACATGAATAATACCTCTTCTGGATTCATTTGTGGTAGCAAGTTTTTGTCCAATGTTTTGGATCTCACTACAAGTTCCATCTTTGAGGCCTGTGATTGTAGAGTTGAGCATGCTAAATTCATGAAGCTTTCATAGTCTTCACAAAGGGCTGTTGGTTCATATAGGGAATGTCTATAATATGTGAAACATGATTATTACGTCTTCTGGATTCATTTTGTGGTAGCAAGTTTTTGTCTGATGTTTTGGATCTCACTAATAGTTCCAGGGAGACAAGAGTGAAGCCAATGCATGGGAAGAAGGGGAGTGATGTCCCATAAATAATATAAATTCATGAAATGATGCAAATGTCAGCCACAAAAAATATAAAGCTGGATAAAAACATTGCTAAAAAGTCTTGAAAAAGGCAGAAATTAAGAGAAAATTATATTATTCTATTTTATTGTGATCTTAAGGGAACAATGAGAAAAATAGGACAATTAACCACTAAAGGAATTGATTATATTTAGAATTTCAACTGAACAATGAGTTAAATAAAATAGGTAATATAATTAATTTTAGAAAAGAAAACAAGGATTTTGTGAGGACACGAGTCCGGGCCATCCCGAGGACACAGAGGGGGGGGGGGGGGGGGGACGGGGTTATAGGATGACCCCCACCCCTCACATTTCCATTTTAGCATATTTCAAGGGAGATGCCTCCAAGATATCCTTGAAAATCAAAGGCGTCTTTAAAACGTCTCCTTTTTAGAGGACATCCTGACATCCCCCCCAAAAATATATGTGTACATGTATATATAAAATATATTTGTATTTTAAAGATTTAAAAAACATCAATATATTTCTTCAATATAGCTATTTGGAAAACACCGATATGCATCTATCTCAAGGTGTTTATGTAGAATTTGTCACATAGTTTCACCCATTGAAGGGTTCCACATTGATTAATGACTTGATCATCTTCTTTGCAAATTTCCCCGATGTCTGGTAATGGATGGTCTTGATCTAGCTACACTGTTGTGTTGGTCTCGAATAAACTTGAAAATGAAATAAATTTGGTAAGGACCTAATGTACTCTTGTAGTGTAAGATTGTTTTTGGAAGCCACTCATTTCTATTTGAAAAAAGTCTATGCATCAATCTAATTAAAATTCTCTCTTAAAGCTCCAATCACTTAACAAAAACTATATGTATAATTTTATATGAAGAGAAATATTGTGTAGATGTTCAAAGAAATGAATCATAGATCCAAACGTTTATGCATAACCCGACTTCATTGTGTTACAAAGATATGATAAGAACCTAGATTGATATATTAAAACATAAAATTTCAAGCATAGATGTGAATAGTGGACTTTCAAAGACTACTATTAATAATTTTAATTTTTTAATTTGTATACTTTTTAATATTTATAAGTTTATATATTATTTTAATAGCTGTCCCCAAAGTTTGGGAAATTTTTGTTGTCCTAGAAACCCGGTCCCTACATACCCCTGTCTCGGAGTCTTAGGTAACTATGATTTTTACTACCTTAAATTAGAACGAATAAATAATTAGATATTTTGTTTAGTTAGGATTTAATTTCTTTTCTAATTTATCTTTAATATTAATTGATGTTCAAATTTAGACAATTAGTTAGTTGGCAATTGAAACGTCATTACAAGAATTAAAATAATAATTTATCTTTATATTAATTGATGTTTTAATTCAGACAATTAGTTGTAAATTGAAATGTCATTACAAGAATCAACATCAAATGAATTATGCATAAAATTAATTAAATGAAATAGTAATAAATCAAATGAGTTATATTTAATCAAATTAATCAGATTAATTAGAAAAGAAAGACAATTTTTTAACACACTAACCAGTACCTGGATAAATCTGATTGGGGGTGTGTTTGTGTTAGAAGATGTAAACAAAGAAAGAGTGAAAAGAAATTGGAATGCATTCATTGTAGATTGTGTGTCTGTCATATTATGCAAAAGATAGTTACAAAATGGGTTGAGAAGTTTCAACTGATCTTTAATTAATAAATATCTAATAGTGACTTAATAATAAAATATAAGCTTTATATTCTAATACCCCCCTCTTATGGTTTACACTACAAAAAGCAAAACAAGCATATCAACAAAAAAATTGAAACAACATAACCAAACAGATCCACGGATTCTTCAGTAACTTTCCCTTTGAAAACGATTCTTTGACTAGGTAGAACTCCATAAGCTGCTTCGTAACCCTCATAAAGGTGTAGTTCCTGAGATGAATTCTTGAGTTCCTAGATGTCCACCTTCACAAATTATTGGGACAACCATCCATATTGAGCTACATCAACAGTGCTCCATCAATTTATCTTGTAACCCTCATAAGGGTATAATTCCCAAGATCCATAGGCTCTCTAACTAAATGAGCAACCATCCATGCGAAGCTTCATCTATATTGAATCCCTTATTGTCTTCAGAGTGTGGGGATTTTTAAAAATACTTATTCTTCCATTAGTGAATTCTTCATCACTTTTCAACATCAAGTGGATCTTCAACAATGGCTACATTAAGTTCATTTGGTATGCCTTTGAGCTTTCCTTTGAGAATGTCATTGGCTTGAATGCTACAGTTTCATGTTGTGTGACCTCTTTTTCTTTTGCAGTAATAATATTCAATCTTCCCTTTGTCTTTATCTGATCTTCTACGATAGTTTCTTGAGTATAATGCACCCTAATGTTGAGGATCACCTTTAGTATCTTCTACACTTTTTCTCTTTTCTTTAGATAGGAGAGCTGAAACCGTATCTTCTAGAGATTAAAAATGTATTTGATCGAGAGTAAAAAATGATATTGTTGTATTTAGAACGTAGGTGTATTCAAGAAATTAGCTTTGGCACCCTCATCATTTACTGTAGCCTCGACTTCTCCTAATTGTTTGTTTGCTAATGTGATTCGACATAGGGTGTCCATCATCCATATTGAATCTATATAGTTGAAAGCTTTAGAGAAAATTTGGGCATTGACCGCTTCTGCTTTTTGAACAATTTTATTATAGAGTATCCCAATTTTTCTTGGATAGTTTTTCTTGGTCTACATGATGTAATTTAGAATTAGAGAGAGCAATACCAATAATAGCTTTGGCTTTATAGTCTTTGCTTTGCCAATCCAGTAATTTCTAGTTGCATTTGTAGGTGATTTCTCTTTCCCATTTACCATTCCCCACAAATTTTTTAAAGTATTTTTAACTTTCTAGGTGTGAAAGCTGAGGCCAAAATATTTGTACATGGAATTTCCATTCACAAAATATAACAAAAAAATTGTTTTTTGCCAATAATATAAAATAAATAAATAGAACTCTAGGCAAGAGACTTGGATTGGTATTGAAATTTGTGCCCTAATCGGCGATTGGCAGGTGCAGAATATAATGTATTCATGTGCCCTAATCGCCATGTTTTTTTTGGTTATACGACAATTGCAATGTTATTTTTGGTTATACTTGTGACGTTTGCCTCTTTAATGACAAAATTATGCCCTCACGCAACTGAAATGGTGGCTGTAATGGTGGGTGGTGATTTTGTGACTTCGTCACCGTAATGGTGGTGACTGTGGCATCTTCAAAAACCCTCTCTTGGTGAATTTCCACTTTGTGCCGTTTGAACTCTATCATAGTCTGAACAAGTCACCATTTAGCACACAATATTGTTTATGGGTTGCAATTTAATAGAAATTGTGCCCTACCTGCCCTACAATTATATTTTCCTCATAGCGATTGTATTTAGGGTTCGTGAGTGTTGTGTTTTATTCCTCTTCGAACAGGACTGACCTTTACATTTTTGTCTTCAACAGTTCATCCTTGAACGACCTTCACAATATTCTTCTTGACCTTTGAGTCCTTCGAGCTACCAATAACTATTGATACCAATGTTAGAAGATGTGAGCAAAGGAAGAATGAAGAGAAAACAGAATGCACACATTGTAGATTGTGGTGTCCGTCCATTTTTATTAGGCAAGAGATAGTTACAAAATGGTTTAGAGGGTTACACGCAATCTTTGGCTGATACATAACTAATAATGACTTAATAATAAACTATAAGCCTTATATTCTAATAGTTTGTGGGATAAGGGGTTTCCAAGTATTGTTGATGTTTTAAACCATCATCCCCATTTAGATTTTGAGGCCTCTTTTGAATCTCAATTGCTTTTTTTGATTTTCCCTATCCTTTCCGTCTACACTCCAAGGCTAATATCAAGCCTTACCAATTAACATGGCATGATTGGTCTTGCACCTCAATGTTTTGCTAATGGTGACCAGCTTAATGTTACATTGCTCTAAATCTTGGGCATGTTCTTCGAACCCAGTCTTGAATGGTCTCCCAAAGAGTATGTGGCCATAGGAGCAAGGAGATTTCATATATGTCCTTTCTTCAACTTAGGTTTGATTACTATCTTTTGCACTCGTGAGGCAATTTAAGAGTGTTGACCGGTTTGAAATTGGCTTTTAATGCCATTCCTTCTAAGAAATTCTCTCTCGTTTTTGTGTGTTGTACCTTGAACATAAAGTAATAAAGCTTTTGTATTTTCCATGATTTCAATAGGTTTGGGCGCGATCATGGCTTTCTTGTGGCCTTTTTGAAGGCTTTCTCGATTTGCCCAGTCCCTATACGTGTTCTTCCTTAAGGGCCTTATGGAGATGCCATTGTTTACTCTTGAAAGTGTTCTAGATTAAAGATCCATAGGAGTGTATAATGTATTCAAAACTTCCATCTTTTTTGGGATGGATAAGGGTGGTAGTCTACTTTTTATATAGGCACCTAGTGTGAGTTTTCCTCTTATACACTTGATGTGAGAGGGAACTGTCATCTCTTTTAGTGATAAGGACATCAAGGAAAGGGAGATAATGGTTTTTTCTCAATTTCCATTGTTTTATGTGATCCAATTGAGAGTTGAGATGGGTTAGAAAGGCATGAAGACCATCTAAACCGCGAGGCTTTCTAACACACTTGTCATCCACAAATCAATACCACCATTTAGTTTCCAAATTAGAAGATTGGATTACCAATCTTCTCAAATTTCTCCGTTAATAGGTTTAGCAATAATTGGGGAGAGTTGTGATTCCATTGCGACACCTTCCATTTTGTTCATAAATTTCATTTTCAAAACTGAATTAGGTAGAATTCCACTAATTTAGGTGTCTCATCGTCTGTTACTTCTCTCACAACTTCTCCAGTCTCATCAAGAAGGATTTTAGTAAAGAGGGAGACACCATTAAAGCTAAATGAGAATGCCTTTTGTCATCTATTTTAGTGCCAGATAGAATATTCACAAAATCCTGTATAGAATTGTCATCTATTTTAGTGCCAGATAGAAAATCATGTGAATCCTTGGGGAAAGTATGAGGTTTTACCTTTTTAGAGGTAATTCTTTGGTAGGAGAATTAATTGTGTTGACGATTGGTCTAAGAGGGTCGTCCAGATTGTGAGTCTTAGGGGAAGCATTGATCACAGACATGATGGGGGTCCCCAGGGACAAGTTTTATTTTTCAAATCTTAATGATGAAGCACTATTAGTTGTTTGACATCTCTGGTGAGATTGTTATATGGGTCCTTCTAAATGCGCCTATAGATATCAGAGTTGATTAGGCGGTCTCTCATTTGTTCAGGGAGCTTTCCATATCCAAAATAATTGTTGCCCTTTCCTTTGTTCTCTTTTAAAATGATGTCTTTGTTCTTGTTGATCCGTTTTAAGGCAATATTCTCATTTTTCGTAATATAACTTATGGGTGGTTTCTCTTTATGAAGTAACACAAAAGCAATTTTTTTCTAATTTACTCGGCTAGATGTTTGCTTTCTTGTGTTTTATAGACATGTAGTTCAAATTGTGCCCCCATCAATCAGTCTATTGCTCTAAACTTTTTTCAATGAGAAGTGTTCAATTTGTTACACTAGAATATGTAGAGGCGTGGGCATTTAATGACTTGTGCAATAAATATAATATGGGCTTCTACCCTATTTTTTTTAATGATTTTGTGGTTACTTTGAAGAACTATAATGCACCATGAAGAAATCCATGCCGCCACAGGGGGGATTAGTTTTTGGGCATTGGCGGTGGTGAAGCATCAACAATAAGAAAATACAAGAAAAAAAGGAGAAAGGGTGGTGAAGGAAAATGTAGGCCATGATCCCGAGCAACCTATTGGTGATTTTTTGGTTTCGAGAACCATGTTTTCCAAGCTTAGATTGATTTGTAGTGTAAAATCGATTTGGGTTTTTCACAAGAGCTCTTAGAGGTAGATTTTTTTTTTTGTGCATTTTGAGCTTTCTGGTGAGTTTCTTGGTGCACGATTGAAGCTCGTTGACTTATTTCTAGCTGATTTTTTTTTCTTTTTTGGGTCAAGTGTTGCTTTCTATCCATATCCGTCTTAGTAGCTTGGCAGAAGATGAATGTTTTCGGCACTAATGGAGGATCTATTGTACAATATAAAGAACCTAAACTTGGGTTATTTTGAAAGGAGCAAGCCCAACTTTGGTTCGAGAAATGACCCAATGCATGAGCTTGAAACTTCCAAGTTCAATGGGAGCTTTTTATCTGTTTGTTCCCAAGTTGTAGATTCAAATCCCCTCGATGTTCTCAACTGGTCATAGGTTCGAGTCTGGGGAACTCAAAAATGATTATCAAAATGTCAAACGAATTGCATTGGAACAAGCACACTAGAGGGGAGTAGCTAATTTCTAATTATTCTTTGAATGGAGTGTAAAGGAAAAAAATGGCATAGGAGGGCATGGAAAGGCCAACATTGTAGAGGAGGCGCTTTGCCGTATCCTAGGAAAATCCCTTTGGCAATGTGCTAAAGATTGCAGGAGTTGGTTTTCTGAAAATTGTTTGCAAGATGCATATGACTGCTTTTCATGGCAAAGTGTAGGTTGGGATATAGTAGAAAGTTGGCTGAGTGGTGGATCAAACCATGACAAAGAACTTGTTTTGAGGAAATCGACTCTTGGGAGGATGTGCTCTGGCACCTCATTGGGCATCACACGTACCTGAAGTATGTCAAAAACTAGGCTCGCTTACTGTGTTTTTCCATGCCGACGAGATTTTGAAGGATGGATTTTGTCTAAACATGATTAATATGCCATTTTGCTTGCTCAAGGTTATCACGAATTTGCAAAAAGGCCGTTTAGGGTATCGACATTATTATTTGTCTATAGACTTCATTCGATTGAGACAAAGGAGGTTTTTCAATGAAATTAATAAGGCCACTTGGCATGCAAGACATGTATATGTACGCAAGCTTCCTCCAACGCTATTGAGCAGACTATTTGCAACATATATTAGTCGGGTTATGGGCTGCCATAGGAGGAAATAGTGTATGGGCTTGGTGACATAGTTGTAAATGTGCATATTTACCAAAAAGAAGTTTGCTTTAAATTATGGCCTTGGTGGCATCATGTTTGAGGGTAATTTGGGTGCTTATGAGGAGGCCCAAGTGAAAGTGACAATAATCTCGCCTTGACAACAACATTGGTTCCAACTTCCAAGCCAACCTGGTCCCCACCTTAATTTAGTTGTTTGGTCTTACAACATGTACCATTGGTGGAGCTGAAATCCCGAATGTCTTTTTGTTTGGTGGTTTGCCATATTATTTCACATAAACCACATATACGAGAGTTGTTGGAATATTTTGGGGCACTTCTTGGGTTTGATCTTGTTAAAGATAGAGATATTGACAATTGAAAAGGTTTAAGGGCCTTATGTTTAACAAGAGTCGAGCTGTTGATATGTAGGTCTAATAGGTGTTGTCATTGATGCAAAACCACATTAATGACAAAGTTAATGTTGTTTTCATGATGTTGTTTATAGTGCTAACATGATGGTTCAGATGTTTATCAGTTGTGTACATTGGGGATTCAGTGATGCATGCTTGCTCTAGCAAGCCCATACATGTGCCTAGGAAGGTGTTTGCTTTGCAGTGTGAGCTTCTTGGATGCTTGGAAAACATGTTGGCATGA
Organism: Taxus chinensis; assembly: GCA_019776745.2. NCBI lineage: Eukaryota > Viridiplantae > Streptophyta > Pinopsida > Cupressales > Taxaceae > Taxus > Taxus chinensis. Next base: position 652,010,365 of record CM034152.1, read on the forward strand.
TGACTAGCATGATTTGAGGGTGCTTGAGCACTCACAACAGTGGCATAGTGCAGGTATAGGTGGGTTTGCTTAGTTACAGGTGCTCATTGGGGAACAGGTTATGGTAGCTTTGGAGGTGTGACAGAGTGGATTGGAGCCATTTGAGCTCATGGAAGCATGCATTCAGGTGTATCATGACATTATGAGGTATGTTTGGGTCATTTGCAGTGGTTCCATGTTCAGTTATTGCACTCTTTCAGTTGATTCTAGCTGCTACAGTGAGAATCCCTAAGGTAAGGCTATGCAAATGAGATAGGTTGGAGAGATTGAGGTATGGTATTGAAATTATGACGATTGAAGATGTTAGTGTGATGTGTCATAGTGCTCTTAACAAAAATTCAGGTGCCCATGATGAGTATTTTTGCAAGTTATGACAATTTATGTGAGACAGAGTCAAGAACAAGTGAAAATCAAGCTCGAATTTGAACTTCTGATGCTCGTTGGTGAACAATGTGCTTTGCATGGGACCTTGTGGCTTTCAGGGATGTTTCTAAGGTGAGTTTAGAAGGTATCACAAAAAGAATGAGGTTAGTTGATCATCACGTTTTTTATGAATGAATGTTAAGAAGGTAAAGAGGTCAAAAACCGTAGTTAAACCCTAGCTAGAAGTAGTTTGCAAAAGGTGAAGTGTTGTGACCCAGTTTTGATTGATTCATCAAAAGTTATGATTGGATGTTGTAGAGAAATCCTCAGGCTTTCCAGAAATGTATGGTTGAAGTCATGGTGGTTTGTGGGCCCCACCTATAAATAACAATTTTTGGAGAAGAAGGTTTTAGGACAAAATGATCCAAAGGAGTAGCATGCAAAATTTATGATGCATGATGTACGGGAGCTGTTCCTGATGTCCATGGAGGTTTCAGAGCATGTTCATGAGGTTTTGAGGTCCAAACAGGTTGACTGGTCAAAGGGCAGTTTTGTGATCTCAAATAGCAGGGTTCAGTAAAATGACTATAACTTGAGATATATGTGGATTCCTAAAATGATTCAAGTTGTGTTGGAAAGAGAATTCAAAGAGCTTTCTAGTGATATATGGCTTGCCTCACGATGAGGTCATATGATAGGGTTTCTAGGGCATTCTTTAAGCAAGAAGGTTTTTGGCAGTTTAGGACAAGATCTGTTTTTGTGCAAGTTTGATGATATTTGAGGCATGAGATAGATTGGGTGATGCTTCCTATCACCTGGAATGTGAAGAGGGATGAATTGGGCATCCAATTAATCCATCTAGAGGTCTTGACTGTATGTAGAAATGTTTTTATCTAGGCCGACTTAATTGTGTCATTTGTAGCTGTTGTATTTCAAATTTGAAATGTTTCCTTGATGTATTGGTCGAACCAAATGGAGGGAAAAGTTTGGGCCTAAGTTTGAAAGGTGAAAAAGCATATAAAAACATGTTTTTGAGTGCTTTTCCAAACTAGTTGTGTGTGCAAGTGGAACGACCTAGGTGGATGTTGTTTGTAGGTGTTGGAGCATGAATTGAGATTGATTCAAGTGTGTTGCAGGTTGAGAAAAATTAGAGAATATGAGAGCAAGGGTTTGATGATTTTTAGAGTGATTGAAGAGCTTGTTTTGTGAAGATTGATCACCTAAACAAATCAAAGATCTACACATCATAAGGTGGTTGAGTGGGTACTTGATCATATTGGGGGGTTGTAGCCTCCTTGTGGACTTAGTGCTTCACAAAATTAGGGGTTGGTGCTCCTTGTAGGGTTGGTGCTCTACTAAACTAGGGGTTGGTGCTCTTTGTGGGGTGGGCGCCTCACTAAATTTTGAAACATATCAATATAAGATAGTGTTTTAGTGGGTTTTCTTCCCCTTGAGGGTTTCCCACTTGTATCTTGTGTTCTCTTGCTTTCCGGTTATATGTTTTGATGATGGTTTATGGTGTGCACACTCTTAAAGTTGAATAAGTGGTTATTGTGATTGAATGCTTATGGTATTTTAAGTTTCAAATCTGAAAATTTAATTTGAAACTTTTAAGGACTGATTCACCTCCCCCTCTTAGTCCATTGTGCTTCTAACACGAGCATGACAAACATGTCAATTTTCTCCGAGAATCCTCAAAATGGAAAATGTAAGTATGGAAGCATGGGTGATATTGGAGACTTTGTTTGATTATAGAGCCATTCATTGAAGATTTTGTGGCTAAATGTGCTTCATTGAAAGTTTTCTATGTGATTGTAACTTATTGTTGTTCTCTGAAGCTGTATACCAACATCAAGTTGTCTACATAATAGGCAGTTCGAATTGGACATACTTTCGTAGCAAATAATGTCCTGTAGACTGCTTAGAAAATGGTGAATTGACCTCAGGTAACAAGAAAAGAAAAATACCTTATCCATTGAGATGGATAGAACAAGGTCAAGGTCAGGGAGTCAATGAAAGTACTCTGAGGTGAAGGTGCATCGGACGGTGTTTTAGTGACCAAGGAAATTCATAAACTTTTGTGATTCTAGGCTTGAGGTGGACTTCAAAGAATCTTGAAAGGAAGACAGTTTTGAAATGTTGGTCAAGATTAGTTTGATGTGGAAGCCCTCTTTGATGAATGGAGTTTAATGATGTCCAATGATGGATGTGAACATGAAACATGTCTGAGAAATGACACATCTAATAAGAACTTGTGAAAAGTGGTACCTGCCAGGTCATTAGTGATGGGACTTCCATTGTTGGGAATTTTGGTAAGGATTGATCATGGTGCAGAAGGGAGTGGTGGAACCATATGGGACAAATAGACCCATTTAGTAATGTGGCCGTTAAAGGCATACCTGCAGTCATTTTAAAAGGCCGCCATTGTAATGGTGTGCTGTAGGGGCATTCATTTAGTAGAGTATTGTTGTTTAGTCTTGGATATAATAAGATAATATAATTTGTGTTAGAATTAATCACTCTAACAACAAACATGTGAAGCACAAAACATTGAAGACAAGTCGGCACATATGCACATGAAGTCACAACAAAGTGAACTTAGTATTCAGCACCACTTCCTAGTTTACCCAGCTGTTGTAAATGCTGGCTACCTATGTACTCTGGTGAGATGTAACGGTGACCATAGGGACACTTGATGATGTTTTCTTCATTGGCAGCAGGGTTGCACGTTGATTAAGTTCACATCTGGAATAAGCAGAATCTTTGAACCTTAGATGCAATGGCTTATGGTTTTATACAAGAATCAAACAACCGATCTAATGGATAAATCATTTAGATAGTATCTGATCTAGTCGTTAAGGGGGAGGGTCTTAGTCTATTAGATATATTGTTAGACATTCTTAGTATGTTGTTAGGTGGTTGCACTAGTATTGCAACCACTAGATTGTTTTATGGGTTTGTTTATTTCCGTCAAAATTCAATTTGCTTGATTGTAAATATAGGCTCTATGGTAACGTATCATTCATTGCCCATGAATTAATTCCTATAAAATCAAGGTCCATATTATATTCCATCATTCGTTAGACTGTTAAGGTTTGACTTAGTGGACATTTCTATAGAACTTGAGGGTTGGTACAACTTTGTTGAAATTGCTTTCCAGGATTGTGATTAGGGTGTCTTTGCACACTATCTTGGTGTAGATTCATTAACTGGAGTTACCATAAATGAGTTGCTAGAAATTCTTCATTTCTCTTTGTTTTTGTTTTTTTAATCTGTCTTTTTCTGTTTTTAGTTTATTTTATTCTTCTATCATTTGTCTTTCTGCAATTTTACCTCTGCGACTCCTATATTTGACTGCATTAATCATTTTGGAGAAAAAACTAATGTTTTTGTCATGGCGAAGAAAAATTTGACCAGAAATTGCAACTTTGGCATTGATTTTTTGTAGTGAACATTCAACTAAATTAAAGCATTTGACAGTTGACTTTTCACTTTACTGAGGTATTTTGACTGTCCAGTTGACTCCTGCAAGTGATACGACCATTCTGAGCATTTATTTTTACTAAGATATTCTTTTTCATTGCAATAAATGGTAAGTCTGTATTTGCTGAAATTGCTTTCACCAAATATCATTAAATGCTCAATTTTTTTCTAGGAATAATGTTGGCTGTAAATGTGCCTGGAGTCACATCTGTACTATTTGGTGTAATCCATCATTGGAGTAAGAACCACACTATTGAGTTTAGCCATGATTACAGTAAGACTCATACTATTGGTGTAACCCATGACAGAGTAACATTGTAACACTGAGTAGAATCTATTGCTGCAGTAGGACTTGCACTATTGGGTGTAACCCATGATTAGAGTAAGAGCTGTACTATTATGGGAAACTCATCACTGCAGTACAGGCTGTATCATTACGTGTAACCCAAGAGTGGAGTAAGGCCTGTCCTCCTGGATGTCCTATTGGGTGCAACTCATGAGATGATTGGAGTAAAACTCATGAAGGGCATAACAAACATGCAAATCGAAACTCTGGCAAACCATGATATTTCAAATTACGCTTTATGATTGGGTTGAAAACTATCTCATTATAGATGGTAGCCAAATCAAGTGATTTATGATTAAATGAAAATAGAATATGAATGAATCCAATGTACTTTTATGTATTTGTTGCCAATGTTCATTTCCTAACTTGAATTAGCTGGAAGATGGAGATGAAATTTGTTGGAGTCCTTGCTTAGTAATGCATTTGGGTGATGAACATCAAGGGATGCATGTCCTCTAGATGTGGTTTGGTGCGGGTATGCGACCTGATATGTTTTTATTTATTAACTTGTTTTGGGTGTATGTGCAGGTGCTTTAGTCATTGATTCTGCAGCTTGTTATTGGGTAGAGGTTTGGGGGGAATTCATAGCAACTTATCTTTACAAACCCAATTGTAAAGGAAAAATGAGTGGGAAGTCTCAAATAAACTCCAAAGGGTCTCCACGGAGACAATTCGTGGTTTATAGCAATTGCACGTCACTTCAGTACATCATTGACTAATCCAGTTTCTTTGTAAACCCGACTGTAAAAAACGAGTGGGAGGATTCAAATATATATCAAAGGGGCTCTCCACAGAGGAAAATTGTGTTCCATAGCAATTGCATGTCTCTCCATTATATCATTGACTAAACCAATTATGCATTACAAGGATTATTTAGGATACAAGATTGTATCAAACTCTTTTTTACATAGGTTCATAGGATGTCCACATGGAGAAACTGTGGAAGGTGTTCCTATATTGCACACCTAAAGGTGGCAGTACCATATTAACCTACTTGACTTAACAAAATCTTATTATCAATTTATCACATATACATTGTTGATACTAAGGTCATTGGGAGATAGGGATGGGAAGTGGGTACTATGCTAGGGATGCCATTTTTCAGAAAAAAGGCGGGAAAGGGGAGGAGAGGGAGAGGGGTTAACAAGGAGAATCGGGATATATCCAAATTTCATAAATACAAAAATATTAGTATCAAATGTAACTTTAAAAAGATAAGGCATACGAAACAAAAAATTCAAATTACACAAATGAGATCAGGGTATGTGAGTTTGTCTATTATGGTTAGGTAGTAGCGTAAGGGCGGGGGTGATGGTGATTGCCTAATGGCCCTGACTGTAGACTTTATACTATATATATCTAGTGATCCTTGCCCTACTCTGCAATGGTATGCTTTTTTTGCCACTTTCTAATAGGAGACTGTTGTTTAAGTCAGGTGGCTGCTCTGTAGATGAGGGGAGATGTAGGAGGAGGTCTCCTGGTATAAGTAGATGTTTCTGTAATCGAGTTCGAAATGTGTTCTAGATTTGTGGAAATGTGTCTCCTGATTTGATTTCTTCGTACACTCTAAATAATACTATAAGACCCATCTTTTGACCACTTGTTGGCTTAAAAAGGATTTCTGAATTCTAGGGTAAATTACTGTTTGTTTAGGCAAACTAAATCATTTTGATGACGAATATATATATTGATGACATGGTCCTAGTCCCATAAAGTGCTTGAACCAAAATCTTGTATTGAAAATCTCACAAGCTTGTAACAAATAGCCAATATTCACATTGAATAATCCTGAATAGTTACAAGGTTGTGGTGTAATAATTATTGTTGAGTATATTTGTAAATGAAGTGATTTGAATTCAATTCCCGTTGAGTGGAACATGCTTTAGCATTCCCAGAGATTGGGTCCTCATTGGTGTCTAAATGGTTGAGAGATCCACAAAAATGCCCTCATTAACCAAAACAAATCCTGAGTAAATGCAAATTTATGTTGGATAAAACCATAAACCAATGAAATGGTGTTGGGATAGGAAATATAAAAATGTATATTTAACCTAAGAAGCCTCTTTGAAGATTGGGGTATTAATGGAAATATTTTCTAAGCATAATGACGCCCCTTTCTGCCATGAAGAGGAGGAAAATCCTTATGACGAGTAAATGGAAACGTGCATAGGAAATTGGATAGATTTGTAGATTGCCTTCATCCAGCTCTAACCAGGTTTTCCTATGGTTTAATTGAAGTCACATTGTGCTGTAGGGAACTGTGTTGAGTGGATGCAATGTTACATAAGTGTTTGGATGGGGGTTTGGGGGAACATGGAGAAGTGTTTATGGGCCAAATTTTCCCAGATTTTGGGGATGGCACAGGGATGGCTACTAGAAATACAAATAAAAATAATATTTGAAAATTAAATAACAGCATAAGCAAAATGGAAAGTAGCTTAAATAAATTAAAATACCATTATACAATAATATTATCACATTACTCAGGAGTCATTAATGATTAAAATTTATTACAAAGTACTGATTTGCTGAAGTTACAACAACAATCCATCATCAGCAGTTCAAGTTCCATTGCGACCCCCATTTTTAGGTCTAGGTTTATTTTTTTAAAAATTGATTATGATGTCCTAGGACATCTGGTCGAGCAATGTCTTGACGTCCATGGGATGTCCTGGAGATGGCAGGAGTTCCCCTGTATTGTCTCTGGAATGGAGGGATGTACCCAAAGATGTCTGAAAGTCCAGGGATGTTACTGGGATGTCCCCATTTTTTGGTTTTTCAAATGGGATGGGAGGGGAATGTTTTCTCCGTCTGCACATCCCTGAAATGTCCAGGACATGGGAAACATGGTGGGGGTGATGCATCCCTGGGTAATGCTGATTGGATATCTCACAAGTGAGCCAAATCAATTCTGTGTAACTAAACATTTATGACAACTCACGATCTTCAAATAACCAGACTTTCTCATAATGAATTCCTTATGAAACAAAACTTGTCTTATAGGTCGCTAGGGTGTGGCCTAATGGTGGGGCTTGAGTGTTCGCTAGCCACCGACCCAAGTTCTAATCCCCCAGGCCGCAGGGGACCGGTTACCCTTGCATTTACATAGCCGGCTGCGAGGACATGCCCTGCATTAGTGTGCCTTGAAGTGTGCCAGGTCACCGAGTCACAAAAATTCCTATAATATAACAAAACAAAACTTGTCTTATAGGCAATCCATACACATTGAATTAGCAAGCCTATGTTGGAACTTCCATAAATTATTCCAGCCTGATAAATCTTGGAAAGTACGTGGAAAAGACACCTAAAATTATCGTGTGTATGATAATTAATAGTTTTCATCAGTCAGTTATCTTTCTAATCTGTTCTGTAATGCATTAATGGTAGTTGTGACCTGTGATTTATGCGTTAATGGTATTCAGTTATCTCATAAATGACACACGTCTGGTGCAAACCTAGAAGCAGATTTCTTTTAGTAATTTTTAGATTCTTTTCTTGTTAGAGAGGTCTTGTTGAGTGTGATGAATACTCGGCCAGTTTTATCACCTCTACTAAACTGAGTTGCTGTGATTTATGATCTGCTGAAACTTGAAACTCAATCAGATTGATTTTGATCAATTAATACTTGCCAATACTCACAGTTACTCAGCAAGTTGTTGAATACACGTGAGTTGTTGATGAGTTTATGAAAACCTTGGGAAAAACTTTGTTAATATGTCCCTTATAAAAATATTTCCTTTTCTTTTTCTTCAGAAATTTAAATTTTCTCTATTTTTTCTTCGTCAAGTACTAGTTGCATTTTTGTCGAGTCTTTCCTCAGCATGAGTTGTATACTTACCCTTTGGTTTCACCGAGTTCATTTTGGGTATGAATCTGGTGACTTTGCTATTTCGAACTGGTTGTTATTGCAGAGACCTACCTGTCCATATCGGTTTGTAGCCACCATGCCTCCCTTTATGTTAGTCTGTTAGTTTAACATAGATATGCATCCTTGCCATGTCTTCCATGTTTGGGGGATGACCTGACGATCCGTGCCCCAGTCAAGGACATCCAAGGGGCATCAATACTTGCTCTGACCCAAATGAGGGGCGATTGGGGAGATGGCGGGGTTGACATCTAGCCATCCCCTGCAGAACAAAAAGCATACATAATAGAAGTTATTTATTTATGTTTAAAATCTTTTGGAGGGAAATGTCCCCCCTCCTTTTCTTTCATCTATTATTCATACATTTTAATCCCCCCTTATTCTTTGGTGTCCCCTGATATTTGGGCTATCACTCTAGCCATCACCAAAACACATCCCAACATATCCCCATCCCTGAAACTTGGTGTAACATTGCTTGATATCTACTCACTATACAGTGATGTACTTGCAGCCGATACTACTAATTATTGTTAGCTTGTTCTATTGTTTTCTTAAATATTACTAGTAAAGTTTTTACATATTGTTTTCAATCATGGTGTGCTTAACTGGTCTGTGTGGTTATATTTAATTATTTTCCTTTGTGATCATAAAACCTGTTCTAACTTGCACATATCAGTACCGTTGCATAGAGGCAGATATGGTTCTTTATCCATTATGAATACAGAATATGTTTAGAAAACCTTGGATAAGATAGGTTGACATATGCATATATATATATATATATATATATATATATATATATATATATGTAAATAAAACTAAAATAAGACTGTAAAACAAAAAATTTCAACCGCAAGCCTTACAAATAGTAGCCCAAAGATATGAATGTATGAGAAGATGCAATTTTCGTCTCTGTAGAATGTATGGGTTTTTGTTTTATTGCTGTTTTTTCTTCTGTAGCTTCCTCCTACCCACTTTCCCCACTTTGTGTAGGGTATGGCCCAGATTCTTAGTCGGCCATATCCAATACGTCTCTCAACTACACTTGGCCCTTATCAGGGATTTATCCAATCTATATTCATATAAGATTTGAAGAAATGTGTAGTTGGGAGGGGTTGGGGGCAGGTAGAGGGGTTGGCATAGGCATATCTGGAAAAATAGGTATTAAGACAGATCCTTACTCGTGGTTGGCATACTAGCAACTTTTCTGAATATTCTATGTATTTTGATTTTAATTTTTTGCGGATTACTTAGACATTGTTCAGACTTATAAGAGTATCTTTTTGTAACACAGAGTATGTCATGTTAAAACACCAATGCCCATTTAGGCAAAGTTTTTACTTTTTTATATGTTAATGATGCAGTCCAAATATAACGATGGGAAGATATGGAGACTACCATATGAAACACTGCTAATTGTTAAGCAACTCACCCTTTTGTGTACATTCATACTTCGTTACTAGTAAAAATTAGTTTTGTATTGAACATGTGCTCTAAGTTGCAGGTTTGTTTGTTGGTTATCATATCACTGTTTGTGATACCCAGTGAATGCTTCATTTTGTGGCAAATAAAATGCATAGAAATTATGGTAGGTTTTTGTAAATGTTTTTCTATTTTATGTGGGCATTTTGTCCTTCAGGTTCTTAATGCGGCAGCTGGACTCTTAGTTTGTGGGCATGTCAGGAGAATTGACGAAGGTGTTGCCTTAGCGAGAGAAATACAACAGTCCGGGAAAGCATTAGATGTTCTTGATTCTTGGGTCCAATTATCACAGGTATGCTAAATTTTAGGGCATTTTTCAACAATAGCAAAATTTATGTAACAATTTATCATGAAAAGTATAGCAATCCACAATAACTGCTTCTTGATACTGATGTTGTTATGTTTTTTTAAAAAAATAAAATTTTCTTGCTAGTGACTAATAGGTAGGCCAAACTCAGCAAGGTAGATGCAATAGTTTGACCTATTTCTGCAGTTTATCATGTTTCTTGGGGATTTGAACTTGGGGCTTTGCTTTGAAAGCCTTGATGCTTTACCACTTGGGCTCATCCCATTTTGACAATTTTTTTCTCAGTTTAAAGAAACATGATATGGCACTTTCAAAAGCGAATGTAAATGTTGGCTATTATAAGGAAAACAAATATTCAGCCAGCCCAGACTGTCTTTGTAGTGAAAACATGATACTATTTAACAAGAAACACCAAGTAACCAAGAATAGGTGCAAACCTGTTAAGGTATGCAAGCTTTAATATAATTAAGAATGTACCTAGCATATTGAGGAATGTCACTCCAATAACAATCAGAAGATCTCAAAGCTCAGTTAGTCCCTTTTTCTCCCTTTTTGTGCCAACATCACGATCTAGCTTTAACATGTTTGATATGTTGCAGTAGCCATTTAATACTTTTCCTCCTCTCTCCAGTGAAGGGAAGTCAAAACAAATAGAGATACATAGATAATTTTGTGGTCTCATCAAAAATAGTGAAGGATACATAGGTAATTTTGTGGTCTCATCCTAGATCTCTTATTGGTGAAGGATGGTTACCATGCTCAAGTGTAATGTCCCTTTCAAGCTCAAATTTGAGGAATTTGGATTTTCCCCAAAAACCCTAATGGAACATTGCTGGAATTTATGACAGCAACATGCAGAAACCTGAATTTAATGACAATCACATAGAAATTAGAGCTAAAGAGGGTTAGCGACCTGCTTTTGGTCCCTAAAATCTTAGGCATCTCAAGCACAAATCTTCAGAAATATATCAACAAATTGAAACCCTTGATGAAACAATGCAGAATTTTTGGAAATATGTGCTTCAATATCAAAGTACAAAATTCTGGAATTAATTATTAGCCACAAACAGCTGAAACTTCAAAAATTCATATATTCCAAAATACTTGGAGTTACAATGTAAACAATAGCTCAAACTAACCACACAATGGCAGCTAGCAAACAAAATTAAATCCAGATGTTCCCAACCACAGAAAATTGCTGAAATGTTGTCAGGAAATCCCCAAAGGGGCTGCCCAAGCTGAAAATAGGCATGACAGCGCCAAAAAGTGTGCCCTAGCTGGAAATTGTGCCCTAGCATGGATGGGAACACTTGCTGTTCGGAAATTCTCAATATGAAGCTCACTCGCGACTCCTGGATGAAGCCACCAAAGCAACAAATGAGGGTTTTTGTCCTCAAGTGTTGTGACTATTGAGGGGTTTTGTTCTGAATAAGATCCAATGAGGGGTTTCATCCTCAAAGGCTGAAAATGTGAGCTCAATGCTCCAATTTTCAAAAGAGAAATATCAAATACACTTACAATGAGCCCCCACATTTAACTTTATAGCCTTTTGTCTTTCTTTCCCTTGTGGAGCGCTCCATATGGAATAATAAAAATACCTTATTTCTATTTTTACATTCACTTTTCCCACTTAAAGTGGGACGACCCCCCCTTTATTACGTTCTTTTTATATTTTGAAGTTGGCGCTTTGCACTTTAGCCACCAATCTACTATTTCTAGTGCTATAATTGGCAATTTGCCTTTTTACAAAAATAATACAAAGCTGAAAATGGCAAATTACAATTACAATACTAATGTACTTCCCTTATTTTCTCCCTTAAAGTCCATGAGAAGTAAAATGGGCCCAAGGTCTTCAGATTGAACTAGCTTGGAAAAGGGACACTACATTAAGTTAATATTCACAGATTAAAAACTTATTTCATTTGGATTTATTTTGTGACGCATTTTTTTTTACTTTGACCAAATCATAGGATGCCTGGCTCAGAAGTGTAAGGTAAATTTTCTCACTGCTCTTCTCGAGTCCTTTAATGCAAGTCTTTCACGCCTTTACACCTGCACTAGTAATTTGGAATGTAATCATGTTAAGCATGTTGCTGACAGTTTTAAGCAGTAATTTGGAATGTAATTGCGTTAAGCATGTTACTTCCAGTTTTAAGTTGTAAAGATAGGATTTTGATGTTCTGGAATCCGTTTTTATTCAACCTGGTTAATGATTACTGTGTTATTTTGCTCAGCAGTATAAGTAGTCTGGTTATATGTCTGCAGACTTGCACATTTTCATGCTTCTGATCATTTACTTCTGTGGGTATTTCGACAGAAATTGAAAGCACACAGTGTGTCCGACACTTGAGGAATATTAATCTCTCAGAGAGTAAGAAGTGTTAATGGAAGATTATATGTGGGCCATTTTCTTTAAAGGAATAAAGGAACCAGCCTTTCAAGTCTTTTGCTTGGGGATACAAAAGATGTTTGGAAGATGAAACTCTGCAGCTGCTCAAGTATGTGAGCTATTCAAGTAGGATCTGACGAGTTCATATAGATTTGATGCTTCATTCCCTTTTCATGAATGCATACATATGTAGAATTCAATATCTAAATAGCATAAAATCCATCTAATGTCGACTGCTAAGTCATAGAATGGATATGATAGCCATATTTTTTTTATCCCGAAGCCTGTACAAAATAAACACTGTACAAGCCTAAAATATATAAAAATAAGTGCAGATTTTATTTCAATTTCACATCAGAATCTATGCTAGATTGTAATAGAAGATAGCTGAACTTCTTCAAATAAGCATAATCACTAGCAAACCCATTCTCAGTTATAAGTCATCCAAAATAATATAAGGCAACCACAAAAATCTAATGGAGCTTTGAACTTGCTTATAAGTTAAATACATGTTTCTGCTACCATATTCAGTTTCTTTTTAAAGAATGCCTAAAATAAAACAAGTTTTCATTCTCCTATGTGGATAATTTAATCCATATTAGCACTTAAAGAGGATCGGTTAAATTTATTAAGCCAACATAATTAGAAGATCTTACTTAGCTTTGATAATTAAATATTCACGTAGTGACCTAGGGGGCTTTCTCTTAGATATTGTTTAAGAGTCCATAGTGACACAACATTGATAAGTTAAGCTTACTATTGATGGAAAAAAAAGTAACATGTCATTATTTATTATGGGATGCATTGGCAAGTCAAATGGGTTATGAGATTTATAATATATCTTTGTATATTTTCAATATAAAGAAAAAAAGCTTAATCACTGGAATAACATGATATATTTGGAACTGTAACATATCAATAATAAGTATTTGAATGTTGAGAACTCTAATCATAACTTATGTATTCTCACCTAACCAACTCAAACTTTCAATACTTAACCACCTCTTCACAAGGCATCCACAATCTTTTCAAACGCTGTCTTGATGGAATCTCTTCCTTCCGTTTGCATAATACCTCTTGCTAAATGAATGAAAGCAGTATGCATATACAGAAAAAGTGAGGGAAAACTTATAGTCCCAATATGATATTAGAAGTTAAAAAAAGTGTTTATAACACAAAGAATCACACACTAGTTTAGCAATTTTCCACTTGAAACATCTATTTAACTTTTATATGTTTTTTTGGATGAAATAAAGTTTAGTTGGAGATATGTTTCACATATGGGTAATGAATCAAAGAATCTAATACACGGATCCGATGATTTTTGGGGTCTAGAATACGGCTTCAAATACAACCATACAAAAAATATATAAATTCTAGCCTAATAAATAGAAATCAACCACATGTTATGCATACAAAAAAAAAATACAAAACACCAATGATAATTTGTATGATGCCAGTGAGAAACAATATTGTTTATTGTAGCTTGCTCTTTTTCGGTTTTTGGTGCCTTTCTCCTCCTTGTCGCTCTGCCTCAACCAATGAGCTCGGGTGCTTCTGCACCTGGCTCGCTTCGCCCATCCCTTTCCATGGGAGCTGCTTGGGGCATTCTCCTTGAGGTGGAGAGTGTCCTTGTCATTTGCATCAAGGATGATGATACTAATGCCTTTATTCGCTAGCTTTCAGAATGTGCCCGAAGTTGCAGATTTGTGGGTTTTTGGCTTAACGCTCCTGACTTGCTCAACTCGTCGAAAAAGAATTGGAATATCTCATCTTCGAATTAGGTAAAACTTCTACATCATGGATTTTTTCAGGTCAATGTTAAGGCAAAATCACAGCACCCCCGAATGGCCGCGGATCTGAGTGGGGCATTCGGTGTGATTGCACAACATGGGGCCATCTCTCAAGTTGTGGGACTTGCGGACTTGAGATGACCCTCCAAAGAAGGTTGGTTCATGCTTCCTAAACTCCCTACCACAAGCTACCCTATTGCAGGCAAAACCTATCTATCCTAATCTAACCATTCCAAGGAGATAGAGAGTGAAAGATAGCCTACACTAAGCGGTGATACACCAGAAAAGCAAGTGGCTAATCACAAATCCAACTGCCTGAAATGGAGAGAGGTGAGCAATGGAGAGGATGGACAGATGCATCACAGACCAAAGATGAATGTCACACAAAACACCACTTCGACCTATTGAACACAACTCCCAGAACCTGCAATAGACATCAGAGTATGCACAATATACCCTGCAATGACGAGAGGCAAGGAGAGACAATAAAACAAGCAAAAGATGGACAAAATGCATCACAAAACAAATTTTATTGCTACATAAGTCACACAATACATCATCAGTGGGCAAGAGGCAAGAAAATGCCATTACAGAGCCATGAGAGGAGGCTTAGACTCCACATTCTACCCTAAGGAAGAAAGAGAGAGGGGGTAGGAGAGAAAAGATGAAGAACCTTTTAGAAAATCCCCCTCCTTTACAATATACAGAAAGAATAAGAGAGAAAGGAGGGAAGAATTCGAACCCTGCTCTAACCACCTCTGGAAGAGCATTGAATCGACCCACCCCAATGAAGAGTCTCGCTGCAACACCCATGCGCCCGTTGCTGTCCCTTACTGGGCAAGAAAGGAAACCCATTCTTCATCATGGCGGCAGGTGGGAGGCTTGACAGCCTCGAAAATGGTGGGCCAAAACATTAATGGAGGTAGGTGAGAAGCTGATGTGGAAAGGTTTCCAAAACATCCCTTCTTGCCCGAAATTGAGCTTCCACTCGAAAGATATGGCTGTCTGAAGGTCAGGGTCAGGGGTTTAATGCGGGCTCTCAATATTTAAAAGAGTCTGTCCATACAGGGTCCATGTGGAAGCCCTGCGTGTGTTGAAGATCCAGCTCCCTCTTTTCGCTCTTGAAGTTGCGCTGAACAGAGATGTGGCGGCTTCCGCGGGCTCCTCTGTTTCCTTTGTGTTCTACCTGAGTCCCTATTGTTGGTGGAGACCCTATGCCTGACTTGAGACATGTGGAGGCTTCATGCTCATTTGGAAAACTGCCCCTAGATTTTACCTTTGAAGTTGCGCGGATAAGACATGTGGAGGCCTCTATAGGCTTTTGGACTTTTAACAGGTGACCTTACCTTTTCAGACTCTGACCACGTGGCGGGTTGGCGCTCGTTTGGGGACTGCCTTTTGGGTCACGCCTTTGAAGATGCGCCAAAGAGACACGTGGCACCTTCCGCGGCTCTGTTATATTTCTTTGTGTTTTGGCTAAGTCCTTTTTGCTTGGTGGGGCTATATGTCTGACCTGAGACATGTGGAGGCTCAACGCTTGTTTGGGACTGTCCCTCAGGATTTTACCTTTGAAGTTGCGTCGAGTTGACACGTGGCTCCTTTCGCCGATTCTTTTATACTTAGCCGATTTAGGTCTGCTGCCCATTTGACTTCTGTTGGACCCTAGACATGTAAAGAGTTGGCGCTCATTTGAGTCTCCGCTTTGGGCCACACCTTTGAATTTGCGCTGATGAGACACGTGGAGGCTTCCGCCGGTTTTTTATACTTAGCCGATTCGGGCCGGTTCAACTTTCAGGCTCTGACCATGTGGCGGGTTGGCGCTAAGTCAAGGTCCTTCTTTGGGCCGCACCTTTTGGAGTTGCGCCGATGAGACACGTGGAGGCTTCCGCAACCCTGAGACTTTTCAACTGCCGACTCTGTCTCCTTTTCAAACTTGGGACACATGGAGGCTCTGCACTCGTTTGGGGGACCACCTTTGGCTTCGACCCTTGAAGGTGCGCCGTTGAGACACGTGGAGGCTTTTGCTCACTCCTTTATACTTAGCTGATTCGGGCTTGCTCCTCTCTCGCTCCCTGACTACGTGGCGAGCCTCTGCTTGTTTGGGGTCCCTGCTTTGGATTCTGCCCTTGGAATTGCGCCAATGAGGTACGTGGCACCTTCTGCGACTCTACTCTGTACTTTGCCGATTCAATGGTTGTCTCTGCCCCCATTTGGACTCTGACCATGTGGCGAGCTTGCGCTCATTTGGAGACTGCCCCTTGGGTCTCACTTATGAGGTTGCGCCGTTGAGGCACGTGGCACCTTATGAGGGTCTGCGACTTTTCAACTGCCGATGAGACCCTTTTGAGACCCTCAACACGTGGAGGGCTGGTGCTCATTTGGAAACCCGCTCTTTATTTCACTTCTAAAGTTGCGTTGAGTTGACACATGGCACCTTCCATTGGTTCTTTTATACTTGGACGATTTGGGCCTCGAGTTGAATCATATGTGAAGTCCGAAAACTTCGAGCCTTTCCCTGATTCTCTCCTGTCAAGCTCTGTTTTTTTTGACGCCGTTGGCCCCTTTCGCTGACCCTACTCCTCCCTTATTTGAGCACTCCTGACCCTTGATTGTTGGATTTGAATGTGAGCTCACAGGACAGAGCCGACCCTTAGGTTTTCTTCTATGCGGGGTCGTGTTTGATCAATTTTTCCGGGGGGCAAAATTGGGATAACAGTCACTTTCAATAGCTCTTTGGCTAGGGATGATGCCTTTCGCTATGGTTTTGGTTCATGGGGAGGACGGGCATATTCATGAAACCATGGTTCAAAATTTTTAAACTTAGTCGTGAAATCATGTATAAAGTTCTATTTAGGACAACTCTATGGGCTCCCTACGGAGCTCTGGAATGAAAGCACATTCATTCAAGTTGGCAATGCCCTTGGTGATTATATTTGTACAACAAAACCGTTTGAATCTGGGATTTTAGCTATCTATGCCAGAATTTGCATAAATCTTGGCATCTCTCAACCTCTCCCAAGCTCTATCTATTTCAAATCTGAAACCCGTGAATGGTCCCAGGATCTTGATTAGGAAAATGTTCCTTTTCATTCTCGAAAATGTCACAAACACAAACATTTTGTTCGGCAATGTCTGGAGTTAAAGAACCTTGAAAATCAAGATAATGAGTGCTTTGTCAAATCGAAAAAGAAGAAGAAACCAACAACAAAGAAAATATGGAATAAGAATGTGCATACAAAAAAACTAGTGGACCAGGCTATTCCCATGCAAAATGGCTTTGAAGACCTTGAAAACACAAAAGAAAACCTTAGTGATCAAGAGCAAACACCTGAACCCACAAATTAGAACAATGAAGAAGAACATGAAGATGGAGAAATCCATGAATCAAAAGAAGTAGAAGAAGAACTTCGAATAGATGACGTCTCCCTTGATAATCTCAAATCCCTCATGGATAATGAAGACCAAGACAAAATAGAAGAAACAAACAATGCAATAAGATCGATAAAAGTTGGTAAGAAAAACTTGGAAGACCTCCTTTTTCCAACTCGATGCCCAAATCAATGTTGGTAAGGGTAGTCAAAAACAAATACTTGAAATGCTACATAGACAATCTGCAATAGAAAAAGAAAATCAATCCCCTTTAGAAATGGGTAATGAAGACAAAGGAAAAAAGAAATATGGAATAGCATTGAAAAACGGTAAGAAATCTCCATTTCGGCCAAGCACCCCGCAACAACAATGAGATCAAATACACTCAATGCTAATCACATAATGGAACTTGCGAGGGCTAAATGCCCTGCATAAACATACGCTACTAAAGGTTTGTATTGATAAGGAAAAGCTAGATATACTCTTGCTTCAGGAAACCAAAATGGACTCTTCATCTCTTTCTCTGGTTATCAAACAAGCTTGGAGATATAATAATTGTGTTGTTAAAGATGGCATAGGTGCCTCAGGTGGGCTTGCTATTATATGGAACCTTGATAAAATCTTTGGATCACTTATTGATGATTGCACTAATTGGCAAATTACGAAATTTTGGATTATTGACACTAACTAGACCTTTCTTTGTGCCAATGTATATGGCCCAAGAAACTAATGCTGGGAGAGAAATTTGTTGGATGTCCCTTAAAGTTATAAAATCCTTGTTCCCAAGGGACAAAAGGATATTTGGAGGTGACTTCAACACAATCACCCCACCTTTAGAAAAATTAGGGAGATCTAGGCACATATCCAACTTTTCTTTAAAATTCACGAAATTCATTGAAGATAATGGCCTTGTTGACATTCCCCTAAAAATGGACAATTTACTTGGACAAACAAAAGGCTTGGGAAAAATTTCGTGGCTGAAAGACTTGATAGGTTTATCATCAACGAAGATTGGATACATAATCAATCTCTCATTGAATTTGAAATTGTTTGCGTAGTTGGTTAAGATGTTTGGCCCATCCTGCTAACGATCTCCCTTGCCTCCCTTCTACCAGAAGACCCTTTAAATTTGAGATGACGTGGACCAAGGATACTAAACTTCATGAAAACATGAAAATCTGGTGGAATACAAATATTCATGGGTCAAAAATGTTTTTATTGGCTGAAAAACTCAAGAAGGTCAAACAACATCTAAAAGGATGGAATAAACAATCGTTTGGTAACATGTCTGCTAGGAAAGCTGCCCTTCAAGACAAGCTCCTTCAAATTGAAAAAGAAATTTAGGAAAAGCGTCTTACAATGGAATCAAAAGAAGAAGAGGGACTCTTCACTGATGAACTCAATTTTGTTCTTCTGCAAGAAGAAATTCACTGGAAACAACAATCTCGAAACAAATGGCTTCGAGAAGGGGATAGAAACACTGGTTTTTCCCATAAGACTACCATAATTAGAAGAAACTACAACATAATCTCAAAGATGATTCTTCCATCTGGTGAGACAACTAATGACAATAAATTCTTTTGCAGAGAAGCTGAAAGATACTTTGAGGAACTTCTAATTGACTCCGGGAAAAATAGAGACACTGGTAGAAACCAAATCCTCAGTCCAATACCACCCCAAATTTCTCACGAAGATAATAAGGAGCTCAATAAGGCCATCTCAGAAGAGGAAGTTAAAACCGCTGTTTTTTCATTCAAGCTTTGATAAAGCACTTGGACCTGACAGTTTTCCTGCCGTGTTCTTTCAACATTTCTAGGACATTGTGGGGAAAGATGTTGTTGAAGCGATCCACGAATCTTGTGCCACCAAAGGCATTCTTAAGCAGTTAATTCAACTCTAATTGCTCTCGAAAATTGAAAATGTTGAATCTTTCGATTCCTGTAGGCCAATCTCTCTTTGTAATGTTACATATAAAATTATATCCAAAGTCATTGCAAACAGGCCTAAAATTCTCCTACCTAAGATTATCCCTCCTGAGCAAGGGGGATTTGTGGTTGGAAGATAAATTTTGAATGGAATAGTTATAGCCCATGAACTCACACACTCTGTTAAACATCAACAATATGCGAACGTGTTAATAAAATTGGATATGACCAAATCCTTTGATAGAGTCAATTGGCCTTTTGTCGTGTAAGCCCTGGAAAAATTTGGGTTCAATCAAGAATGGATAAATTGGATTTTCAGTTACATCAGCACAACTAAATTCTTTGTTCTCATAAACTGTGAACCAACAGGTTTTTTTTAGCTCTTCTAGAGGCCTCAGACAAGGTGATCCTCTTTCACCTTTTTGTTCATCAATATGTCCGAGTCCCTCAGCCGTTGATTGTCTTTCCTTAAGACGAACATAACACTGAATGGTATCCTTATAGCTAATGATGCTCCCAGAATTAGTCATTTAAAATTTGCTGATGATACTGACCTTGCTGGGCAAGCTACTATTAGTGAGGGAAAGGCCTTTAAACATGCTCTAGATCTTTATGAAGAAGCATCTGACCAACAAGTTAATAAAAGAAAATCCAAGATATTTTTTAAAACACAAATAGTCTTCCGAATTCAATTATGTAGGATCCTTAACATCAATCCTGGTTCACTTCCCTGTTCTTATCTTGGAATTCCATTATTTCAAGGCAGAAACTCCATGGACATGGAAAACCACCATAGACAAGATCCTGAAGAAACTTGACAGTTGGAAAGGTAAATGGCTATCCTTTGTCGGAAGCATTCAATTGATTTCATCGTGTGTTCAGACTGTTCCTATTTACATGATGTCGGTTCTCCACATTCTTTCTAATCTTAGAAAACTAATCAAGTCTATTCAAGCAAAGTTCCTTTAGGGTGGAACAAAAGATGAAAAGAAGATTCCCCTCATGAAATGGGAAAACACTTTGCCAAAAGAAATGGGTGGGTTGGGATTTAGGCTCAACAAAAATATGAATCTGGTCCTTGGGGCCAAACTATCCTAGAGGCTTTATTCTGAACCCGATGCTCTGTGGAGCATCATCCTCAGGAAAAAATATTTGAATAACATGCATCCTGAAAGGATTTTCACTGTCCGGAATCATCTTGCTTGTTCTCAAATTTGGAATCTCATGACCGAAGCTTTGGTCATTCTCAAACCCCATCTACAATGGTCTATGGATAGAGGATCAAAAATCAAATTCTGGAATGACACTTGGATTTTTAGTACCCCTTTGAACTCCCACAATTTAAATAATTTACAGGCCTGGTGCGAAGAAAGATTTGGTCCATGGGTTAAAACCTATATCAATCAAGGGAATGATGGTTGGATTGAGTTACCGGTACCTCATGATCTGACTGAGGAGAAGCTGGTCCTTATGAATATCTTACAAACATTTCATTTCTCTAGAAATAGGGATCAACTAATATGGACATGAGCCAAATTAGGAAAATATAATGTCAAAGATGGATACACCATCATCTCTTCTCAAAACAGAGAGATTACATCATTTTCTTATCATAAAATTTGGTTCAAGTAGGGTTTGCTTAAAGTTAATGCTTTTCTTTGGATAACCTATTGGGACAAAATTCTCACCCAATCCAATCTTAAACGGGGTTTTCATGACCCTTCGCAATGTTCCCTCTGTCTGAAATTTGAAGAAGACACCAATCATTTTCTCATCCACTGTGAGTATTATAGAAAAATTTGGGTTTCTTTGATTAAAATGTTTAACTTGTCTTTGGCTCTTCGTGTTTCCATCAACAATCTCATCAATGGGTGGGATTTCAAACTTCGTTCAATCTCCCTACTTCAAATTTGGAAATCCATTCCTGCTATTGTCTCTTGGAGTATCTGGCTTGAAAGAAACATGATAATCTTCCAAAGTGAAACCAAGAGCAATGAATCAATTCTCATACAATTTTTGAGGACTATCAAGGAACTAATCATGACTTGGCATCCCTAGGATAGCAAGATCTTTCCAGAAGAATGCATCATCTACAATAATTGGAAAATCATACTCTTGGGGATCCCTGATAAAGGGAGTTGGGAAAAAAATTTCTAAAATTCAAGCTAAATGGATCACATCGCCGCACAACTTTGTCAAATTCAACTTTGATGGGGTTGCTAAGTGAAATCCTGGAAGAACTAGAGTTGGTGGCATTTTTGGAACTCGATGGGACAACCCCTCCTAGGATTCATTGAAGCAATTGGTCTGTGCTCCAATAATTATGTAGAAGCTAAAGCTCTCTAGCGTGGTCTCAAAATAACCACAGATAAGCGCTGGAACAATCTCATCGTGGAAGGTGACTTACAAATTGTCATTAATGTGATAAAAATAGTAAAATGGAGCACTAGAATTTATATCGCATAGTGGACGATTGTATCAATATGTTAAATCACAGGTGCATCATTGACGTTCCTAGAAGCACAAACAAGTTGCGGGTAAATTAGCAAATTTGGGGATTAAAGATATTGATAATAATGAAGAACTAATCTTTCTCCATCCTGAGGATATAATCACTAAAATGGGTGATTTATTACAGCTTGAGGGGCCTATCGCATCTGCACACGTGGTAGATACGGTTTATGCCCATCTCTCACAGTCATAATGGTATGGATCTCCTTGTTTTTCTTCCCATGCAACGAATTAATTGCCATATCTCTCTGTCACGAGTAGAAAGATTTGCCATGCATGTGAATTGGTATATTAATCCCCTCTTTTGCAAGGAATTTGATCAAAAGCTAAATTTGTTCGAAAGGAATATGGACAAGGGCAAAACTAGAGTTGCTGAGGCAATGAGAGCCAAGGCTTGAAAAGGCAAGGCTACGACAAGCAACATTGTGAAAGACATGAAGGACTCTCTGGTGCACAAGTGTTCCATAGATGATGTTCCCTACTCCTTTCTTGGGTTAGTGAATGATCTCAAGCTTTGACAATTGGTTAATGCTGGTTGTCTTTTGGACAAAGGCACCAGAGTCACCATTAAGATGGTTATGGAATTTTGGCAACAAGCTCTGATTGATGGCATCAAAGACCCGAAGCTGCTCCGATGGATGGCCACAAATCTGCCCAAGGTACAACGGTCTACTAGGCTTGGGGAAATGGCTATGGTAGAAGAAGTGGCTAAAGTCATGAACGATGCTGACCAGTCAACCGCCAGATTTGATACAATGAAGGTGGCTCAAATAATTGGATTCAGACGGTTCTCTTTGGAGCCAAAAACTCATACGTGATCTGCGAAGAAATCGAGCGACTAGGCTTTGACATGAGTCTCCACTTAGATCAAATACGATAATTGACCAAATCCCTGGCTATGAAGAGTTTGCTGGAAGGTAAGAAATTGGACGCCATTTGTTCTGTTTTGAATATTCCTACTGAAAAATTTGATGACTACAAGCTCGCGGACTCCATGGTTGCACTGGAGGTTGAGGAGGCGAGAAATCTAGAAATACCTACTGTGATGGTGACTAGCTCCTCTGATGATGATGAAAATTAAATTTTATGCATAATTGTTAGTATTTATATAGTTCTAGTATAAACTCTATATGTTTATCCATCCTCTGATGGTTTTTGTAATAAGAATTTAACTTGAATTTTCAGGCTTTTTGTTTTATATAATACAAATACTGAGGCTTGATGCCTTTTTCTTGGCAAGTCACAAATGTTATGATAAATATTATATGTAATTAGTATTCAACATTCATCATATTGCTCTTCATTGAAAACATCAACATCACACTGTGTTACATTAGAACCACATGGACTTAAAGCACTCTCACTACCACTAGCACCCCCATGCAGGTTCTGTGATGTCAAAGAAGTATCCAATTCATGTAATTACATGTGGGAATGGAAGCATCCTACCTAATATTCTACGAGTTTACATCCCTATGCTTTGTCATCCCTTGTACTTTGACTTCTTATGAGATAGAAGGCACATGTTGGATTATATATACACCAATTTTTTGCCCCTAGTTTGCCGTACTTTTGTGACTGGATGAAGCAATATGTACTCTAGTTACACTAAGAGTAAGATGAACTCGCAATCTATAGAGGCAAATTCTATCCAAGATTAATATCAATAAAAGTAAAAACTTAAAACTAAATTTAAAAAAAGTCAAAACAAGAAGGAAAGAGAGTTAAAAAATGCAATTTGACATGGCTTTGATCACAAGAGGTTGCAATACATGTATTCTTGGCCATGGAATTGTCACCACACATGATAATCCTTCTTGTATTTGTCTTAAAGAGCATGAAGGCTATGACTTGTGAAGGCTATGAAATTTCCAAGCTTAGTCATAACTATGCCTTTTACCTCAGGATTAGGGAAGAGCCTTAAACATGCTAACATATGCCCTTCATTGACTTCAACATCCGTATATGGTGGCACCCTCCCTAATAGAGAAAGGATGTCCTTTATGTAAATTCTAGGAGTCAATGAAAAGGCAAGGAGATGCAACGGGGTGGTCATTTTGTTCCACCATTCAATAAAGTATGGTTTTACTTGTTTGAAAAGTGTTTCCTCGAGACTAGACTCATTTTTATTTATAATGCTCTTTATCTTTTTAATCATCGAAGTGATGTCATCATATATCTCTTCCAAACATAGCTGATCAATGCCAATAAAGTGAATCATACTCATACCATTGGCTTAATGAATCTTAACAAGTATTATACACAAGCCCATGTGGTAATCTAATATCAAAATTTGCACTTTTTGGGCCTCTTAGTGTTTGATTGCCTCCATACAACCCATAAGTTGTTAATGGCCATGCTATTAAGTAATTCTCACACCTTCATAAGTTATTTTAAAATGATTGGGTGTGATGCAAATCAAGTCCCAACAACCTAGGAAGAAAAAAAAACTTCAATAGTTAGTAGTATTCAAGTAAAAAACTTAATAAATAAAAGAAAGATAGTTTCTGTTACCTTCAACAACTCCAAATGTGAGATTGATTTGAAGATGCTTTTGTGACTGGTGATGGTTTTTCACTGACATCTAGATCTTTTTTTCCTCGGCATACACCCGCTTAATACTCTTGATTTTGCTATCCAACGTTTTCAATGTTAAGTTGAGTGGGTTGATGATACAAAGTGTCTAAAAATTGTGTTCATACACTGCCTTTGCCAATAACCTAGTGATTGTAATTGTTAGGTTGTTCATTATGACTTGGACAACATTTTGATGCCCTACCACCTCATTGGCTTCGAATAAGATACTTGTAATGAATTGGGCATTCTTCACATGCCCATTGTATTTAATTACATAAAATAGTATTGCTCTTTAGGGAATACTACAACCATATAGATTAAAGTTGATTTCTTACATCTTTCTATCCATTGAAAATGAACACTCCTATTTTACCCACAAATCCATAATAGGCCATGATGAGGACCAGACATATTTTTTTCTTCGCATTAAGGTGGTATGAAACATTTCATAACCTGACCCTTTGTACTCTTTTGATGCTTTGTTAATCACTCCCACTATATCTTGTCAATATGGTGACATGCCAACATTGAATGACAAACCATTTTCTCTCACACACTGCACAATGTGCTCATATGCGATATGCTTGCCCTCATTTGGATAGGACCTTTTCCAATGGTCATTTTGTCGTATTTCGTGAAAGAAGATTCCTCATCTTGTGTGGAGGGTGTCAGAATAAACAGATGCACCAGGGCCACAATTGGGGAACCACTACGAAATGGGGCACCTAGTGCTTTCATCAATCAAGATGAATATATATTTTTTTGACGAAGGATTACTCAATTTCATGACATAGGTTGTATCTTTGTCTTCCTACTCCTTGATGTACTCCCAATTTTTTGATGTTGGCACTCGTACACCTTTCCTTCCCTTGGAACTTTTGATGTCATGAATTGGTATTGCGCACAAGTGGGATTTTACCTGACTAGATGAGCTTTTGAATTGGCCATTAGAATCATGATGTCCACCACATGGAAACTGCTCTAGTAATATGACATGCCTCCATAACTGTGAATGCAAGTACACTTTGAATTACGGTTGCTCCAAGAATGTATAACTTTTTGCTGTTGTAATAGTCTCTTTAGTTGTACTTGTAAGTTTAAAAATTGACACCATAAGGGAAAATACCAAACCCCAATGCATAACATGTATGTAGTTGGAAACTTGTTAAATAAATGCCAACATTTTAGCAAACTTGAAAACAATAAACACTAAAAAAAGAATGAAGAATTTATCTCGCTTGATTTAGCCCGGTTAGCAAGGGTTTTGTGTTGTTGGTTGTTTGCGCTTGTTAGGATTTTCAACTAACACTATTGTGCTTCCGGGGACTTATTTTCTCCTTTTCAAGATTTGTTTTCTATAATCTATGGCTTTTGAGTGGGTTTGTTCCAACATGGAGATGGGTCTGTGACTCTTTCCATACTACATTTTTATTGTAATTGTTTGTGTTGTACACCAATATATGATGCATTCCAATAAAAGAATGAATAAAGAAAGCGTGAAGATTGAGCTTGCTGTTGATCTGCATTTCCAGCTTCCTGTTCAAGTGTGTGTACGAGTAATCAAGAAACACAAAACCACATCGAGTATACAAGGGATTAATACCTTGGAGATGACGATAAATACTATGGGCGGAAATTTGATATTGGAGTCCTCGATGTGATTTCAGTAAACCTGCAGCTCACATACATTAGGAAAATAATGATTAGAGATTTTATGTGGGGGCTGCCTAACAAAGCAGATCCGGGAAGCGTTAATTTCCTCAGTGGCTGTCAACCCCCGTGCGATAAGAATAATAGTACAATAGCGTCCAAAACAAATGACATACAAATTGATAAATAAACGAACCTGGATGGTACCGGTATGCGGACATAATTACCGGAATGCGGACATAATTTCCGATATGATGCGTGTAACATGAATCTCATTACATGAACCCAAATCACGAGCAGAATGTCATGGAAATCCCATGTGTTATCACCCAGATAAAATAATAATGATATTATAAAATGACTAAAATCTTATAGCATTCACCTGAATTTCTTCCTCTCTAAATATGGGGGAGAAACCCATATTTGAAATTTGAATGTGGATTAAAATAAAGGATTAACAGATAACTATAATTTGCAAAACCAATCTTGATTAAGAGGACATAATGAAGAGTGGATTTGATGGTGGGGTTCATGATGTGACAAAAGGAAAAAATGTGATGTGGATAGGGGACATGGTTGGATGTAATAGTGAAGTCATGTACTTATTTTACACTAATAATTTTTTTGGATTTGTTGTCGGAGAAGAGATTTTTGAATTATTGATTTCATGGGTGGGGTTCATATTTTAATAATTTGAAGGGAGTGAATTTTTAGGTGGAAATTGATTTTTAGGTGGAACTTGATTTTGACTTAAGTGGGGAATATGTGGGATTGGGTAGGAGGGATGATAGATTCTACCTTTTGAATTTACGAAAAGAGTGTCTGATGTGTATATCAATACTCATGAATTAATAATTTATAGAAGATGGAGATAATATCAAAAAGTTGAATTATCAAATGAGTCTACATGGAGCCCATTTGATAATTAATTAAGCAAATGGATAGGATTTCATGTAATTTAAGAGAAAGAGATGTGAGAATGGAAGTAGCCTGAATGCGAGACGATTGAGGTGCACTATATCCAAAAATAGGTGTCTACATTTACCCCTTTTTGTTGAGTGGTTTGCAATAGCAAAAGCGAGACAAAAACAAAAAGGGTTAGATGAAAGATGTGTCTGAGGATTGACAAAGACATGACCAAAGGGAAGATGCCCCAAGCGAAGAAGGATTGCAATAATAAAAAAAACAAAATGTATGGCGGTGACTTCAATATCACATCGGTAGAGGTCAATTGCGGGTCTCAACGGAGACAGACGACAACGTTCTACATACCAGTGAATGGGTGAAGACTACTGGAGTATGGATGTAAACCCAGATGACCAATGGGTCATATGAAAACATCAAAATATGTGCAACTAAATGTGAAAGATGTGCACAATCATTTGTCTGCGAAGAATTGTGTGAAAATCATGCGTCCATAAGAGGGACATGGATGAAAACAATGATGCCCCCGCACAGGACACAAAGTGAGTTATATACGCTGACAAGTACAAGGATGAAAAGGTGCACCATGATAGGGCATGAAGATGACATAGTGGGAGATGGATGTGTAAATAAAATGCCCCCAGGGAAAAAATCATAATTGTGCACATGATGAGAAGATATGATAGAAAGCTGAGATAAAATGTCCTAAAGGTGTGATAAATATGATGATAATCATGTTTCATGAGAAACATGCATAAGTGTGAGTAAATTATAATGTAAAAGTAGTCATACTTGTCGGATAAGTAGGACAGGAAGTCAAGATACTTTTGTGGCAAAACAAAAGCAGAGAAAATATGCATGGAAGAGTACAAGATCAGATAGGTGTTGGCCGTTATGGTATCCTCCAAGACAAAAATGTCCTAGGAAGATGGGATGAAAGATGTGGATGATAGATGATAGAGATAAGAGAAATTGGACATGGTTGAAGTATAAAGGACTTGGTGGAGGAGAGAGGTCAAGTAGAGAAGGACAATAAGAGAGGTGAGAAGATAGACAAAAGCACAAAAGAGAGAAAACAATATTCAGTAAGAGGGTAGTGGAAAAAGATAAGGGGGAAATAAATAGGTAAGGTACGAGGGACCTGGAGAAAAAAAAATAGAGACAATCAGTAAGAGGAGAAGAGAGGGAGGAATTTTAAACAAGAAGAAGACGAGATGAGGAGGAAAAAGAGATTAGAAGGGAAGTTGAATGTATAGAGATATATCATAGTAAAGAAGTAGTAGAGATAATCAATAGGAGAAATGGTGGCAGAAAGAAATGATGGACAAATAAGAAGACAAGAAAATGACAGAAGAAGGGATGAAAGGGAGATGGAGATCAAAACAAAGGGAGAGAAAGAACGGATCATGAAAGAGATGACAGAATTGAGAAAGAAAAGTTATGAAGAATATGAGAGAAGGATGATTGGAGAGATGAATATGTATAGTAGGATAGAAAGATGAAGGATATGAAGAAGATGAATAAGTTAAAGAAGATGGGGGAGGAGGTAGAATGGAAAAGAGAAAGAAAGGCACCATACGGAGCTAAGAAGATAGGGGTGGTAGAGAAAGAAGCTCAGTAACGGGGGAATTGAAAATAAGAGGGAAAGAAGGGATGATAGAGCCAAAACATGAAAGAAATTGAATATGAAACCGAACGTATGGAAATGCATGTGGATGATGAGATGGTTAAGAAGATGGGACAAGGCTGGTGAGTTAGGTTATCAATGGAGGAGTAAGACAAAAGTGTGAGGAGAAGAGGAGATGAAGATGATACAAATGATATGAAAGAAAACCTGAGGTAGAAAAGAGGAGAGGACAACAAAGAAAATGATGCAAAGGTAGTATGTGATGAAGACAATGTAGATATTGAAAAAGGTGAAGGGAAGATGAAAAAGAAATACCAGTGGAGGGATGTTAGGAGAAATCCCCCGATAATGATTAGAGGGCACAAAAGGAAAAAGGGAGGAAGAGAAAATGGAGGAGGTAAAAAAGAGTGAACCGGTATTAGTAGAATGGGAATAAACGAGTTTTAGGAGAAGTCCACCGATAATTCTTAGCTCGAGAATGGAAGATGACATAATGTTAGATGAACCATGATAATGACGAGTAAATATGGTGATGGATATGGGGAAGTATTCTAGAAAATGGACTATAAAGAGTAAAGAAAGAAGGGCTAATGGTATGTAAGAAGATAAAGGTGAGAAGAGAATGTAATGGATGAGGATGTGGATGAAGATGACAAGTAAAGATGAAGGAACAAGGCATAGTAAGAGAGGATATAAAGCAATCAAGCTAGATTTTAAATGAGGGATGATGGAGATGATATTTGATGAAGTTTGAGATATTTTGTGTGAGGAAAAAAGAGAAGCGAAGAGGATGTGTTTGTGGGGAATGAAGGAAAAATTTAGATGATGGGAATATGAAGGAAAGAGGAAAGGTAAGGAGACAAATCATTCTTAAGAGAGACTCTTAAGTAATATCTCCATGCCATAGGAATAGTTAATTAGGATCGCCAAGCCAAAGAAGAAGAATGATGAAAAGACCGAGCAATGTATACCAAGATAGAACATGAAGTGAAAGGAGGTAATAACAAGGAAACACAGGAGTGTGACAAAAGTGGATGGAAGAATGTATGCAGTGTAGGATAGAGATTATAAGGGGAATTCTTAATTAGGATGCCTATGTTGTACGAGTGATGATGTTAGAGTGTTAAGCAGAAGTTTTACGAGTAAAGATGTTGAAGGGAATGGAAAACAATGAAGGAGTTACTATAACGGCAAGATCTTAAGAAAGAGATACATTGTGATCAAGAAACTTGCGTGGAATGGATGATTAAGTAGGATTGTCAAGCCGAAAGAAGAATGAAAGGGAAATGTAATGATAAAATAGATGGCATCAAAAGGATATTAAGAGAAAAGCACAAAAATAATGGCCCAGTTGGATGACACGTGAAGTATCGAACAAACTACGGAGAAGGATGAGTGGGTGAGAAGAGCAACGGAGAATGAGATGAGACAAATTTTAGGAGAAAATTGGGTTGATAAAGGGGACTAGGAGGAAGAAATGATCAATAGACACAATCACGAATGAGACCTTGTCCTGAATGACAGGTCTACTTTGAGTAGGGTTTATGTGCTGTGTGGGGAATTACGTAGATGTACCATGCTGGGGGTGAAAGGTCTGAGATGGTGAAGTAGAGGTGTTGTCAAAATTCACCCCCCTAGGTAATTTTGATAACAGATTGATTCAGGGACCAAAATCATGTTTTTGGGGTCCCCTCAGCCTCTTTCCAACCCTCTTGTCTAAGAAGAAAAGAGGAAGTTCTAAGAAATGGAAGAAATGCTAAAAACAAGCTTGGGGCAGAAAAAATCATGAAAATCGGCTAAGTCCTAGTCCAGGCGGTCCTCGGGACAGTTGGGACGTCGGGGCGCGAACCGGCCGAAAAGCCGCCAGGCGGTGCACAGCAATTGGGATGTCGGGACGCGCGGGACGCGAAAGGGCGAACTGGCCGAAGGTGCAAAAAATCACCAAGTTTTGTCCGGGACAAGTGGGCCAAGAGTACGCGGCGGACGCGAACCGGCCGAATCGGAAGAATTTGTCCCAGGCAGTCTGGGACAGTTGGGACAAGAGTACGCAGAGGACGCGAACCAGCCGGTTCGGCTGAAACGGGGAACTTTCGCACTGGGACAGTTGGGACAAAGGGATGCGTGGGACGCGGATAGCTGAAGGAGCCGAAAGTGAATCAAGCAACGCCATGTCATCGATCGAATGAGGGACAAGGAAGCCCATTTCGGGCGAATCGGAGGTTTTTGTCCCAAACAGTCTTGGGACATCTAGGACAAAAAGACGCGGGAGACGCGAAAGAGCCGGCAGACCCGCGGACCAACCAAATCATGACACGTCAAAAGGAGAAAATTCCAAAAGTTCAAAGGGCGAGGTTTCAAGCGCTAACCCGAGCCAATAAAAAGAGGACACGTGTCCAATGGGGCAAGGAAGTGCGGAGCTCGGGGAGGACTTAGAGAGTTTAGCAAGAGTTTTGGCCGAAAAGCTAAAAGCAAAGATCTTCCCCGCGCCCCTGTCGACCAATCAATGCATGCCGCGTGTCGTCCAGGTGGTAGAGCGCGGGAAAGATTTTCAAAACACATCTTCGCCTGTTTTGTGCCCTAAATCTTCAGATCTCCATATCTTTTGATCCAGAGCTCGGATTTGCACGTTCTTTATATCAACGGAAAGCTGGTGAGATTCTCTACACGATTCCAGGGTCAATCTTGCATTTTGGTTCAGTTTGGAGAGAGTAAAATCAAGAAACGTCTCTGACGCGTGGTAATGGCCAGAAGTGACGTTTCAACCAGAAGTGATGTTTCAACCACCGATTTTAATGAAGAATGCGTTTTGGTCAATGGTTGGGCTGTTTGCACTTTTTCTCGTGTTTCTCTGTCCTGGGCTCGACCCATGCATTGTAAAAAGCCGGATTTGGCTCATATGATTACAAGTTGTTCATCTTTTCAGCTCTGCCCTCCCTTATCTTCTTCTCCAGGGTTGAAAATGGAGCTCGAACCTCCTCCCTTTCTCTGTAATGGCGTTTTTGCCTTTTACTATTGAAATGATGTTCTTTGCAAACTTCTGGAGCCACAAAACGTGTTTTGTGATGCATCTGTCCATCCTTGCTCATTTTTGCTTGTTTTCTTCTTGCCTCTCTTCATTGCAGGTATTTGTGCATGTTTGAATGTTCATTGCAGGTTTGGAGCTGTGTTCATGGAGTTTTGGGACATTTTCTGTGTGAAATCTATTTTTGGGCCTGTGATGCATCTGTCTATCCTTCCCATTGCTCACCTCTCCTTGTCCCATGGCAGTTTTGATAGATTTCAACATTCTCCTTCTCTGGTGTATCACTGTTTTAGTGTAGGCTTTTGCTGTTTTTCCCCTTTTCTCTCTCTCTGTCTCCTTGGCATGGTTAGATTAGGATTAGATTAGCTTGCCTGCACTGGAATAGCTTGTGGCAGGTAGTTTAGGAGCAGGAACCAACCTTCTCTGGAGATTCCTTTCTCATTTCTGCAAGTCCCACACTTGGAGAAAGGTTTCAATGTTGTGCAATCACACTGGATGCTAGAGTGATCAAACTAGAAATCTGATCAACATCCAGGGGTGCTGTGATTTTGCATCAACAGTTTTGGCACGTCCGATGGGACCTTAGAGGTCTTCCACTTCATCTTTTGCAGGTTGGTGTGTTCCTGTGAAGATTTCAGCCTTTGGAGGCACTTACAAACACATCTGGCGACTCCATCTGATCAATAACTCATTCTCTGAGTTGCAGACCTGTTTTTCATCCATTCCCACCCATCTTTCTTTCTGTCTCTTTCATTCTTTTCCATTCCATGAAGTTGTGCAATCATGACTTCATTTCCATCATGGAACTCACATTTACAACAGCAGTTTATCACACCTCCAACATGTTTTACAAATCCTCCAAATCAACATTTTGATCAAATTCAAAATCAGCATGTCTACCCATATGAGCAGCAGTGCCAAAGTCAGTTTAGATATGAATCATGTCAAGCACAAGGGTATGCTGGTCATGAGGGCAGTCAAGAAGAAAATACAGATTTGCTGGAACAAATCCAAAAGATGGAGGTAGACATGGTGCAATCCAGGGCTCAAGCACAAATGAAAGCATTTAGAATCGGTTGTAGAGTGCCTTGTCCATGGGTGGGACATTTTCCAAGGCATTATAGCCCTCAAGAGAAGCTAGCCTTCATGATTACAACACTACCATTTCTTACAAAGTGGACTGAAGGAATAAATGTGTATGAGAGGAGTATTCAACAACCTTGTCAACAGGTAAGCACACCATCTCATGCCTTTTCTCTCCCTCTTTCCCAATCTATTTTATCTCAGCGGTGTCAAGTTTTAAACTCTCCATCTGTTGTCCCAAGTGTTGAATCCATTTCTCCATTCCCTAGTCTTCCAACCCATCTCAATTCTTCTATCCTTTTCCCTTCCAAACAGCCACTTCCTCCAAAGAAACAAGAGTTCCTACCTCCCCCACCACCACAAAAAATTGCAAAATCAATTGAGTTACAATCCACTTCTCCTCTTGCATTCCCAAATCCATGTTGGGAGGATAAAAATCAGAATGCCAATCAAGGAAAATAGCAGCAGAAAGAAGAGCCAAACAAGGATGAAGAAATTCAAAGTCTGAAGAGTTGGGCTCTTAAATTTGGGATTACAAAAATCCCCTTGATGGTGAAACCAATAGAGGATGTTGAAGTTGGAGAACAAGTGGAAAACAAGGCTGATTTTATAACAGCAATGAAGTGATAAAAACAACAGTTTTTTGGTGATGAGTTGGGTGTCCATGTTGGCACTTTGCCCAAAAGAAAATGCTGATCCAGTTTGCACTGCAAAATCAGCCATCGAGAAGGAAGGAAAACCATCTCAAAACCCCATCTTTGAGGAGCAAATGGATGAGGTCAAGTCATTTTTTACAACAGTAGAAGAAGGAAACATTATTGATACGTTTTTGCTTTCATTTGAAGGGGCTAATTTGATTGATGAAGCCATTATGGAGGTGAACAAAACAGGTCCAAATTGTGAGCAAAAGGCACAAAAAATTTCATGCTTCTCTCCCACTTCATCTCTCCAACAATGTGATTTTTGGGATGAGTTTGGATTGACAAGTTTCATGTTTGAAAATGAAGTTATACAGGGTGAAGAAAATGCAGATTTGGAGGCCACCATACAAGAGGGAGATACTTTGTTGCAGCAAGACATTCAAGAGTTTGATTTTCCATCAGACTTAGAAGAATGTTTAGATGAAGAGCTAGCTGAAATTAACATGTTTCCTTCTTCACCATTCATTCTCCAACAACAAGAACTTGCTGCCATGGACAAAAGAGTTCAAGGACAACAGCCTATAGTTTGCAACATGCCTCTTGAATCAAAGATGGAAGAATTTGATCTTCCAAAATCTATAATGGAGGAGCTCCAAAGCTAACAATGTATTGCAGCAGGTAACAACAATGCAAAAGAAACTTCATTGCATGTTGCAATCAATAACGAGGAGTTACACACTATAGAAGAGTTCCATGTTGTCATGAAGGAAGAGAAAGGGCAGAAAAGTCCTACCATTGCTTCCACATCACCCACCCAAGAAGGTCTACAAGAAGACTCCATTTTTGGAGATGAAAATCAGAGCTATGGGCATATCAAATGGATCATACCTTGCCTAATAAGGTATTTGACTTCATTGGAGTCAAAGGAGAAGTCACAACCAGTCATGCTTGCTTCTAAGCATGAGGGTGAGCTACAAAGTACCAAGGATCAGCTTTCATACCTCTTCAATCTAAATGCAGAGAAACTAAAAGAGGTATTGGATTTGTTTTCAGTTGACACCTTGATGATTTGGGTAGAAGACTAGCTTCTTGTTGATTTTCCACTCATCCAATCAGCCATGTTCAGTGCCAAATTAGTTGCATGGTTGTAACTTTTGAGAAAGGGAAGTTATTTCTCCCAACCAGTTGTAGGGTTTGTTTAGCCCACTTTTTCTTCCAGTTAGAGTAGGATAGATAGTTTTTCTTTCAGTAAAAGAAGTGCTTGTGCACACTCTACATGTTCCATTTTGGAGCATGTATGACTTTTAGTTTTGTACATAGTTTTTGTGGTGCTGGTTTTGCTCTTGCACAGTCCATTTCAGTGGGTTTCCAAGTGGCTCAGAGAGGAGGTTTTCAAAGTTCAGATCAGTTTGTAGGCTACAACTCATGACTCCATGCCCAATGGATGCTTCAGGTAACTGGTAACTTCATCCAACAGGCAGATGACCCCTCTGAGTCGCCAAAATTGTTATCTAAAATGTGCCCCTGCTCATTTTTGTGGCTAACTCCTCTCATTTTTTTTCTCTCTTGTGCCTCATTCATAATATTTTGCTTTTTAGGCACTCAAAACCTTCTGGAAATGACACCATTGGATAGATCTCTTTCTCAGCTTTCCAGAAAGGTAAAGTTTTCCTCCTAACTCCACGTATTTTTAAAGTTATGGCTCAGCGGAGTTTTTTGCAAAAAAATTTCTCCTGAAAGGCCCGCGGCCAATGAGATGCGGTACCACATGGCACCTAGAGTGGTAGAGCACGGGAAAATTTTGGAAAATTTTCCAAATGACCAAAAAGGTGCAAAAAATTGAATTTTTGCCCGCCAACCCGATTTGGCCGTGTTTTGCCCTAAAACTTCAAATGGCCATATCTTTTGATCCAGAGTTCAGTTTTTTGCATTCTTTATATCAATGGAAAGCTGGTCAAATTATCTACAAGATTCTGGGGTCATTTTTTCATTTTAAAGGATTTTGGAGAGAGAAAATTTAAAAATGCCTCTGGCATGTGGTCATGGATAGAAATGATGTTTCAACCACCGTTTTTAATGAAGAATGGCTCACATTCTCTCCCATCATGGCTAAAAATGTCAAGGGATTGGTCTGTAAGGATTCTCATGCTATTTTGAATGTGTTTTGGTCAATGGTTGAATCCCTTCCATGTTTTCCCACGTTTCTCTCTCCTGGGCTCATCCCTTACACTATAAAAGCCAGATTTGGTTCATTTTCAAAGGGTTGAACATTTTTTGTGTATTGCAGGTTTCCCCTTTCTCACCTTGGAAGTGATTTTGGTGGAATATTAGACCTTTTCTAAGAACTGAAACTCATTTTTTCCTCCCAGGTGTTGTAATGTAGTGATTTTGATGTTAAAATAACAATACAGGCCCTGTGATTAATTTTTCATCCTCTACTGGTGTTGTTTGACTAATTTCTGATTCTTCATTATAGTTATCAGTTTGTGCATGTTGTTTTGTTGCATTTTATGAACTGTGTCAATCTGCAGAAGTGAGAAATTCTCACCACTCCTTTCGTGCATCACCTATTAGCATTAGTTTTAGTTTATCTGCATTCTCTATCTCTGTCTCCTTTGGAATTTAGGGTAGGATAAGGAATTCAAACCTCTGCAACTTGTAAGTGATAAATCTGATCAGAGGAGTTGAGGAACCAGCCTCTGATCTGGAGATTCCTTTCCCATTTTACAAGTTCCACACTTGGGGAGAGGATTCAATGTTTTGCAATCACACTGGATGTCTAAAATATCAAACTAGAAATCTGATCAACATCCAGGGGTGCTGCTGATTTGCAACAACAGTACCTAGGAAACTAATTTTAGAAATTTTAAATACATTTAATTTTATTAGAAAAAAAAGGATGATAATTATTGTTGAGGTAAACTATGTCTTACTCCATTTTTAACTGCAAACTACTAGTACGATGTGATGGCTGAATACTGTGAATTAAGAAGGATGTTGAAATCATGAATAGATGTGTAGGGTATGAATAGTAAAATATTATGTAGATATTTGAGATAAGAAATATGTTAACAGTGATTGAATATTACTAATTTTTTTTATTTGAGGGATCCTCGTAACAAAATTTAAAAAATACTATACTTTAATCCATGAATGTCCTATTAACTAATGAAATATAGTATTAGGGATAGTTCTCTTTTTTAACATGGGTCTCGAAACAAAAATTTTTGATTTTATATTTTTAAGCACTTTGTATCATATTGTTTGATTTATTTATTTATAGTAACCCCTAAAGATTTCCCCTTGCTACTAATAAGAAGTAAGGGCTCATCATCAAAAAAAATATAGGTTGAGTGAGGTAATATTCCTCCTCCCTTAGCTTCATACCACTAGTAAGAGGTTTGGGCTCATCACTGAACACTAATAACGATAAAATATTTAGATGTTAATATATAGATTACTTTCTCTCTCTTTTTTATAATTTTTTTTTAGGGGAGACCCTTACTCCCAATTTAATCCCCATGTAACTAGTGAGATGTGAGGGACCATCACCTTAAACCAAGATTTTTGGTTCAATATATATTATTTATGGTGTTATATATATACTTTTCTTATAGAGAACTTGTGCAAAGCAAAATTGACAAGTAGAAATATTCTAGATTAAATAGAAGATAGAAATTTTATGAATTAAAGAAATTTTCTGAGGAATAAGGTATACCAATTTTATCATAATCAACCTCAAACTTTTACTTAGGAAAAATATGTATCATAACATGGAAAATAGTGGGTTTTATTATATTGTGCTTATGTTGGAATTTGATACATTTTTCAAATGTATGAATAGTTAAAGTTATTATCATTTATTTTATGTTTAATTAATTAGCTAAACAAAACAATGCTAAGAGAAAAATATGTGAAGATGAAGTCAGGGTAGTGTGGATGTGAATTTATTATATCTAGAAATTTTTTGGGTGAAGTGAGTGGAAATAATTTACAAAATCCTCAACCTCCAATTTAAATAATTGAAATGATTCATTTTGAAGTCTTCAGTGACTTGATAGGGACCGAGCCATTTAGCTCCAATTTTTTTACCTTTATAGACATTTTTTTTATTCAACAATTAAATAATAAAACCAAGTCAATTTATTATATTGGGAATTTGTGGATATTTTAGCTATATTGGTGACATATTTTATTTACATGTTCTCAATGATGTTTTTTAGATCTAAGCCTCTTTTCATCTAGAGTTTCCAATTCTACCAATCATGCATTTATATACTTGTCTTCATCTAGTAATCCATAGAGGGATACATGAATACTATGAATTTAAACCTCCATAGGGAAATACAACCCCTAAAAAATAATATATATGATACCCATCCTTCGAGGGATCGGTTTATTTCTCTTGATTTTGCTTTGATTTTGATTTGTATACTTTTTTGTTTTTGTTTTTATATGCACAACTGTCATTTGAGGGATCAATCTGTTTTAATAACCTTGATATTGCCTTTTACATACATGAATTTGAGCTTCACGTAGGGAGAGCTGGGGATAGCTAGGTAGACCACCTAGGAGGGGAGAATGAATGTGCAAGAGACACCCCTAGACCCTCTACATGAGTACAATAGGAAAAGGAGATGGTGATGGATGTAATGATCATGGGGTTCTCACCAAAGGCAAGAACTTATCCATAGTGAATATGCTACGAGTAGAGCCATGATACTCATATTCAAGGTCATGATTGGTAGTGACGGTAGACCCAATGATTCAAAATCATTACAATGATAGATGGAAGGGGATACTGGTGGACGAATGGTCTAAAGATAAGACTATACTCATAAGTGTGTGTACTAACAATAGAATTGCCGTAAGTGTAATGCATTAAGAGGTTCAATCTCTGGTTTACCATCAGGAGAGGCTAAACGATAAGCCCCAGATCCATACTTATGTGTGATAATATATGGTCCGATCCAAGTAGGAGTAAATTTTCCCCGTTGACTTCTTTCTAAGGTAGTGAAATTTTGATTTTCTTTCAAAACCAAGTCACCTATTTTAAAATCACGCTTATTGATGTGTTTATCATAAGCACGTTGGATATGATCTTGATAGACATGATGGTGCTCAAGAGCGAGAAGATGGCGTTCGTCTAATAACTCAAGTTACATTAGCCGTTCTTGACGATAATCTTCATTAGAAACGAAATTGCGAAGAGACACACGTAAAAATGGAATTTGGACTTCAAGAGGAAGAATGGCCTCATAGTTGTATACCAGAGAAAATGGAGTAGCTCCCGTGGAAGTGCAAATGCTAGTGCGATAGGCCCATAAAGCAAAGGGAAGTTGGAGATGCCAATTTCGTCCTGCTCGATCAATAGTTTTAGCCAAGATATTTCGAAGAGTTTTATTAGTAGCCTCAGCTTGACCATTATATTGAGGATAATATAGGGAAGAAAAGCTAAGTTGGATTTTTAATGTATCGCCAATCTTTTTAAGGTCTTTGTTTTTAAATGATTTTCCATTGTCCATAATAAGTTTATGAGGAACGCCAAAACGGAAAATGATATGTTGATATATAAAATTAATGATTGGGCCAGATTTAGTAGAGGTGAGTGGGATTGCCTCCACCCATTTAGTGAAATAATCAGTAGTGGTGATGATATAATGATGCTGTTGTGACGAACAAGGATTTATTAGACCAATAAGATCAAGGCCCCACTATGAAAAGGGCCATAAATCTTGGGCAGGCTGTAAAGCCTGGCTTGGAATACGGATAAGGTTAGAGTGTTGTTGACATCTTAGACATTTCTTAACATATTCCCAACAATCATGATTTAGAGAAGGAAAATAATAGCCAAGACGAATAACACGTTTGGCCATAGATAATCCACTGAAATGCCCACCACAAATACCATCGTGAACTTCTTGGATAGCTGTAGAGGCTTCATGGGATTTAAGGTATCAGAGAAGGATACCTTCAAACCCACGCTTGAAAGAATACCACCAAGAATTACATAACGAGTAGCACGTTGGATAAAATATCTCTTAGTGTTTTTAGAAAGATCAAGGGGAGTAATGGATTTAGATAAATAATAAAAAATTTGTGATTACCAGAGGTCTGACGAATTAGATTCGACTAGATGAATCCGAGATATGTCATAGAATGGTTGTTTATGATGATGTATAATAATTGAAAGTTGGGATTCTTGCGTTTTCCATGGGATAAGGGCCGCAAGGGAGGCCATTGTATCAACAAAACGATTGGTCGAATGCGGGATAGATTGAATAGTGTAAGAATCAAAGGATTTAAGAAGATGATGAGAAATATGATGATATTGTTGTAAAATATCATTTTTACACCGATATTCACCAGTGACCTATTTTATTATTAGTTGAGAATCACCAAAAATGTCAAGGATACGAATGCCTAGAAATATAGCAGTTTCTAGTCCTAGTATAAGGGCTTCGTATTCTACCATATTGTTTGTACATTCAAAATCTAATTTGAATGATAAGGGGATTGGCGAATCCCCCAGGGGGAATGAGAACAAATCCTACTCCTCCGCCTTGCTGGCATTTAGAACCATCGAAGAAAAGAATCATTTTAAGGAGATCATGACAAAATTGATTGATTGATTCGTCTGGGAAATGATTAGGAGTCAGTGTATTGAAAAGAGGGGCCTCGGCTAATTGATCCGCAATAGCTTGAACCTTGATTGCCTTTTGAGGAATGAATTCCAGGTCGAGCTCGGCCATGAGAAGGAGCCATCGGGTGATGCGGTTGTTGTGATATGGCTTAGAATGCATCACTTTTAGGGGTTGAAAGTTAGTAATAATGTAGGTTTTATGATTAAGAAGGTAGTGTCGAATTTTTGATGTAACGAAGAAAATAACGCAACACAATTTTTCCACTTCAGAGTATCGTGTTTCACAATCATAGAGAGTACAGTTGATATAATAAATGGCTTGTTCGCATCCCTGATTATCACGGTGTGCTAACAT
The DNA here is from genome assembly GCA_019776745.2 of Taxus chinensis. Taxonomy (NCBI): domain Eukaryota; kingdom Viridiplantae; phylum Streptophyta; class Pinopsida; order Cupressales; family Taxaceae; genus Taxus; species Taxus chinensis. The sequence goes on from CM034152.1 coordinate 652,050,759, forward strand.
AGCTCCTAGAGCATGATCGGTTACAGAAACATATAAATAGAAGGGTTCTCATTTGCGTGGAGGTGTGAGTACTGGTGGAGATAATAAATATCACTTAAGATCTTCAAAATCCTTTTGGTAGTTTTGATCCCAATCAAAGGTTATGTGTTTTCAAAGAAGGTGATGAAAGGGCTGACAACGATCAAAAAGTTGCGATATGAAGTGACAAACAGATTGAAGTCGACCTTGAAGACTGCGAAGTTGTTTGACATTGGAAGGAGTAGGAATTTCGAGAATTGCTTTGATTTTTTCGGGGTCAACTTCAATGCCTCTAATAGAGAAAATGAAGCCCATGGGTTTTCTAGTAAGAACTCCAAAAACACACTTCGCCAGATTGAGACGAAGGGAGAAATGAATGAGACGCTCGAAAAGTATCTCAAGAACTGAAAGATGGTCACATCTATGTTTAGATTTTGCTAAGAGGTCATCAACATAGTCCTCTATGGTTTGATGTAAGAGGTCATGAAAGATATACATCATGGCTCATCGATATGTAGCCCCAACATTATTTAAACCAAAGGGCATGACACGATAACAAAAGGTACCCCATGGGGTGATAAAATATGTCTTGTGCTGATCTTTAGGTGCAATCAGAATCTGATTATAACCAGAAACACCATCCATTAAAGAGAGCATCTCATGCCTCGCTGTAAGATCTACAAGTTGGTCGATACTTGGAAGAGGGAAATCATCTTTAGGACATACGAGGTTAAGATCTCAAAAATCAGTACATATACGAAGCTTTCCAGATGCTTTTGCAATAGGTACAATGTTAGAAACCCATTGGGGATAATCAATGGGGATAATGAAGTTGGTAGATAGGAGACTTTGCAATTCTTCTTTCACAAGAAGAGAAACTCGAGGATTCTGTCTGAATGGTTTCACATTGGGGATAACAATGATGTTGTGAATAACAATGGAGGGATTGAGACCTTGCATGTCTGAATATGACCATGCAAATGCTTGGATATGCGTGGATAAGAATGAAGTGAAGGCTTCAAGCTCTTGAGGTGTCAAAGACTGACCTATTTTAAGGATGTGGTGCTCCTGAGGCACTCCAATAGTAATGTCGATAGTGGATTCATTCAAGAGATTGAATTTTTTGGGAGAATGAATTTTCTAATCTTGAGAACCTTCGGCCCCCATGTAAGAGAGAATGGTAGTGTCATCATTACATTGAAGAATGTAAATGATAGGGGAATATTCCTCTACCATTTTTGGATATCTAAGGGGAAAAGATGAGGTTTCATTTTTGGCTTAATAAGTCACCGGTCCGAGAAAGATGGTCAAAATCAAAAATTAAAGTTAGGAGGAATAGGAACTGTATCGCCTTGATCTGGATCTGTGAGATAATTGGATGGTAAAAAATCATTATCTGAGCTGGAAGGATAGTTGGAAGGAGATGAAATATGTTGTGAATCGGTAGTATATTCAGATGGAGAAGAAATGGATGAATTAATATGAATGGGGGAAGATGCATATTTTCTAGGAGGGTGTATGATGGGATCGTCATATCCCAAACCAAAATTTTGACATGATTCATGGGCTCGATCAAAGATATTACTATGAAGGCCCTATTCATAGCGTCCCAAACCAAACCCCTTCCATGCACAATGATAGAGGTATGTGTGAGCGAAAGATGGTTTATTAAGAACTCCAAAATCACCTGTATATCGTTTGGCATGAAAACAATTTTTGGTGTGAGAAGAAGGTTGATCAAGGCCGCCATATACTAAATTGGTTTTGAGGGAAGAAGGCCCAAACCAGACAATTTCCCCAAAATTCGATTGATACATAGTGGCTTTATCAAGGAGGCTAAGGCAATTGGGAGAAAGAAGGGTATTAAGAGTGAGGAGTTGATATTCCCCTAAAGCAAGATTTTACATTATAGGATCAGAAGAATTTGTCTGAGGCAGGGTAGATGGAGGTATAAAAGAACTGGTGGATGCATCAGGAGAAAAATTGGTTTCAGGAACAAGGACATCTTTAGGTATATAGATCATGTGACATGTCTTGGAAGGGGGGATCCCAGCTAGAAGAGCATAAGTATTCCCTTCATGTTCATATTTGATACAATGATGAAGAGTAGATAGAACGCAATGCATAGCGGGGATCCAAGGGCGTCCCAGTAAAATATTATATTGGAATTCTCCTTCAATGATGTAGAAAATCTCGTGGAGGAGTTTATGGCCAACATGGATAAGAAGAACAACCGTTCCTAATGGGGGAGTGATAACATCGTTAAAGCCACGAAGAACGGTAGGAGATTTGGCAACAATGGTATTGGGTAATTTAAGCTGATTGAAGGTATGAGAAGAAATGATATTAATACTGGCACCATTTTCAATCATGGTTCGATGGATGCATGTGTCATCGATATAGATTGTGATGAATAATGGTAGATCATGTTCTTCTTGTGGTATCCTAGGGATTTCTAAACTTTCAAATGATACGGTAGTAGATGTTGTGAAGGCATGGGCTAAAGCCACGAAAGGCTGGGGCTCATCGGAGGATACCAGGATTTGTTGCAAGACCTCTATGAGAGCTTGTTTATGATGTGGAGATCTTTGAATGAGCTCATAGAGTGAAATTTTGACAGGAGCCTAGTAAAGTTGTTTAATAATGGTATGTTTAGTGGAGTAAGGATTCGGGGCGGTTAGAACAAATACATTGGCTTTAGAAGAAGATGAAGGCATTGTTGCGGGTTGATTGGTAGGAGCAGCGATGAAAACCTTTAGTTGTGATGGAGGTGCGGAGGCAGCGAGCTCCTGAGGAGGAGGGAGAGCGACATAAGTCTTAGGGGCAGACGGTGAGGCAGAGTCAGAGTTATATGGCTTTGAACAAGTGGTTATCCAAACATCGTTGATTACAAGAGGAGGATGATCCTGAGGATCATCCTCTTTTGGTAATATGTTGGTGGCATTGGTGGTTATATCTCTATTTGGTAGTGGAGTACTGACATGATTTCTTAATGAGAAGGGTGGTCGTTATGGTTGAACAAACGCATGTTGGGATGTGGAAGTTGATGGAGGAGATGATATAATTGGTTTTTTATCATTAATATTTTTACTGAAAAAATGATGCATGATGGATTGGAGAGCTTTGCAACGTTCAGTGTCATATACAGGGGCACGGTGAAATTCGTAAAAAATATTGGAATTAAACTAGGAAGGTCTTGGTGCATTTGGATCGAAAATTTAATTGGCGGTAAAGTGATGGCTGATTCTTGGAGTAGTTGGTGAAACATAGTGGTATAATAACCTGGTGTTATTGATGGAGAACTTTGGGAGGATGCATGGGAAGGTGGTGATGTAATAATGGCTTTGGACATTGTTTTGGATTTGGAAAAGGTAGATGAATGTGCTTGATGCGAGATAGTAGTGGAAGACACAGACGCATTTGAATTTTTTTTAAGATATCGGTTGGAAAAGGGTGGTTGCATTGTTCTAGTGGTAGTATGTGTTGTTGGTGAAGGGAAGGTTCCTAAAATGGAAGAGGAGGACAAGGGGTGTGGTCCTAAAATAGAAGGAGACGATGTGGTTTCTGAGGAGCTTCTATCGGGAGTAGTGAGTTCTAATTTTGGACGAGGATGTGAAAGAGAACGCTTGGGAAATGGGGGTCTAGGTCTTATATATGAATGTGAATTGTTAGAGGGAATGAACCAAATTTCTACAGGAGGATCTGGAGATATTGAAGTGGATATTTGTGGGGACTGTGCTGATGTGTGAGTGTCTAATGGTATAGATGAAATGGGATGATAACTTGAAATCAAGGATTGCTGGAATGTTTTCCAAAAATCATCGAGTAATGACATGGCAGTGGAAGAGGGAGATGAGATAGGTGATTGTAAAATAGTAGATGTTGTAGGTGTTGGTAGAAGTGCAGAAAGAGGGATTGGAAGAGATGCTGAGGATGAGATAACAGTTAAAGGTGGGATAATTTCTGACAAGGTGAATTGGTTTAATGGAGTAGATGTAAGAGGCCAAGATACATAAGTGATATTTACACCTGAGGAGAGGGCGGTAGGTGTTGAGAAAGATGTGAATATAGGAACAAGTAATTATATGGGCAAAGATGTAACTGATGTTGATGTGGAGATGAATGTTGAGGTGTTTGGGGATGTAAATAATATATCAAAGGGGAATGATGTAATGGTTGATGAAGACGGTAAACTTGTGGGGAAATTGGACTTTTATCATTGACATGGATAGTGTTTATGGTGCGGGTACTAGGGGTTTGAGATATAGAAGTAGGAGTAGTCTGGTTTATGGATGTGGGTGTATGATTTGGAAATGGTTGTTTAAAAATATCTAAAGATTGATTGGATGAGGCATTCGGGTTATCCACTTGAAGTTCTCCCTGATCGATAAGCCTTTGGATAGAATCCTTGAACATTCGACATTTTTCTATGTCGTGTCCTCAGACTTGATGATACTTGCAATAGTGATATTCTCGATACCACATAGGCCGTGGCCTAGATTCATTTACAGGTTGGATAGGTGGTAGTGTGATCAAGTGTGTTGTTATAAACTTGTCAAAGATGACACTGTATGATTCTCCTAACGGAGTATAATTGGGCATTGGCCGTGTGAATCGTTGTTGAGTCACTGTAGATGTCAGGGTAGGAGACGATCTAACAATGATAGCATTGGCAGTTATCTTTGATTTATCATATGATATGGACGGTCTGACAAATTCAGTTTTTGGCTTATTGGTATTTAATTTTAAATGCCCTTGTTCCAAGGCACGTGTCTCAAGATTGTGGTCCATAGTAAAAGCTTCTTCGAAAGTGCGAAATGATTGGATTTACAAGGTGGGGGAAATTTTCTTGGTGCAAGAGTGCGCAAAGAGCTAAATGAGATCAGTTTGAGGTAGTGGAAAAGACAATTAATTTATCATATTGCGCCATCGTGTGACGAAATCCGTGATGGATTCATCTTCAAATTGGCGGATAGTGTACAAGTCATTGATAGTTATTTAAATGTGATATTAATGGAGAAATGCTCAAGAAATAATTGTGCAAGATGGGAAAAAGAAAATATGGAGTATTGGGGAATATTATTATACCACTCCAAGACGGGACCAGCCAAAGACATGGGGAAAGTAAGAAGCATCAAGTCTTGGTCGTGTGCAATGAGATAACATGTATGCTTAAATTCTTTGAGTTGTTGTTGGGGATCCTCCTTGCTGTTAAACTTAGTGAACTTCGACAATTCCCCGCGTGGAGGATATGGTTTCATGGGCACAGATGGATGGATGGGTTCATTACATATCTGTTCATAAGATAATGTGACTTTGGACCCTAACGTAGCAACCTCTAGGTTGGCTAACCGACCTATCAATATTTACATGGGGTCATTAGGAAGTGTATGTTGAGCAGTGAAAGGTGGTGTTTGGACTTGCGTGTGTGTGGGTACCTGATGAATTTGATATGGGTGAGTGTCAGCTATGTGTGATAGTTGAGGTGGTTGCTGATAGAATGTGTGTTGGTGAGAAATAGAGGCATGGTGTGATTTTTGAGATTGTGGAGGTTGTGGAAGTAACTATTGAGTGGGAATGTGGGTGTATGTGGGTTGATAAAATAGAAATGACACTGTATGTTATAAAGGTATGGTTGGAGGAAGTTGAGAAGTGAGGGTATAGACTTGTGATGTAGTAGGAATTTACTGTCCGGATAAGGGATTTGACATATGGGATGGTTGAGTGGAGGTACCAGTGACCATCAGAGTTTTTGTAGTGGTAGGGATGGCAGTCACGATATTCGTGTTGATGTGAGGAAGATTGGGTGGAATGGGTGTAGCTACCTGGGTCATCTGGTGTGTCGATGGGTTGGTGGAGGATGATGCAAAATCATGTAAGGCCATAGATTGAGGAATGCTAGAACCAATATTATAAGGATAGACCTACTGAAGTGGTGGGCCATCCATAGGGAGGTGTATGTATCTTCTCAAAAGATAGTCTTGAAGGGCCACAAGGTTGGTTTCACGAATTTTTCTGAATTATGGGTCTCTAAGAGGGAAGACTGAAGTACCAATAGGCTCAGATCTAACAGAGGGTGGAGTGGCTGGCCTAGATGGGATGGAATGTTGGTCTAATGCCATAGCATGGGAAAAATATATTGAATGAGGAATATTAGTGAGAGGATGGGTGCCTGTGAGTGAGATAGGAAGAAACACGGATGGTGAAGTTGTTGATGTAGTGATTGATTAGAATGAAGCATTGTGTGTGGCGAGGTTGTGTTCCATATTTTTAGCAGTGGATCGAGTGATTACAGGCATAAAAAGGAAATCGTTGTTATATTAACAAACAAGTCAGACAAATAGTTTTTTTAATCAAGAACGTGTGTAAAATAAAATCGCTAAAAGAGGACCTAGAAGAAAGTAAACTATGTTTGGTTTCAGGTAATTTATGGCTGGGAAATGTCTAAAATGGTTTGGTTGGGTTCTCAAATCCCAATCAATGAACCAAATGCACTGAATGTTTTGATGTGTTGATTAATTTGTGAATTTTTAGGTAGTGTGTGATGATAAGTGTGATGCAAATACTTAAACCTCTAGTTACATTATGTGAGCAAGCAGAATGCACAAGTTTGTTTTACTCCAAAAATTGAAATATGAAGTTCGATGCTGACAATCAACTTGGAAAGGGAACGTACAATGCAGAAAAGAGAAAATAGAGAAAACTGAAGAATACCTGTATATCGCTTTTCCTTTTTATCTGACAACAAGTTGAGACAAACAAGGAGTATGCTTCGAACAATTAGAAGAGATGAAACAACAGATGCTAATGAAGCCTTAGAGAACACGTTCCCGCACTATTGGATTATGCTTGATAATGTGGTATCTAAAACCGATGATCGAAAGTCGGGAATGTTTGAGTAATCCGGAATTGCACCATACATAAGTACATGAAGAGTCTAGTGAAAGAGAACTTAGGCATATTTTTGTTTCAACGATTATCTTTGGTAGCGTAATGTCATGGTTATAATGTTGTGGAATTCACCTGCAAATGTAGAGAAGACAATTAGTGGAGGTGTTTGATCAATAAGAAAGATAATTTTGGAGTTCCGACGTTAGATATTAACCAAAAGGCCTAATTACAAATTTAATAACAAAAGTAATTATTTGAATCAATAAAAGGTAAAATAATAACACAATAATTATCCTAATATAATGATCTTACTTAAGAGTAGTAATTAACTAAGTAACTAACAATAGAATAATTATGCTCAAATAATTATCGTAGGAATTCTAGTCAATGAATCGCAACTAATTAATTAGTAACAACACTTTCCTTATGAATCCTAATTAATTAAAAAAAAATCGTAACTAATTAAAAAAAAAAATCGTATAAATTTGACTTGACAAATAATAACTAATTAGATAGCAAGTAAAACAATTATCCTATGACTTATAATGAACAAATTGTGATTCATTAACTAACAATAAAACAATTAACCTTAGTAAAGCTTAATTAAGCCACTAATACCGTAATTAATTAACCTAATTAATATAAAAAACCAACTGGTATAGGGTCGAGCCGAGTGATTTGAAGCAGAGGTCAAAGGGGTAGAAAGACGTGGGAGAGGAAGGTGTGACAGTGGGTGAGTCGATGTGTGAGGGGTGAAGGGTCGGTGGATCTGTTGGATGGGCGTGTGGGCAGAGGAATAGCTTGGGGAAGATGTTGGGCTACTGTGTGGAAGCCGCGTGAGGAGTGGAAGAATGTGAGGGAAAATGCTCCTGTAGATTGCTTGTAGGAAAATTTCAATGGGGTGATCAAAGACAAGGGTTTATCAGGCCCTTCCAAAAGAGGTGGATGTGAATGATGATGAGGCAGAGAAAAGTCCAGTGGAGAGAAATGGGTTTGCGTGGGAGACATGTGGATAAGATAAAATGCGAGAAGAGGAGAGTGGAGCTCGGGAAGGCTGCAGTGGAGAGCTCAGGGTGTGGGCGTGAAGAGAAGTGGGTCTGCATGGGAGACGGGTGGAGAGAATAGCTCGGCAGGTAGTTAGAAGGGGAGGTGGGGGACTCGATGGAGCCGGTGAGGGAGGTGGCCGAGTTGGCCGAGTGGAAAGGTGAGGAGATAGTTAGGGGGAAGGGGAGTAAGATGGGGTAGCTTAGGATTTTTTTGTTTTTATATTTCTATTCTATTCTATTTTATTTTAATATTTATATGCTTTCCTATAATGAATATAACAATAAAAATTTATAATTATCATACAAAAATTAAACAATAACCTTATTCAAAATAACAATTAAAAACCACTTACCTCATGGCGAAGACAAAAATGACTAACCATACTGAACTGGCGAAGTCAATACGAAAACCTTGTAAATAGGTTAGTCCAAAACATGATACGCGTAAAATATATCTAAATAAGAACAATGATAACCGTGATATTCACGAGACCTACGCGAGACAAATAAAGGGACAAAACAAACAAAATAAAATGACCATATCTTAGATCTAGTCCCACCGGGTGTGCCAAATGTTGATTTGCATTTCCAGCTTCCTGTCCAGGTGAGTGTACGAGTAATCAAGAAACACAAAACCACGTCGAGTATACAAGGGCTTAATACCTTGGAGATGACGATAGATGCTACGGGCACAAAGTTGATATCGGAGTCCTCGGTGTGATTTTGGCAAACCTGCAGCTCACATAAACTAGGAAAATAATGATTAGAGATCTTATGTGGGGGCTGCCTGACAAAGCAGATATGGGAGGTGTTAACCTCCTCGGTAGCTGTCAACCCCCATGTGATAAGAATAATAGTACAATAACATCTAAAACAAATGACATACAAATTGATAAATAAATGAACTTGGATGGTATCGATATGCGAACAAGATTACCGATATGATGCGTGCAACATGAATCTCATTACATGAACCCAAATCATGAGCAGAATTTCATGGAAATCCCACGTGTCATCACCCAGATATAATAATAATGATATTATAAAATGACTAAAATCTCACAACATTCACTTGAATTTCTTCCTCTCTAAATATGGGGGAGAAACCCATATTTATAATTTGAATGTGGATTAAAATAAAGGATTAACGGATAACTATAATTTGTAAAACCAATCTTTATTAAGAGGACATAATGAAGAGTGGATTTTATGGTGGGGTTCATGATGTGAGAAAAGGAAAAGATGTGATGTGGAGTGGGGACACGGTTAGGTGTAATAGTGAAGTCATGTGCTCACTTTACACTATTGATTTTTTTAGATTTGTTGTTGGAGAGGATATTTTTGAATTATTGATTTCATGGGTGGGGTTCATATTTTAATAATTTGAAGGGATTGAATTTTTAGGTGGAGATTGATTTTTAGGTGGGAACTTGATTTTGACTTAAGTGGGGAACATGTGGGATTGGGTAGGTGGGATGATATATTCTACCTTTTGAATTTAAGAAAAGAGTGTCGGATGTGTATATCAATACTCATGAATTAATAATTTATAGAAGATGGAGATAATATCAACAAGTTGAATTATTAAATGGGTCTACATGGAGCCCATTTGATAATTAATTAAGCAAATGGATAGGATTTCCTATAATTTAAGAGAAAGAGATGCGAGATTGGAAGTAGCGTGAATGCGAGATGATTGAGGCATGCTATATCTAAAAATAGGTGTCTACACTTGCCCTATGTTATAGAAGGGCTTACCCTATGTTGGAGCTCTACAACTTTGGGTCACTAAGAAAGCCTCAATTTTATCTAAGTTAACAAAAAATCAAAAATTTAAAAAATAAAAATAAAAACTAAAAGGTTAAAATCCTATCTTGAATGAATAATTCAAGTGTCATGCACTCAAGCTCCTTTATCACCTTAGTCAAGAATGGGCACTCGTACTTGTGTAGGAAAATGGTAACAATTTTTTTTTGATGAAGTATCAAACTTAAATAAGCAAGAGAGCTTAGAAGGGTAATTATATACGATGAGGGAATTTGAAGAGGTAAGTGTTTTTTATTTCTACTTTTGTTTTATGTTTTTTTTAATTTCTCAGGGTTTTCATTGTATTTTATGACATCGCCTTTATGGTTTAATGATATAAACATTTATTTAAAGCCTAGATAGAGATCAATCAATCTGGATATGGGTGGATACATCTGCATATGTATTTATAATGCCAAAATCGTGTTTTTGCCGTTTCCATAGACGAATTTGGTACTATCACATTAGATACGTACCATACCAGTATTTGTGTCATTTACATGACATATCCGTATTTTAGAAATAGATCCATATTAATTTATAAAAATATTATAGACTATTCACAAAACAAATTTGGAAACATGAGAGCACAATATGCCAATGCCACACTAGGCCAGAAAAGTGCTAAGAACCAAAAATAAAAAGTATTTAACATAGACTAAAAAACATTACAAAAAAACTAGGCAAGCATTGCAAAAAACAAACACAAGGCCAACCCTTATCACATGGCTTTCCCTTGCCACCATCAGGAAGGTATTTCTCCTTAGGAACATGGTCCTAACTAGTATTGGCGACGTTCTATGCCCCGAATGCCTATGTAGATTCCTCCTGGGTGGTGAAATAACTAGAGTCAAATGATGAAACTTCTCTATGTAGGGTGGAATAAACCACTTGTCCTAACAAGGAGGTAAAGAATCCCGTCTGCCACATTGAGGAGGTGGAATAGTGGAAACATGGTTGAGACCATCCAACTTTGTTGTAGAATGATTTTGAGAATGAATTTGACGGTGGCCTCCTTGTAAGGAAAATAAGGTGGGAGACATGCAATAGTGCAAGGAGTATTATCCCAATGTCCTAAGAGGGTCTCAGTGTGGCGGCCTCTAAAGCTACCTTGTTGGTGTGAACTTGAATCAACATGAACACATTTGAAACAACCATTATTTATTGTAAGGAGATAAATTATAATCAACAAAAGAGTTAGAAAAAACAACATAGTTTCTTTGTTTCCAAATTTTTAAAAAGGATTTCCACTCTAGAAGTTTACCAAATCACGTGTAGTAGGCAAGAGGATTGGCTAATCCAATGCGAGTATATTTTTTGAGATGTAGGGCTTTAGTCTAGAGGGTTTAAAGAATTTATGAATCTATGTGTAGGGTATTTGAACCTATTTGCAAAGCCAAAATAATTGCACAAGCATTTTTGAATGTCAGAAAAATGGACATTTCAGTTAGGGGACCCCTAAGGGAAATCTTTAACAAGAGATGCTAATGATAAAAGTGTAAGCAATTAAAAATATATTATACTTTTTGACACATTCAAACTTTATCTACAAGACATAACTCTATATTCTTCCTTAATAGATGTTAGATCGATTACGAACAAAATTGATGCCTGAAAAGAAAAACAAATTCCTACAATTACATAAATTGATTTCATTTCATGTTTCTTTTCATTTTATTAATATTCAAGTTATACCCTGTTCTTTGGAAACAATTAATCTAATGATAGGATGCACTTTTTTATGTGTGCACCTCTATAAAACACAAGTCATCGCTATTGAAAAGTCAAACACATATTTCTTTTCAAATAAATATGATGTGAGGAAATTATTTTCATTCACTATCATGTAGTATAACTGGTAAAGGAATGCAGTAATTAACTGTAGGTCACGAGTTTAAATCATGTTGCGTATTTTGACTGTATATTTTGTGGAAAACACACAATGTTTCCCACAAAAATGTTTCAAGGCATATTTTTAGTGGGTGTTTACTACAATTTTTTTCTTCTGAGTCATAAATTTAATAACCAGATGATGATATATGGAGATGTTATGGATGTGTTGAACATTCAAGCACTGAGAGGGGGAGGGGGTGAATCAGTGCCTTCTAAAACTTGTGAATTTGGACTTAACAATCAATACAAGATTCATTAAGTATCCTTTCAAACACTAAATTAATCAAAGAAAGCTATCGTGAAAGAAGAAACATCAAACACACGAGGACACAATATTTAAGGTGGGAAACCCAATAAGAGAGAAAACCCATTGAAATCAAAGAAATATTTGGGACAAATTTCTTGCAACAATTATAATGACCTCACCATGTGGTGAGCACCCACTCACCCTGAAACACCCACTCTAGTTTTGAAGCACCTACTTCAATATAAGGCCAAACACCCACTTGACTACTGTTTTGCAAGCAACTACTTGCAAGAAATCTCACTCCCAATTCACTGAGTTACAACTCAGTCTTTCATTAAATGAATTTTGATCACCTTCACCTCATTTGCTTACATCAACACCTTGTGATCACAGTTTCACTTCATGTTGCACCTATCTTCACAAATTTGCACATCATCATTCTTCCCTCTACAACAAGAAAGATTCAAAAAACATCTATCCTATTTTCCCACCAGAATACTTCTCTTTCTTGACTCTTACACTTCACATTATCTTCTATATAACTTCCTTCTCCTTTCAACTCAAACTAAGGAGACCAAGAGACAAGCCACACACTGTTAAAATGAGAAAAAAATGCATTTTCTCTATCAGTTTCATATTCATTTCGTTGTATCTACTGACATAACTCTTCATGAACCTATACAAAACAACAACATGCTCTAACCATCTGAAAATTAGTTACAAACGTAGAAATTTTGAGTTATACCTTGCAAACTTCCTTTTCCAACCGTCACATAAGCTTTGTCTTTTAGTCAAGTGAATATATGTTTGTCTTTTAGCTCTCTGACCCTATCCCAAGTGTTTTTTATGTGCAACCATGTTGTAAAGTCTCCTAGAATACTCTAATAACTCTCCTCTTTTCCATTTTCTGCCATTCTTCTTACAAAATTGAGTTCTTCACTTATGAGAAGCACAAAAATATTAGAGGAAGAAACACATGCTTGAGTTTGAGAATAAATTGCACTTGTGGACTGGTATGAAGCATTCATTTAAGATTTTATAATTGCATGGTAGCTTTATCAAGGATTGAAGATGATTTGGATGGAGTATACAATCATTGAATTATCTTCTCATTCAGAGTTATGCATTCTTAGTCACAGTGAGAATTGAACAAATTAAGAAAAATCTTGTCAAGGAATGAAGGAAACTTATTCCACTTTTTTCATAGCATGAAGATGATGGTTTACGAATACATACTCGTTCACCATGCTCAAGATCTCAAGTCATCAAAACACTTATTCATTTCACAAGCTTTAAGATAGGGAATTCATTGTTCTTCTCAGCACAACTTATAAATACTGAGAGATTTGAATAATCCAAAATATATATTTAGTCAACCATGGCTGTAGAGTCATCTTTTATGAAGGAGGATACATCTACAAGGCTTCCCAGATCCATATCCTGTTTGACATTGTGCCTGTTGTCCCATTTTGCACCCCTTGTGAAAATTGGACAACTTGATAAAATTGAGCTTGGGAAGCTTTAGAGGCTTCAAGGGAGAAACAAAAGGATTTGTGGCCATAAGAACACAACTACCAAAGTCAGTAGAAATCTTCAGAGGTTTTGGACAGAGTCGTGTTCAGTAGAACATAGTCGTGGGTAAAAATAACAAGGTTGCGGATGCAAATAGAAAGCCACTGATAAAACAAAAGGAACTGTGGGTATAATTCAAAGCCACACTACACTAAAAACCATGAAAGCTTGGAAAGAGCCACAAAATATAGAGAAGAACCATGGAAGCCAAAATCTGCACAAAATTGAAAGTAGAAAGCTACGTATCAAAGGAAAACTACAATTTTTTGTGGGAGACTAAAATCGCCACATCTTTTGATCTGATGATCTGATTTTTGCAAACCTTATATTGATGGAAAGGTCTCAACGTCCTCTATGAAGTGAAAACTAGATTTCTTAATTTTATTGAGGTTAGATATGTGAAAATGTGGAAAAATTATCCAACACAAAAAGTTACTGTTCTAGGTGGCCCAACCACCATAATTAAATGCATTATGGGCACACAATTTCTTCTTCAACAAGGTAGAAGGTGTATGGAAGTAGATAACCATAGGTTCTCAGTTTTCTCATAGAATTTAATAACAGTTGTTGGTGGTATGATTTGAAATTTATTTTTCCCTCTTATTTCTTCCCCTCTTCTCTCCTTCTTCTTCTATAAATTATAGAGTTCTGCTCATAAAAAGGATCCCTCTTTGTTGTAACGACACCATGTCAAAATGGTGGCTTACTTCCCATGAGTTTTAGACCCTGGACTTGGTCTGTGCAATGTATCTAGCCTCTTTCCTTGAATGTAATGGCTGTGCATCCTTCAAGCAATAAAATCAAGTTTTGTGGCACTTTTATCTGCCATTTTCTCATTTTTGTTGCATCTTGCCTTTTGTTCACATTTTTGGCATGCTATGCATTCCTCTTACTTACAGATTCCATTTTCATGTGTTGTCAATGCGAAGAAATCTAGATCTATGTGGTTCTTATCTGTGGCATGCCTGTTTTTCCCTCTCACCCACATTTTTCTTCTTATCTTCTGCTTGTGGAGAGTGATCAACCCTCTTTCGGGCGCTATCACCTTCCCTTAGCGTATGATTTCCCTTATGCATCTCCTTCTCACATTGGTCCCTTGGAATTGTAGAGTAGCGTAGATAGCTTATTTTCTAGCATTAGGAGTAGTGTTAGTTAGAAATAGGTAGAGGAATCTGACCTTCTTCAAAGGTCTATCTCAGTTCATAGGTCTCACAATTGAGAGACAATCCCATGTTGCCTTAGAATCCTTGGTTGTTGACGATCATATCCAGGGTACAATTTTGAGCTCCAATAGTGCCCACAAGTTCAAACTTGTTTGATTCTTCCAAACTATGTACAATGAGGGCTTCATGTTTCAAAACCCTAGTTAGTTGTGTTATGAATTTAAGAACTTAATTCATCATGTTTGTGCTAATGCACATGAACAATAGCTCCAAAAAAGGTTCCTTCAATAACATCAGACATTCTTTTGCACTTGCTAATGGAATAACATTATGGTTTAAACAAAAACACAGTCCTACAGGATTGTTGCAAAAAACTAAACCATGACTTCAAGAGAAAGAATTGTCTACCTAAGAAAACCTCATGTCCAATGCATGTAAAGCACCTTTCGACATGCTCATTACCTTAGCCAACTGACCACATCAAGTGTAGTCATTAAGTCAATGAGTTTGACATGAAAAAAATACAATTTGAGATTGTGTGTAGGGTCTCATGTAGCAACTTAGGTTAGTCTCCTTATGGAACCAAATGGGTAAGGGAATTTGCCTTAAACCTCCAAGTTACCAAACCTCCTTATACCTCCACTACACCTTATACCTCCTCAAAACTCCCCTTTTCCCTCCACTAAAGGCCAATCCCTATCTACCCCAACTCCTTCCAAATGAAATACCACAATATGACATTCACAACAAGCCTAGAAAATAATTTTCCCCTCCACCAAACTAACCCAACATAATCCCCTCTAACACACAAATCTAGAGGCTCTCTACACATCTAACTCATTTCAATGCATCAAGAAAAAAACTCAAAAGGAAGTGCAAAACTAAAAATCAATCAAGGAAAATAATCCAACTAAGCACACCACTTTCATATGTAAGAATAACAAGAAACAATATAAAACAAGGGGTCCAAACCCTACCTCAAATCCATATCTTTTGCCATTCCTTATCCCAATTTTTTATCTACTTATCCAAGCTCCTCCAAGCACAATTTTCCCAAAATAAAACAAGAGTGTAATTTTTCCAACCCTCAATTACTAAACACAATACTTGTTTATAGAATAAGCATGGGGAAGGGTTGGTTAACTCCACATGGATGCCAAGTAGGAGTACCTAATCCAACTCACCCAAGGTACACTTGTTTCCCCCATGCACATTTACTTTCTCCCAAGATTTAGTCAAAATACCATTATTTCCCAAATCAAGAAAAAACACAAAATCTAAAAACTTAAGAAGGGGAAACGAGCAAGCCATCACATTTCACATCCCTCACCCAAAAATCACATCAATAATCAAAGAAAAATATCCACCTAACAATGCAATTCAACCAAGAAATGGAAGAACATTAAAACCTTATGAAAAAAGCTACAAAAATGAGCAAAATCAGAAAGAAGTAAGAAAAATTACCCTACCTATGTTAGGTTATGGGTAAGGGCTCTTTTAAAGTAGTAAGGACAATGTTAGGTGACAAGAAGGTTACCTAAAACTTACTCCAAAACCAAATCTGCCCCTCCATTACTTTTTGGGTATATGGAGCTCATTAATTTGTTCCCACCTACTAAAAATGACCATAGAAACATCAAATCAATACATGAGGTAAGGGGAAAAATTACAAAATTCCCAAATTAAAGAAAATACAAGGGTTCACAACCAAAAAGCGGGCCTTAACATAGGTATGCCAAAATAAATCAAACAACTATAAAAAAATTACAAGGTCATAACCACTTTTCTAATCCGCACTCCATGTTGCTCAAGGTGGCCAAGGGGTCTTGACCCGAACATTCTTCGCCTATTGGTCCCTTTGTCCCCATGTGCACTATATATATATATATATATACATATATATATATATACATATACATGTCTTGCACAATGCTACACGCTACACACACATCAAATCTACCCAAAATATTTCCAAACATACATTTGCATATACTAAGATTATTACAACCAAGATACACCAATATCAACCATCAATAATCATTATTAGCATAATTACATGTAATACCAAAAATTTGAGCACAATTGTGTTTGTAAAACATTCCATCATTAAAAGTTTTCACAAAATATGAATGTTAGGACATTATCAAAATCAACAATTAATCGCATGCTCAATATAAACACAATAATACCATAATCTTGCATCTCAAAGTTAGCGCCATCCATACATACAATATACACGTCTTTATAAACATCAACTCCATCTAATTGAGTTTTTCATGTCATGATGATATAAATGATGTCCCAATATTAAAGTATCAAAATCAAAATCCCTTATTAGTGTGTCTAAAATGAAATAGATAACAAACTAAGAACAACTAATCTGATGTCATAAAAGGGTCGAAAGGAAGTGGGCATTATAAGGACAATCATAACTTGGAGATGTCATCCTTTCAAAACTACACTTTTGATAACCATCCATAGAAAAATTACTTCAAGAATAGCTTGTACACCATCTCTAGCAGCTTAAGGGCAATGGTTATGAGGTGAAGATACTGTTGTATATATCTTCCCCTAGGTAGATATAGATAGGCAGAAGATTCTAGAAATCAAAGAAGCTCAAATCCCTGTCATTTATCACCTTGGCGCAAAGAAATGGCGCATGACACGGAGTGTCGACAGGGCAAAGGATGCGCCCTTGGCGCAAAGAAATGGCGCATGACATGGAGTGTCGACAGGGAAAAGGATGCGCCCTTGGCGCACAGAAATGGCGCATGACACGGAGTGTTGACAGGGAAAAGGATGCACCCTTGGTGCACGTAAGAGGATGTCGACACACACATGGATGCGCCTATGGCGCACCTTCAGGAGGCGCAACATTTTGAGCGCTAACAGGAAGCAGACCTTGGCGCAGATATTCAGATGGCCATAACTTTTGACTGGGAGCTCAGATTCATGCAAGGTTGGACTTTTTGGAAAGCTTACGAGGTCCTCTATCCAACTATGATTGGATATATTTAATTGGGTGAGAAAAAATTCTTAAAAATGCAAAAAACAGTTCGCCACTTTTGGGTTTGCTGGGGTTCTCACCTACCATCATTATGAGATGAATTAAATGCAACCTAGAGGTGGTTGGGGTAGTTTTGGAATTCCTCTCTCTTTTATCTCTCATTCTTCCTATAAATTGTAAGGAGGGGCTTCTTTCTAAAGGTTGGAAATTTCTGTTTTGCCCCTCCCTTCTTCTCTTTGGCAGGTGAACTTGTGGAGTTAAAACCTCCCATTTGAAACTGTAATGCAACCTTTCCTCTTGGCATTTTTCGGTGTGTTGTATCAATATTTGGAGAAAATTAATGCATGTCTGTGGATGATTCTCAACCCTCTCTATGTTCATTTACATCCTCTTGATCTTTCATTGCAAATCGGTTATCTGTGCATGATCTTGCATTGCATTTTAGTGGCTTGTGTTTATTAACAAGACAAATGTTCTTCATTCCTCGTTGCATCACCTCTATTAGTTTAGGTTTTATTTTATGCATTTTCTTACCCTGTCTCCTTGGCAAGTTAGATTAGGTTTTTAGTAAACCCTCTGCATTTTCTACGTGTGCATCTAAACAGAGGAATAGGAACCGACCTTCATCCGGAGAGCTTTTCCGATTTCGCAAGGTCCAACACTTGGGAAAAGCTCCATGTTATGCAATCGCACTGAGAGTCTCAACCCATCGAGTTGTAGAGACATTCAGGGGTGCTGCGATTTGAAATCAACAGATACTACTACAACTCAGATTTCAGTCTATTTTATTGACCATACAAAGCATCTTGGAGAGCAATACAAATGAGGACTACATCTACTTCACCAGGGCTAATTGAATCTTCAATCAAATCCTCTTGGACCTGTATAATAAGTTTACACCCACTTCTCAATTCAAACCTCAAACTTATGCAATGAAGCATCCTTCAAACATCTTTCAAACCTGTAAGACTAGATTTACATGACTACCCTTTAGAGGTAGGAAGGAGAAATACACCTTCTCTTTAAATTTTATCACACAATATGCTCATAAAAATTTGTGAGCATTTAGATGAAATCAAGGGCAATCTGGAACACTAAGGTTTTCTACATGCAACATCCAACACACTCATATACCTGCAAACTTCATCAAAACCAATCCTTTTCTGTACTATACGGTCAGATTTGTAGATGCAAAATTTAATTTCCTTGGGATCTGAAGAGTCACTTAGATGTCTAAGACCTCAGATGATCTTGTCCAATGCATTTTGTGTCCATAGTTTTCTTATTTCTCCTATCTATTCAGGTGAGTGTTTTAGCGGGTTTGAAACCAACTCAGAGAAATCGATAGAACTGTTCAATTTCACCATCTTATGACCTCTTAAATTTTTTATTATATTTTTTATCCCACTTTACTCCAAAAAAGTATCTTATGACTTATTTGAAGAGACCCTGCCAATTTATCACAACTGCTAAGAAGTTGAGGTGCTCAATTTGCACTTCTTAAAAACCCAGTTTTGAAGAATGTGGCTCCATAGGCTTGGTTTTCAATTTTTGACCTTGAAATTTTTCTCACACCATGAGAACTCATACTTCCAACATTTCTCATAGTTGTTTTTTCATGAGGAACTCTGAAGTTTCTTGTCCCATCTCACTTGTCTATGAATACTAGGCATGTTCTCAAGCCTTCATTTCCACTTGACCAAATTTAGGATCCAAATCCATGATTTATGACCTTTTAAACCTTTATATACCTTGTATAATTCTTCTCCACACCTTAAAATATTGGAATATACTTATCAGACCTGCAAGCCATCATATACCAAGACCTACTAGGAATAGGGCTTCAAAACTAGACCTAGTTCAACTAGATACACCCATATAGCACCAAGTTTGACCTGTACATCTTCATGAAACATTCTTTTCATACCTGAGACACCTCCTAGATCATGTGAAAAAATAATTTGGTTCATACCAAGACATCTCAAAACAATATAAACACTTAAACCCTCAAGACTATGACTTTAATTCTTTAGGTATCAACTTCATTCACCAAGATAGTACACACACTGACCTTTGGAGGAACATGACCACCTTTGAGACACAATGAATGGTTCCATGAAAATATACACTACACCTTATGAAAACATTAAGACTGTACAACAAAATTTTCCACTTTGCTAACTTTCCATCAATGACAACATCACTGACATCAATGACAACATCAATGCATAGGGTTCAACAACCCCCTCTTTGTCATTGATGTCAACACAATCCAAATACCTTGATGGAGAAAACTCAACCTATCATCATCACAAAACAATCAAAACACAATTTTCTTATTTCAGACACAACTCTCCCCTTTGACACAATGAAAAAGGACTTACTAACACAAATGAAAAACAAACCACATAAGTACAACACATACATACCTCAAAGAACCCCCCCTGGACTTGTGCACATGTTCTTTTATACTTGGAAAATTTTAGGAGCATATTTGATACTTGATGTGCTTGCTTAGGTTGTCTTTAGGATCTTAGTAGCTGGTAGGATTAAGAATGACCCCCAATTATTCCTTTAGATGCTCAAAAGTGGCTTTAGGAAATGGATTTGTCATAATGTTAGCTAGCTCTTCTTTTGTCTCACATGTTCTAGTCTTATTTTCTTGTCATTAACCTTCTCTCTCAAGAAGTGATATTTGATTGGGATGTGTTTAGTTTTAGAATGTAGTATAGGTTTCTTAGATACACTTATGGTACTAGTACTGTCACAATAGAGAGGTATTGGTTGATCAAACCTGATTTTGTAGTCCTCTAAGGTTTGTCTCATCCAGAGTACTTGAGTACAACAACTTGCAGCTACTACATACTCAGCTTCACATGTTGAAAGGGCCACTAGTGATTGATTTTTACTAAACCATGATACAAGACACTTTCCCACAAAGAATTCCCCTCCACTTGTGCTCTTTATATCATCAATGCTCCCATCCCAATCAACATCTGTGAATGCCCTTGTGCTGAATTTCTTGCTCCTTGGATACCAAAGACCATAATTCAAGGTTACTATTAGATATATGAAGATCCTTTCGACTACTTGAAGATGACTCTCTCTAGGTTCCTCTTGAAATCTCCCAACTAATCCAACATCCTCCACTACATCTGGTCTAAAAGCAGTATAATATATTAGATTTCCAATCATGGATCTATACAAGGTTTGATTGAATTTTGGTGATTTTTCCTCTTTATTGAGCTTGCATCCCATGATCTTAGGTGTCCCTATTGGTTTTGTAATTTTCCATGTTGAACCTCTTAAGAATCTCCTTAACATACTTGGTTTGAGATATGAATATTCCTTTATTTGATTGGATGATTTATAGTCCCAAGAAGAAGGTTAAGTCCCCAAGCATTGACATTTAAAATTCATCCTTCATGACTTAAGAAAACTCACATGTCATCCTCTGATTATCTCCCCCAAATATTATATCATCCACATATACAACAACAACTGGAAAGTTTCCTTCTTCTTATTTTATGTAGAGGTTATTGTTAGCTGCTCCTTTTCTAAAACCTTGGTCAACTAGATACTTGTCTAATCTACTATACCAGGCTCCGGGAGCTTGTTTGATCCCATAAAAAACATTCTTCAACTTACATACATAATATTTGTCTTTAGTGAGAGAGAAGCCATCTGGTTGTTAAATATAATCTTCTTCCTTTAGGTGACCATTCAAAAACGTTGATTTAACATCCATTTGGTAGATTTTGAACCTCGTGTGTGTAGCATAAGAAAATAGCAATTTGATTGCTTCCATCCTTTCCAGAGGTGCAAAGGTTTCATCAAACTCAATTCCTTCAATTTGAGCATACCCTTTGCATACTAGTCTTTTCTTGTTTCTAGCTACTTCACCTTTTTCATTTAGTTTATTTCTAAACACCCACTTTGTTCCAATTACATTCTTGTCCTTGGGTCTAGGAACTAACCTCATTTCATTTTTCTCTATTTAATCTAGTTCTTAATTCATTACTTTCACTCAATATTGATCTTTAGTGGCTTCCTCAACATTATTGGGTTCTACCATGGATAAGAGAACTGTATTCTCATGAGTTTTCAAGTTTTTCAAATTTCTTCTTGTGAGTATGCCTGCATATTTAATTCCAATAATTTGATCAGTTGGATAATCTTTCGTAACTTTCCTTGAAGGTGTTTTGGTATTTGGCCTCTCTTGTTCTTCATCTACTTCTTCATGAGTTATTTCTTCCTCTTTATCATCTTCTTGAAATTTTATGCATGGAGGTTTATTTTACATATCTTATTCACCATTTTTGGGACGAGTTTTGGTCTTCAAAGGATAAGAATCATCAATCTTGATATTAGTACTTTCAACTATTTTTGGAGCCTTTTATTATAGCACCTATATGCTGCACTTATCGAGGAGTACGCCTAGAAATATGCCTTCATCAAATTTAGAATCAAATTTTCCTAGATCATCCTCATCTCTCTTAATGTAATGTTTACCCCAAAAGATGCTAAGATGCTTTACATTTGTTGAAATTTCTTTCCAATGCTCATATGGTGTCTTATTACTATTCACTCTTATTTGTGACCTATTCAAGATGTATACATCTATACAAACTGATTCTCTCCAATAACCATTTGGAAGTTTGGATTCATTTATCATGGTTCTAGCCATTTCTTCATCCGTTTTATTCTTTTTTTCAACCACCCCATTTTGTTGAGGTGTTTTTGTTGATGAAAAATGCCTCATTATTCCATTTTATTCACAGAAGACATCAAACTCATTGGACTAAAAATCACCACATCTGTATGATCTCAAGCATTTTATCTTTGTATTCTTTTCATTTTCAACTATGGCTTTGAAGCTCTTAAATTTGTCCAATGCTTCAAATTTTTATTTTAGAAATGCAACCCAAGTCATCCTACTGTAGTCATCAATCAACAACATAAAATACTTATCTCCTTAGACTCTTTTAGTTCTTGTGGGGTCTAAAAAGATCAATATGTATCAATTCTAAAGGCCTTGATGCAGAGTATTCCTTTGACTTAAAACTTATCCTAGATTGTTTTCAATGTAGGCATGGTTTACAAAGTGTATCAGCTGGTTTGATTATTCTTGGCATGTTTTTAACACATCCTTTTGAGCTTATTTTGACAAGGTTATCAAAAATCAAGTGTCCTGGCCTTCTATGCCAAATCCAACTGTAATATTGCTTAGTTGTAAAGAAATTCTCTTTGTAAACTTCCTTTAGCACATACATGTTATTCTTAGTTCTCTTTGATTTTCCAATATTCTTGCTTGATTTAATTTCTATGATGTCACAACCTTTGTCATGGAAAACTAATGTGTACCCTTGCTTACAAATCTAGATAAAACTTAAGAGATTGTCTTTTGTCCATTCTACATATAATAAATTTTTAGTTACCAATCTTCCATTATCAAGGCTTAATGATCCCTTACCAACAATGTTAGGTGAGTTATCTCCAAATCTGATATCTCCTAAGGCATTCGTAGTTAGAGAGATAAACTTGTTCTTAACACTTGTCATGTGACTTGAGAAACCACTATCAAGATACCATACCTTCTCTCATATTGAACACGAAATGTTGTTTGGGCTATCATAGTTTTTTCTTCCTTCTTAGTAGGATATGATTTTACCACATATATCTTTTTATATTTCCTTAGAGATTTTTGATTGTAAGCCTTTGCTATGTGTCCAATCTTTTAAAATTTGTAACAAACTATACCCTTGTCTCTTCTCATCTTTTGTGAGTTATAATGCATATCATGACCCTTAGCATTTTTATTACATTTTCTAGCTTTATGACCAAACATTTTGCTATGAGAAATAGTAACCATAAAATGAATGAGAGTGCCTAATAGCATGGGGAGTGTCTGAAGGGCTTGGTCCATCTCTTGGCATCATTGTTGATATTCTTGTTGGTGGTGTAAGATAATTCTGGAGCACTCTTTCCATATTTCTTGTCTTTTGTTCCAACATCCTTGTTTTCTTCTTTATATCCTAAACCTGATTTGTTTCTTGCATCTCTTTGGATGCTTATAAGATCAGTTAGATCAAGTGTGATTTTTTCAAACTTCTCAAATAACTCCAAATTTCTTGACATTTGATCCAGCTTAGTCTTTATGAGTTCTATTTTTGATTTGATTATGAGACACTCTTCTTCCTTGGATGTGAATGACAGTGACATTATTTATAGTTGAGATTCTAGTTCCTAGAACTCATCTTCCTCCTCTCTCTCCTTCATGTTGAGTTTATTTTCATATATAATAATTTTATTCTCATAGTCATTTAGCTTGGATTTCAGTTCGTGGTACTTCTTTCTAAATAGTTGCAACTCATCAAGAGCACTTACAAATTCAGCTTCAAGGTCTATGACAACACCTTCTTCATCTGAATCTTCATTCTCAACATGATTATTTCCTTTAGAGATGATTTCATGTGATGTTTCAAAGGCCATGAACAAGGGTTTCTGTAGGCACAAAATCACTCACTTACTATTACATTTATACCACCAAGTATGTTGTTTTATATATGGATCTCACATAAGAAAAGTATTCACTAATGGATCATCCCCTAGTCTTTTCGTCAGTTAGTTGGTCATCATCTTCATTTGTCTTATACAGACATCAGTTGTTTGCACAGTTTTGGTCATCTCTCAGGGAGTCTCAGGTGTCGTTATTTGGTCATTTGTTGTATCTAGGTTTTGACTAGGGCACCTAGTGTAGAATTGGGGTGCCCATGGGTGCCATGGTACTTATTTTAAGTAACCTAGTCCTAACAACACTTGCATCTAATTTAGAGTTTCGAGGTCGGTCTTTATAATTCTCCCTCTCATTACCCTAGGCACTAGTCGACATGTCGGGTCATTAGTATCGGAATTTAAGCAAGAGATCCCTATAAAAATAACATACTTACTATATTATGGGCGGACTATCTACTATCAAGGGTTAGCAATATAGTAAGGCAAGGGACTACATTTGGGCATCATTACATCAAACATACTCCATAGGAAGGGTTGTATTCATTCTATTCACTCCACTAGATTTGCATTTTACATCTAGCTATTGCCCCATATCTCTACGTCATTGGCACTAGGGTATCCTAGGCCCAAAGTTACACACAAGCACACCGAAATACATTGGGTTTGGAATGTAGTGTAACACTTAGTTGTAAGTCCACCATTATGGAAGCTAAGGTTAGTCTGACCCCTTCATATGCATCTTTCTTTTTATAGGATTTGATGCTTTGTATGGGGTTTTGCAGGTAGATCTTCATTACAGGTTTACAATGACATAAGAGACGTTACTATGACAATCACATGAAAAGGATGGATACATTGCAAAGATCTAGCAATACTTCGAGATTCAAGTCTTGAGTTGTTCTACAGAACAGTGTGCACATACTATATATTAGGGCACCCATATGTGCCCTAATCCTCTTCCAGGCACCCCCTTGTCTAGTTAAATCTCCATTTTCTACAATTTTTTGGGTTGTACCATCATACCTTGCTTCGTCTACACATCATCTTGTTCAACTCCAAATCAAAACGAGGTAAGTCATTTTTAGGTTAGTACCTTATCTCTTCTATTTTGATTATTTCATTTCAATTAAATATCAAATAAAATTATATAGCATCTACATTTCAGTTTATACTATTTATTTCATTGTTATACTATTTAGATTAACTTCCAAAAATTTATATTTTTGTTAATCATTTTGGTGATCCCGTACTTTAGAATATTTTCCCCTAGGATCCACTTCAAACCCTAATGGCTAAGGATATTTTATCTGCTTCACCTGTCCTTTCTCATTTCAATGTTAACCCTATCTATGATGAGGTTGCCATTGCTGAGCTTACGGATCTCTATGGCAATCCTACTCCTATGCCAAATCATATCAAATAACAACTTCTAAATGGTCAACAATATGTGCCTACTCATTTTGAAGATTCTCCCATTGGAATTAGTATTGTTGAGGATCTGATAGCCTTCACTCATTGTACACCATGTTATATGACTACTTATGATTCTCCTTTTGATATTTCTAAGGAAATATTAGATGATTCTCTTATCGATTACTTGCTTGGTATTGACCATTGCTCACATGTGCATACTATTTCTTCTCCTAATCAGGCCACTGCTATAGTTCCTTCTCATGATTCTCCTAATTATGATATTTCTTCTCATACTAGCTTACATACTCCATATTATGTTGATGATCCGATTGATAGAATCCTTAGCAACATTCTCATTTATAATTCTCTATCTGATACTGATGAGGCAGTTAATAGCCATGGTTATCCTTCTTTTCATACTTCCAAGTGTGAATCTTCTATTCCATCATTTCATTCTCATGAGATTGCATCTAGCACTATGCATGAGTCACCTCCATCTATCACTTCTTCTTCTCCTACCATTTCATGTACTCTTATTACATCATCTATGCCCATTTGTTCGTCTTCTCATATAGATGCATCTTCACCGGGTCACCTCACCTATTAGGTATGTTTCCGATGCTAGTCCTACCACTACTATGAATAATCCATATAAATCATCACTATAGCTTCTTCAACACCTACTCCTAGTGTGCCCTTAGCATTAGAATATCCTTTATCATCTCTTGACATTGCCATGATCACTTACAATGGAAAATTACAACATATTTTAATACATTGTTTCCATCTCCCACTATTCCTTCACATGATATCATCTCTCTCATGCATGTCGTAGGTCAATTACAATCTCAGGTTTAGTCTCTTACTCTAGAAAGTAGGGCTTACTATGATTCTATTGATAACAATTCATTATATGGTAACCCTGTCCCTAAGAAGATTCATAATTATGAATTTCCTAAGGATTTTATCATGCCTACATTCACATTTTTTGATGGTAATGGTGACCCTCATTCTCATCTTCTACTTTACTGCATGCTTATGACCTCTTATTCTAATGATAGATTATTACTTAAGGCCTTTTGATATAATCATATTGATGCAACATTACAATGGTGCACTCATCTTCCATTTGGGTCCATTATTAACTTTATATGATATGGAGGACACTTTCCTCCATCGGTTCATCATGAACAACAACCCTAAAGTTACTTATGACAACTTACCTACTTTACATCAGGGCTCATTCGAACCTATCAAGGATTATATCTTATGGTTCAATGCTTGTATACATCAACTAATATTCCAACCTATAGACCTTGAGAAGTAATTCCTTTTCCGTTGTGGTTTGATTCCTCTACTCAAACAAAGATTACAGTATGATACATGTGAGTAATTCATTCTTCTCTATGCTATAAAGTCCTAGATCTAGAGCAAGATATATTTTTATCAAATGTCATTGAACCTCAACATACATCTACTTATATTATATCATCTAGTCCTCCTCCATCAAAAGTGGTTGAGCGTCCTACACAGTCTCCACCTTTTCCTCACAAGCAAGGAAAACAAGCTCAACCTACTCCACCACCGCATAGAGTACTTCTCCTCCTCCTCTGCAACATGCCATTTCTCCTTCCACTCCATCTATGTCATGTGAGCCAGTTGCATTTATCTCATCATGCTAGACCTCATGATGTACTGTTTTCCTTACTTGAAAAGTGCCTCATTCACTTACCATCCAACCAACATCATCCAAAACACAGGATACAACGTCAGTGTGACCAACCTTATTGTAATTATCATCGCATAAATGGCCATAGGGACAATGATTATCTTGCCCTTCATGATAGATTGAAACATTTAGAGGATAAGGGCATCATCTCCTTTGGCTCTCACTCACGTGAGTGATCCATCTCTCCTCTACCTCATCAGAGAGTTTCTACTATAGTTGAGTCATCTCCTCCACCTGGTGCTCACGCGATGGTACATGTCCACTACTGTAGTTCACTACTCATGTGCACACTCTCCACCTACATCCATACACTGTTGCATCATTACATCCATCACATTCACTTCATCCATCTCATCCACCACATGTCACACTATCCACCGCATCACGTTGTTCCTTCACATTGGATTCCAAATCCCACCGCCTTTGCGCATACCACCGATAACCTCCATATGACATTCATCTTTTGACACATATTTGCATGTTACTTCCATCCCATATGCTTCCACCACTTCATGCTGCACTTGGTATTTAGTAGGTGATTACTATCACCTTACGTCCGATGACACACTTGTGTTCTCATGGTTCTTACATGATTCTTGAAGGTTTTACTCTAAGAACCTTTCATCACGCACTTCATCATTCATCTAGTAACACCCAATCATTTCTCGATGACACACTCTTTATTTACATAGTTAATTTTTTATTATTGATGGGTCTTAATTAAATGAACCTAATCATCCATATGCTTAGGGGGCATCATTAATTTTCTCCCCCTCACTTATCACACTAAGGGATATTACAATTACATTACATTTATCATAAC
The DNA here is from genome assembly GCA_019776745.2 of Taxus chinensis. Lineage (NCBI taxonomy): Eukaryota > Viridiplantae > Streptophyta > Pinopsida > Cupressales > Taxaceae > Taxus > Taxus chinensis. Next base: position 652,078,883 of record CM034152.1, read on the forward strand.
ACACATTCATCACAGTCCAAATGTTAGTTTGATAATCATACATCACCTATTTTTACATTCATTTTACTATCATCATCATAATAACTATGCGTTACAAAATCTATTTCATAAACATTAACGATATACTAAAACATCACATACATCCCAACACTAATAACCCAATCATACACATCAATACACCACAAAATAAGCTCATCATATATAAATCACATGTATCCATACATATATCAAACAACTACAATCATCACTGAGGGGAAAATATTCTACATCATATACAATAATACTAATCATAACTCATCATCACTATTGCTATCAGGTGCTACGAGAGCCCTAGAACTAGACAACCTTGCCACTAACTCTGCGCCGCTCTTTCGCGGCCTCGATACCTCTCCACATTCCTACATAAAAAGATGTTCTTCGTAGTTTGCTCTGAAAACTGGTGATTACAAATCCACATATTGAGTGAAGTGCATCCTACACTAAGGGACTTTTGTCCAAAATAAGCTCATGCTTAATTTTGGTCAACTACCCCCTTTTCCCCCCCTTTTAGTGATTCAATCTAATTTTTTACATATTTTAAGTACTTAAGGATTCCTGAAAGCATCTTCATCAGATAGGAAATTTATTCCCTTTTCTGAAAATAGTAAATAAGTCCTTCTAACTCTTCATATTTTGCAAGTTAGAGCCTTGGGGGATTTTTTGCAAGATTTATCCCAATTTCGGGCTTGGGGGGCCTAGGGGAATTTTTTGACAATTTTGCCAATTTCGGGCTTTCAGACCTTGGGGGGTTTTTTGCAAAATTTGCCAATTTTGGGCTATTCACAAGCTTGGGGGAATTTTTGAGAATTTTACAATTTTTGCAAATGGTGCAATTTGCAATGGTCGGGCCCTAGGGTCCATTTTGCAAATTTGCATTTTCTTGCCATTTCTTGTGCGGACCAAAATGCAAATTTTCAAATGGGCATAACTTTTGATCGGGAACTCTCGGTGGCTCGAAATTTAATCCAAATTTTATATCATTGGAAAGCTGCAATACAACATCCTCTACACCATGGAAATACAAAAATATTAATTTTGGTGAGGAACTTGTGCTTCCTAGGTGGGTGAAAAGGAACCTCAAAAATCATCCAGTTCAATAAATTTAAATATTTACTCCCGTAAAAGGCATGAAATCCCTAGCAAACTCAAAATAGTTACACGCCGCTCAAAAGGCCATAAATTTTGTAATTCTAAACAAAAAAGCACAAAATTGGTACTATTGGATTTTTCTGGTTCCAATCCCAACCCACAACAATCAAGATTTCTTTCAGAATTTGATGAAGGATTGATAGATATGCAAGTTATAGAAATCACTGATTAGGTTCAGAACAATTATTTCAGTGGTTGGTTGGGATGCATTCAATGAAGCATGGGCTAACATATTTCACTTCTGCAAGTTATGAAGGACTCTATGGGTTGGATGGGCCTCAAGGATCATGAGCATACCAGTGGGAACTCCATATGACTACCTTTTCAGTGGTTTGAATGACCCACATATTCATATATTGCTCCCATGGTTCCCACATGCTTCTCACTACTTTTGCACCATCTCTCAGAAGTCTATCAACTTGGAGTGATTAAGCTCACCTTAACCCCTGGTGATGCACTAGTGTTCTTGTGGTAGCTTAACAATCTGTTGAGGGTTTTTCTGTAAAATCCATCATATGCTTCGTCAGGATTGTAGTGCACTCTTGCATGGTGATCCTAGACCCTTACTCTTGGTTTAATAGATTCGATTCTGAATACTACATGAAGGGGAGATTCAAGAATTGTAAAGGAACTCTATCAAAATTATTCTATACGTTGGGGGGTTTGTTGCATTTCTTACCCCTCAAATATAGGTATGACTAACATATATGATTATATGCTACATGCTATTCACGACACACATTCATCATAATGTTCATTATGCATTTTCTATGGTTGTTAATTCATTTAATCTCAGATTTAATGTGGACTATTTCACCCCTCACTCAAGTTACAGTATGCATTTGTTGCCTTCAATAAACACTTCACATATTGACAAAACTATCACATACATTCCAACTCTTTTTCTGGTGTATCATACAGATCTATTGTAGGCTCACATAATAATCTCATGGGGATCTAAATCACATGGTCTCTTAGAAATATAGGAATACTTCTGTCTTCCCTTGCAAAAACATTACATCATTGGGGGGACAAATCCCCTATTTTATGTACAATAATAGAATCAAACCTCCCAACTATCGTTCTCTGGTGTCTATGAGATTCAACTAGCTAAATGCCTCCCACTACCTTTGAGATCATTGTTTGCAGCCTTGATACCTCTTATGCCTATATAATAACTGTTCTTTGTCACTTCTATGACATATTGACGCAAATAGAAGGGTATCATGCAAATACATCCTACGATTACAGGGAACACCACCCAACACCTCTCTAGCATTAGTCGAGTCTCCTCACATGCCTCATCCCTCTCTCCTAGTCTATATAGTACACGTTGCTGCTGCTATGGCCAATAGCTCAAAAAAATGGGCACGATCACTCGTGATCTCATCCACATGCTCTAGTATACCTCCACCAAGTACATCGGTAGGCACATTCCATGTCAATGTGGAGATGGATGTGTCTACTATCAAGGGACCAATACACATCACTTATAAACAAAATAACACAACACGTTAGATAAACATTATTAAGACATAATCCAACAACAAAATACACAACATAACTATATATAGATACTTACGCTCCTCTATAGCTATTACCACATTGTCAGGGGCATGTGATTCCCCCTCTCCTCCTCCCTGTGGTAACCATACCACACCTACAAATACTAGGAACAACAATACCCACCGATGTGCTGCCCACCATGTGCGTGATACTCCTCTGTACAACCCACATCATCTGAGTTCTATAACCTCTATTGCGCCATGTCTACCTCATCTTTCCTAGGAGGTATTAGCTACTCTTTTGTGGGCCCTGGTCTAGCTCCAACCCTCCTAGGTGCCTATGATAGCTCTCAACCATATATATGGATCTGGTGAGCACATCCTGAGCCATGACAAAACTGTCATGATAATACTCTCCACCTGAAAAATCTTGGCCACACCTGGGAATTGATCCTCTAACCACATAGTCCTTTGAATACACTACAACTCTACAACATCCTCGGGCCATCCTCCATATTCGCGGTATGGCCTCCATATAACTACCTCGTGCTCCATCCCATCTATCAGTTCCCTATAGGTATCTGTGTCCATCCTATGCCTACAAATATTAATCCACCACCTCACATATATCTCTGGCCTAACCCACTCTCCTCGTGGACCTCCAATTGGAATCAACACTACTATGTGCTCATACACCCATACATGTAATAGCTTAGTAGCTCCTATCCCACCTCCATGCTCATCATGAGTAAATCAGTAGAAGTATCTATATAGGTGGGCCAACGCACACCATGCCCACGAGTATCTAGTGCTATCCTCCTATATATGCTGCATATATCATGCATCTTATACAAGATGCCTAATCCTCCTCCCTCAACTGTGATAGATGTAGCAATCACCACGACAATGAATTTCCACAAGTATGGAACACCAGACCTTAGAATAACATCCAAGTTGATATGGGCCTCGGTAGGTACTTGAGCCCCCGAAAAATATCGTCTCACATCTCACATCTTCCTCTCCATATCCTCTAATGGCATAACTTGTACTCTCTCACTAACCACTAGAAACTGCAGTATATGATACACATCCTCCAAAGTAACAGTCATCTCCCCTGCAGGAAACCAAAATTTACACATATCCGCACACCACCTCTCACATTGTGCAATCAACATAGGCATACTATGTGGGGCACATCCCCCATCCATGCTATGTGCCGCAGGCCAACACGATCCATCACATCCCACTCATCATCTGACGTGCCCATCCTAAGAAAATTACTCAACTGACGCCCACTGTGGAAATACCTCGAGTGAATGTCCCTCTAAACAACATAAAATGACAAAAAAACTACATTAGAACACTACAAAAATCCAAACAAACTTGTTTATCACATCACTATACATTACAAATATGATTTTCATCATTCTAGGCCACATACACACTTTCTGGACCAGGGCACCCTGATGTAGGATTGAGGCACCCAAGAGTAGGACACTAGTGCCCAGATCTGGGTTCTCTTTTCCCAAGGGTCACTGACGCCCTCACCGCTATTGTCTAGATCCAAAATGCCGAGAAAATTAAAAATCTCAAATTCTCAAAAATTCAACAAAAATGACTACTACACCATACATTTTTTGAAAAACAATGCACTTACCAACTCTACAGTCGTACGTGACACCACAACGGTTGCCACCCTCTCAAACTGACTAGGACACACTGTTCTCACTTGCGACATTTTCACTCACTTCATGCTCAATCTCACAATTGTGCAAAAAAAATAAAGTGACTAAATACTTTTTTCACTTCACTACTTATAAGTTACTTTTTCACCTACTTTACTATAGTCATTATTTCGTGCTTATTCTCACAACTAATACACACCACACCGTTTTTGTCATATCTTGAGCATTTCCACTCTGATTTACATTATGTTTGCGGAATTATTTTTAGAATTCTACCTACCATCGTCACATACACATTACACTTGCATTATCTCTCCTTGAATTCATCTTGCATCTAATTCATACACATTTTTTTTTATGATATTTATCACTTTCTATCTGTTTCGTGCTTACTTTCAGCTTATCATTTGTTATTGTCATCACTTCCCCTTTCAACGAAAGGGGGGGTATATCATTGGGGTCACCCTATAATTCCCATTAAATTACCATGAAATTAATCAACATTACAAATCCATCAATTCCAAACATATACTAACACGCTATGTGACATTTCACCATCGATTCCCACCCCTATGACCTAACTTGGGGGCAACAAACATACAATTTCTATATGCGACTTTTCATCACCTCCCCCAAATGACCTAAAATATGGGGAAACAAGTGTTATAATATTTTCCATGCAATCATTCATCAATTTCTATCAATTCCCCCTACTGACCTAACCCGGGGGCGACTAACATAAAATCTCTCTACAAGTAATAAATTAAATCAATCCATCAATCAACTTATTCAAATATCTAACAATCGAAACCATATTATTCAATCAATACAAATATAACACAATTTTATTCTCATATGACCTAACTTGGGAGTTATGTGCGACCTCATAGATGACCTACCATGGGAGATTACAGCCATTGCTTTCTTATATGACCTAACTTGGGAAGCTATTATGCATTTCACATTTTCTTCAAGATGACCTATGACCTAACCTGGAAGCCATCACATTGTGGTGACACCCATGGAATGGGGGAAAAAGTGCCTTGTTAGAGATCAAAAACACTGAGAGGGGGTGGGTGAATCAGCATAAATTAAAACTTTTACTTAATGCCTATTTTAAACCCTTTAATAATGTGTAACTTTAAACTATGAGTAGCCAATCAACCAAATATCTTGCATAAGAAAACAACAAAAAGTTACCGTGGGAAACTATTTTGGGAGAAAATACACCAAATCTATTTCTTATATTACACAAAGCAAGGACTCATAAGAATATAACACATATTACAAGGTTTGTTTAGTGAAGCACTAACCCCACAAGGAGCACCAACCCCTATACATTTGCTGATATTACACACAAAAAAGGACTCAAGTGAATATTACACATTAAAAGAGATTTATTTTTTAGGCACCCATCTACAGGGAAGATACAAATCCTTGAATGTGCTAAGTTATAAATTCAACTTGATTTATATACATTTCGATCATCTAGTTACAACAATTGCTAATACAATGAATTGTGATCACTTTTCTGGCTCTGTCTGTGTTCTTATTTTCACTCTCTTCTACTCATCTGATTTGATCCTATTTTCTCAATCAATATTTCGTTCTTTATGCTTCTATTATCTGATAAATCAATGCATCATCAATATGTTCTCCTCTTTCCTCTTTCTTTTCATCTGCAACTCTTGTTCAGCTATATTTCATCATATTCATTCTTATGCCACTCTTATTTATCTTGATGGGTTCCTTCTATTGCTTGAGCAACAAAAAAATAGTTCCAAGTTTAAACTATAGTCACAATCGGCCCAATTATTCACTTCAAGTTGCATTTCGAGCACCTTCCTTCTTGGTCTCCTGAGAATCTAAACTATTTAATGCATGTAACTAACTTCATATATTGTTCCTTCTATTTTTGGCTTGATTACACCACTTTCAATGCATTTCTAGAAGCTATTTATTAGCTGTTTGCCAAAAATAGATTTTCCACATTTGCAACATGACCCAGATGAGTGAACCATTTAATTATCCAATATTTTATTCTACCTTGAAGCTCAGGATCTCACAGAGAATGTATTTACATTTCCACAAAGTCAATACACATTAAATGCTGACAACTAGAATAGTAGTTTTCTTTGTTCTTCATGGAGATCAAGTCATATCCTTATCCGCAATCACCTGAAAATTGAATCACCTTTGATTTTGGAGAACCAACTCTTACTTGTTCATTATTTGAATCAAATTGGTTTCCTTTAACCCTTGTTTAATCCATATTATATCATTTTGTAACTTTCCTTAGATCCTCTGACTTTCTTCTTTGTATCCTGGATCTTTTCTTTGTCCTGCAACAATTCTTCCTTCACTGTAGATTTTTAGTTAGCCACGACTCTTCTATGCTTCTCACGGCTTCTCCAAAGTCATGTGGCATTCCTCCTTATTTGATGCCTTTCGGCATCTTTGATCTATGTTTACAACTCTATCTCTTTTACTTGTGGATTTTATATTCTTCTATGGCTATCTTCGATCCTTAGTGGCTTCTTTAGTTCTTCGTAGATTTTATATTTATTTGCAGCTTTGCCTTCAACTTCATGACTCTTACTTTACATCCACTACTTCACCTATCTCAATCGCGGCTTGTCCTTTGGCTCCATGTTTTTTCACAACTTCATGCCTTTACTCGTGGCATTCACTTACCTTCTGCGGCTCTCTGCATACTTCGGTGGCTACTCTAAGTCTTCAGTGGCTATCTATAGACTTCAACAGATATCTCCTCATATCCGTGACATGCACAAAAAATGACTAAGTCTCTTAGCACTTATCCTTAGTCATCTTGAGCCTATGTGAGCTGACATTACCAATCAACCTTCATCTTTTCAGTTTGCTCACTTTACCAATTCACTCATTTTTCCATCAATGCAGCTTGACATCAATGAAAACACATATGACAATGAAAAATATGCAACAATATCCCCATTTTTCATTTATGGAAACAATCCATCTTATAGAAACCTTATAGCATTTTGATGGGAAAATACTTGCATACTTGTATTCACCTTTCTCCTTTTCTTCCATATCCATGGAAGGGTTTCTGGTTTCTTCATTTCTCCCCCTTTGACAACAATGACAAAGGGCCATCTATGCTAGATAAAGCTAAATGTACTTGTAAGCTAGTTTCTTCATGTGCTTGCTTTAAGAAGCTCCCCCCTTAGACTTATGCTTCTTATCCATCTATTCTGGTATGTTCATGATAATGCTCCCCCTGAGCTAATGTATACTTTGATGAATTTGATCTAAAATACTAGTCCCCCCCTCACTTTGGCACTAGTTTTGGGAGCGGATAATACCTAATAATGCTCCCTTCATTATCTACACACCCTCTAGTTGTTGGAGGGATCAGGAATGACCCCTAATTCATTCCTTAGGTGTTCAAATGTTGCTCTTTGTAGTGGCTTGGTCATGATGTCTGCAATTTTTTCTTTAGTGCTCACATATTCTAGATTGATATTTCTATCATTCACTTGTTCCCCCAAGAAATGATATCTTATAGGTATATGCTTGGTATTTGAGTGGAACACTAGATTCTTAGAGACACTTATTGCACTTCTACTATCACATAATAAAGGAATTGGATTTTAAGATTTTACCTTATAATCCTCCAATGTTTACTTCATCCACAAAACTTGAGTGCAACACATTACGTTAGCTATGTAATATGCTTCACATGTTGAAAGATCCATTGATGACTGCTTCTTTCTCAGCCAAGATACTAAGCATTTTTCAAAAAAGAATTCTCCTCCGCTTGTACTCTTCCTATCATCAATATTGCTTTCCCAATCAACATTTGTATATGCTTCGACGTTGAAATCATTTCTTTTGGAGTACCATAATCCATATTCAGATATGCCCATGAGGTATCTCAGAATTAATTTAACCACCTTGAGGTGTGTTTCCCTTGGATCTTCTTGAAATCTTCCAACAAGGCCTACCACCTACATAATATCTGGTCTTGATGTTGTGGAGTAAAGTAGAATTCCTATCATGGATCTGTACAATGTTTTGTCTACCTTAGGTGAGTCATCATCTCTGCTTAGCTTGCATCCAGCTTCCATTGGTGTACCAATTGGTCTGCATTCTCCATCTTGAATCTCTTCAATATCTCCTTGACATACTTAGTCTAGGATATGAATATACCTTGATCATTTTGGCTGACCTGTAAACCAAAAAAGAATGAAATATATCCAAGCATAAAAATTTCAAATTATTCTTTCATCATATCAGAAAATTCACATGTCATCTTATCATGGTCTTTGCCAAATATGATATCATCTACATATACAATGAAAATTAGCAAGTTGTCTCCTTATTCCTTAATGTAGATATTTCTATCCACAACACCTTTTCGGAATCTTTACTCAATGAGGTATGAATGCAGTCTGTTGTACCAAGATCTAGGATCTTCTTTTAATCCATACAAAGCTTTATTTAATTTTCACACATACTCTTTATCTTCAATTAGTGAAAATACATCAAGTTGTTCAATGTATAACTCTTCATTCAGAACATCATTCAAAAATGCTGACTTCACGTCCATTTGGAGCACTCTGATTTTCTTGTATGCCGCGTAAGAAAGAAAAAGTCTTATTGCTTCCATTCTTTCCATTGTTGCAAATGTCTCATCAAAATCAATTCCTTCCATTTGTGAGTATCTTTTGCACACTAGCCTTTCCTTGTTTCTTGTCACTTCACCTTTCTCATTCAACTTGTTCCTGAATACCCATTTGGTGTCAATCACATTCTTGTTCTATGGTCTGGGTACCAGTTCTCATGTCTCATTCTTTTCAATCTGATCCAATTCTTCGTTCATGGCATCTAACCAATGCCGATCTTTGCTTGATTTTACAACGTTTTTTGGTTCTATCATTCATAGGAGTGCTATGTCTTCATGGTTTTTCTGATCTTTTAGCTTCCTTCTTGCGAGAATTCTGCCTTCTTTATTTCCAATGATATGATTAGAAGGATGGTCCTTTTTGACTTTCCTAGAGGGTGCCTTAATGTCTGAGCTCTCTTCTTATTCATCTTCTTCTTCACGCAGACTGTCTAATTCTTCATCATATTCTTACTCTTCATGGCCGCCATTATGCAAATTACTAGTTTTGGCGTATTGTGTCTCATCCACCTTTACATTTTTGCTTTCAAAAATTTTCTGTAGCCTCTTATTATAACACCTGTAAGCTGTGCTAACCACTGAGTAATCAAGGAATATCCCTTCATCACACCTAGAGTCAAATTTTCCCAAGCTATCTTCATCTCTTTTGATATAGCATTTACTACCAAAGACTCTTATGTGCTTCACATTGGCTGGTCTCTTCTGCCACAATTCATAAGGAGTCTTGTCATTGTTTACTCTCATTTGAGCTCTATTCTAAAGATAGACCGTGGTGTAAACTTCTTCACTCCAATACATATACGAGAGTTTGGATTTATTTAGCATGGTCCTTGCCATCTCCTGTATAATCCAATTCTTCCTCTCAATAACCCCATTTTGCTGAGATGTCCTTGCTGTTGAGAATTGTCTTCTAATTCCATGTTCTTCACAAAATCCATCAAACACATGTGAAAAGAATTCTCCACCTCAGTCAGATCTTAGGAATTTGATCTTTTTGTTCTTCTCATTTTCCACCAGCGCCTTGAATTTTTTGAATCTATCTAAGGCTTCTGAATTTTGTTTCAAACATGCTACCCATTTCATCCTAGTGTAATCATCTATTAGAATCATAAAATATGACTCACCTTTTATGCCTTCAGTTATGGTGGGTCCATAGAGGTCTGTATGGATCAGTTCCATTGGCCTGGTTGTAAAAAACTCTTTTGATTTGAATGACCTCCTTGTTTGTTTTCCATGCAGACATGCCTTACATAGAGTATCCATGGTTTTCAAAGTCTCTAGAATATGTCTGACACACCTCTTATGCTTAATTTTACTATATTTTCAAAGCTCATGTGCCCCAATATTCTATGGCATAGTCAACTGTAATCTATCTTACTAGTGAAGCATTTCTCTTTGTTTATCTTATTAAGAACATGTTATTTTTTTGCTTGGCCTTTGCAATCTTCTTTCATGTTTTGCAATTTATGATATCACAACCCTTATCATGAAATATAACATTATAGCCCCTCTTGCACATTTGAATCACACTCTACATATTATGTTTAAGACCTTTAACATATAAACCATTTTTAGTTATAGTCTTTCCATTATCTAGACTCAGGGTTCCTCTCCCTCAAGTGGTAAGATAATATTTACACACAAAAATAATTCTTCTCTATTGAATTCATTCAATGACATAGTTACATATTTATAGCTTAATCTTCTCCTATAAACAAGGAGGTAGATCTAACAACCTATCTACGTGGGTTGTTATAACCCCATAAACAAATTCACTAATAATATTATCATAATCACATGATCACTAATAATAAATTCCTAACATTCCCCCCTTAGTGCGAACATGGAGAAAAAATCAAACTTGTACCTACACTTGTTTTCGTGATCATGTGATTTTCCTTTGGATTATCACAAACCAAAATTTGGTTTTCCATCGGTTAACAAAAAATCGAGAATAAGGTGGTTTTCTAGTGGTTGACCACACACCAAAAAGGGGTGAAGGTTTTCAAATGGTTTACCTACAACCATATCGCGATGTGCCAGGTACATCCATCAACTCTCATCACATTTCACTGTAGGGAATAACATAGGAAGATCAATTGAATTATGTTGCTCATACAAACAAACTAAAAAACTAGAAATGGAACATTGAACCATGTACCCCCCCCCCCCCCCCCCCACAATGTGAAATTTCCACTTATTCTGTAAACTAAGCAACTAGGAACACAACATATGCTAACATTGAAATCTGAAGCACACCACACGCAACTTAAAGCACACTGGAAAAATACCACCAAACCTTTGTGCGGTCCCATCGTTGGTGACTAATGAGAGGATGCTAATTATCCTCCGTCCTCTTGTGCCTCTATCCTCCATTGACAGGATGCTAACTTAGTTAGATGTGATCATGAAGCTCAAAAAATAACCTCCACAATTTAGACATCGCGTATAAGAAAAAATGCATCCAATTATTGAACAACGAGGTAAATTTTATTTTATTTTTATAACTTTTGACTTTGAATCACAAACTAAGAAAATACTATAAACAATATTTGACTATTGATGACACTTTACAAGATTTGATGATAATGAAAATTAACAAAAATGGTCCATATAATTGACTTTACTGACACTAGATTTTAATACTCAGTGACTAACAAGACTTTATTTATTTTTAACACTTTTGATGAAAGTGACCTTGATGACAAATTACAATTGAATCTTATATACATAAATGATAACAATATATACGAAAATTCCAATATTGAATTTTCATAAATAACCACTAAAAAAGACCACTTAATAACTTTTTATAACAACAAACTAAACACTAATAAAGATGTCACGTTTAACACATATAAAGCTATAAGGACATGACTTAATCAAACTATAAACTTGAAATACAGGACTCAATAACTCAAATTTATACACCACACTGCATGGAAGAAGTAAGGAGCAATTTGATCACCTTGTATTTAGATACTACCTTGGAAGAAGCAAGGAGCAATTTGATCATGGTTTGTATGGATGATGTCAGCTAATGACATCTCAAAGCCTTGTAAGCGACAAGCTCTTGATATGTGCCACATGTTGGATGTTAGATGCACCACTGAGATTGTGACAATGATTTTTCCAGAAGATATACAAGTAAGATGACGAGGATCTCGACCCACATGTGTAGCAGGTGAATTGAAGACTATTAGGGGTATAGAGTGGTGTGCTATGTATTGCCAAGGTTCTTTGGAGAGTAAAAGGTTGGAAAATCAGAGATGTTTGGTTACAAATTAAGCACACTTTTATGAGCATTAAAACATCTAACATAAATAAAAATCCTCTAGATTTCTACGTGGATTGCTTCATTAAGCACGTAGAGACAGTCGATCTATAATTTAGTAGATCCCTCAAAATGATGTAAAACAAAATAGATTTATTCACAGCCTTGGATATGTCAAATGATCTTCTATGCATCTCAACTCATTCACTATGAGATGTTAAGAGGAACTTGAAATAGGAATCCACCAATGTTAAACTATATCAATGATTAGAGGTTAAATAAAATAGAAGATAATACCGTGTATAATTTGGAGACTATTGAAAATGTATAATGTCAACTAAGAATTAGAAGTATACTTGCACAAGAGTCTTATCTCCAAGTATAGTCAATTAGTCTCTGATATCACAGATGCAAATGCAAATAACTTAAGACTTTAGGTGATGAAATCATTCCACACACACAATATACTAAAATCTGACCACCTTATGGTCGATTCACAGGTCACACAGATAGATGGCCTGAATGTATGGTAGGAAACAAAAAAAAAATTCACTCATATTTTCTCATTCACAGGGGCAGGATAGTAGTAAAACCACCCCTTTCAAAATTATTGTGATTCCATCGCATGAAATATTACAAACATGATATGATACCAAATCAAGTGGTAAGAGTAGATTTACACAAATAATTATTCTCTATTGAATTCATTCACTGATATGGTTACATATTTATAGCTTAAGCTTCTCCTATAAATAATGAGGTAACTTTAAGTATTCAACCCATAAATTTCTCCTTCAACCTATCTATGTGGGTTGTTATAACCCCATAAACAACTTCACTAAGAATATTATAATAATCACGTGAGCACTAACAATAAATTCCTAACACTCCCAAATATGTTTGCCGATCTGTTATCACCAAATTTCACAGCACCAGATGCGTTGTTAGACAAAGTAATGAATTTACTTTTGTCACCTGCCATATGGCTTAAGCATCCATTGTCCAAAAACCATATTTTATCTTCATTTTGCACACAAAATTCTATTTGTACAATTGAACATGACTCTTTTATATTGTTATCATATTTCTTTGCAACATACACCCACTTCTTTTGTTTGGATGGGTCACACTTGTTGGTTGAAACCACACTACTCTTCTTATGATAATTGTGTTTGACACTATTATAGTTTGATCTAGTGTAAGATGGGCCAAAGTTTCTTCTATAGCCTCTAGAGAATTTCCCACACTTGGCAGATTTATGTCCAAACTGATTACATAAATAATAGTAACCATAAAAATAATGTGTGTACCTCATTACATATGTGATTATGGGAGAAAAAGTTCTTCTCTTTGCGGTACTGATAACCTTCTTGTTTGTGGTGGATGAGGTGTTTGATGTTGATGCAACCTTGTTTTCTTCAACCTTTGCAGACTCCTTTACTTTGATTTCTTCTTTGAAACCAATTCCAGTCTTGTCATTTGCATCACATTGGCTACTTAGTATATCAGTCAAAACACTTGAGCCCTTTTCAAGGTTTTCATACATCTTTAGCTTGCTGTTCATTTGTTCCATCTCAACCTTCAATTTCTCCAATTCTAAGTTCAACTTTGTTCACTCATCCTCCTTTGACTTGTAGGAGTTTGAAATCTTTTCCAATTGTGTTTCCAAGTCCTTGAGCTCATTAGCCTCCTCTTCTTTCAAATTCTATCTTCTCTTAAAGACGTGGATTTTTTCTTCATAGTCCTTTAATGTGCATCTCAGTTTCTGAATCTTCTTCCTACATAGTTTCAACTCTTCAAGAGCACATACAAATTGTGCTTCTAGATTCACTTCAGCTTCTTTATCTGAATCTTCATACACAAATATGTTCTTCCCTTTGGAAATACATTCTTTAGCTGCATTCATGGCCATAAACAAACATTTTGATTGATCTTCATCATTTTCATTCTCAGAGTTTCCTGAGTTGATTGACTCCGATCCACTTGATTATTCCTTTGAGTAAAAATTTCTTTTCTTCTTGTTATTTTTGTTTATTGAATCATTTTCTCTTTTTATTTTTTTTTATGACTGTACACTACATGTTAAGAATGATTGTCTTTATTCTTGGTCAGACACCTAATAGCAAAGTGACCTACTTGTCCACAAGCAAAAAATTTAAATTCTAATTTTCCTTTATATTTATCTGAGCCTCTTTTTAATCTTCTCACGAACATGGCTTCAATCTTTTCATCATCCAAATCATCTCCTGAAGCTGTTTCTTCTTCTTCTTGTTGCATGGACTGAGTTTCTTTTTTAACCTTGAATACTACTTCTTTCTTGGTGGCTTTGGATCTGATAGTCATCATTTCCTATGCTGACAGGGTGCTCTGTAATTCATCCATTGTGAGAGTCTTCATATCTTTGGATTCCTTTATGGATGAAACCTTTGCATCATACTTACTGGTCAGGGATCTCAAAACCTTTTGGACAATAAAAAATTCTTCTAGCTTTTCTCCTAAACCTTTGATCATCTTTATGACTTGTTATCAGCCAATTTTGACTTCGCAAAATTGATTTAAAAAAAATAATAAAAAAAATAAAAAATGGAAACTTTGAAAATTTTCAAAAGTGTTACTTTGCGTGGTTCATTTCCCTCATTGTGATTGTCTCATTTTTGTGATCGTTTCAGTATTTGTTTCATCCTTTTTGGGCGAGAACTCTTCCCGCCAAGCTTTAAATCGCATTAAAATACATTAAAATACATTAATTAATATTTAACTAATTAATCGCCCCTTGTTTGATAAAATTAAATTTTAAATAGCTTGAGAGTATTTAATTAAATAAATATTAATTAAAAGTTCATTCGACAAATTTTTATTGCTGGGGAAGTAAGCTTATGCTTCCAACTATCAGGAATGCCAATTTGGCTTCCTGAACCCGAATTTCCCCTTTCCTAGCAATTTTCTTTAAATTTCCCACTTGTGGGATTTTCTCCACCAATTGCCAAATCATGGACTGGCTAACGGGAGGGAAATATCCTAATTTTCCACATGGGGAAATTGAACGGAGATTGCCATCCCACTTTGCCATTCCCATTGGAAATTGGCCGTTGCTTTCGCCATTTCCCCTTGGCACTTAATTCGACTACCTGGGAGAGAGGAAGTTGGATTAATCCTCATAACTTCCTCTGTCAAACTCGTTGGAAAGAGTTGTGCGAAGCTTTGCTTCTTATTTCTTCTGAAGGACATAATATTTTGTCACATCCCACAATAATGTGAACGCCAAGTAAGAAGATTTTTGTATTACAGAGAAATCCACGCCTGAGAATACAATTAAGAAGTAAAGAAGGAACATTTCCTATGCACATCCCAAGGGAAAACTACCAAAGAAAGATCATTACCCACGTTTTTTGAAGGAGGATAGTTTTTTCCATGCAGGTTTCAAGCAATCAATAGCAAAGACAATAATTTACACGCCTAGAGGGAGAAAAAGGACAGCAAGAAGAAGAACAGTTTAAAAAAAAATTAAAAGCAGGTCGCAGCCAGTTGAAAGGAGAGACCATGCAGGGGAAGGAGAGGAATAGTTTTTCCAACGCTTGGAGGGGAGCAGACCACACCCAATGGAGAAGTAGATATCCACGTAGAAACAATCCAAAATTGAAAATAATAAAGGTTACCACGCGCCTAGAAGAGAGAAGGTCTCAAAAAAGACAAAAATTCTCTTTCCATGCATTGGCAGGGGAATTTTTTAATCATTTGTTACCCAAACATCCTCTACGCATTCTCCAGGAAATCTTTAATCCATGCCTAGGAGAGAGGACAACATTTTTAGAACAATTTTAAAATACCAAGTCAGGCAGGCCGTGTGGAGAGAGAAAGGAGTTTTTCCACGCCAATGAAGGAAGCTCCCACACATGCAAAGGAAAGGAGAACAACAAAAATTAATTTGAAGTCAAAGGAGAACATTTTTCCAATGCCAAGGAGAAGTCCACGCATCCAAAAAAGACATTTACACCATGCATAAAAAGAAGATCTCCACGCAGCTGAAGGGAGAGTTCGCACGCCTAAGAGGGAGAAGGATAGTAAAAAGAAATACAAAAGATCATTTTCAACAAACTCTCCAAACATTCTCCACATATTCTCAGGTCAATCCACGTGTGAGGTAGAAAGAGGACAATCCAAGAGCAATAAAAACAAGAAGAAGATAGTTTCTCACACATTCTCTAGGAGAAATTCCATCACACCTAGCCCACGCAACCTGAAGGAGGATTATATGCAGGAGCTTGAAAGAAAAGTTCTCACGCAAGAATAGTCCAGAATCAACGTGGAAAGGAGGAAGGAATTTGGAATTTTAAAAAAGAAAAAGAAAAAAGAGAGTCTTTAAATTCCAATGCATTTTCCAAGGAACAAGCCACACGCAAAAAATAGAAGATCTCTACACACATCCAAAGAAAATAATAAATTTTACAACAAACAACGTTAAATATTTCCTATTTTTGCCACAAGGAATCACGCGTTCTCAGGAGAATTCACGCACCAGAGAAGTAAAAAATCAAATATCAGGATATTTAAATCGGGTGAATTTGTTTATTTTAAATTATAAATAAATAAATAATCGTCATTGAAATTAGAAATTGTAACCTGATCAAGTTATTGTCATTATTATTATTATTTTAAAATAATAATAATAATATTATAACAAAAAATATTTTTCTTGCATCAACAACATTTCGGAGATTGAGACCTGGTCCCGTTTGCATTGTATTGCGTCCCTGAGTCGTTCTTCTGTAAAATTCATAATGGCCGAAAAATTTAAATCTATAGGGACATCAAGGAAGCCAGTGGAGAAATCTAACAAGTCCACCCTGAAGTATGAATTCCAAGGAATTATTCATCCCAATTCCATTAAGTTAGCATAGGACAAATCACTGATACAAATCTAGGTCACATCAACGTGCAACAATTTTGCGAGTGGGTGAAAACTAAAGGAAAAACCATTTTCTCAGATAGACTTTACCATAGTGGCCTACCCCAAGCAACAACATTTCTTGTCTTGGTGCAGTGTCCGGAATTGGTTATTGCTTGCACAGAGCATTATGACCCTGAGAGACGAGGATTTTTTGAAGATAATCACGAGCCTTTCCTCTTAATCACACCAGAGCATATTGAGGAATTGCTCGGCATACCTAACTTTCCTGAGAATGCGGATATCACTTTCCAGTCAACACAAGAATTCTGGGATGAAGAACCCTTGAGATGGAGCAAGATGGTTAACAACAACTAGTTAGTAACCAAGATACCTTGAATTGACAGGCTTCCCAAAGAACTGTACCACATTGAGTTCGTGGAATAAATTGGGGATATGATCACTCTCCTAAGTCAAGTTTTCGGTCTACCTTTTGCTAGGATTTTCCACCCATGGATGTACCAATTTATCTGTATCATCCTAGCCAAGAAAGAGTTTGTGGATTGGGCCGCCATCATCAGTAACACCCTTCACAAACAATTGATAGAAGTAAAGATGACTGGATGCTTCTACATGACATCATATTTGACTTATGCAAGTAGCAAGAAGAAAGCTATTTTCGGGACTTGAAACGATGAGGAGTCATGGGGCCATCAAATAGTGTTTTTCATTAGTACCCTCAACTCAATTTCAAAAATAGTTCTCACCATTTTAGAAGAGTCAACGATGCATTCACCTTTCGCGTGATCTGGAACCTGAATCAGAATACTGAGGAAAGGTTTTCTAAAGAAGCCATGAGTGTCATTTCCCAATGGGGAACCTGGTTTATTCAATTTTCATCTTTTTCCTACATTCGCGTGAGTGGCTTTGCTGGTACCCCATGGAAACTTCCTAAGTACGTCAGTGACAGATGGGCATTAATGGAGCTGGCGCATGACAATTATTCCAAGTTCACTACCTTCTTAGTGACAAGCACCATTCAGGAATTCATTTCCCAATCCAAATCGGGGAATACCAATGTCCAAATATTTTCAGTGCACAACTCATGGAAAAAGAGTTCGCTCTCATAACCATCCATCCATATGTGAAGAGAGCCCAGTTTGATATCAATGGATATATGCAAAAGATTCTGGGAGAAAAGTACCAACATAATCCTACCATGGAATATTTCTGGGCTGCTTGTTCGGATGAACATGAGGTAAGAAGACAGGAGTACTCTCGCTCTAACACTTGCTTCAGATCAAGGCCTTCCGCATCAAGAGTCCTCCCGATTCATTCATAAATGATGATGAGGATGTCATCGATCCCTCATATGATGCCGTTGCCTTTACCCCATTGCCTTGAATCGACTTGGACCAAAAGAGATGAATTTTCTCTTGATGGGAAGAACCAACCAATTATTGAAAGAAGCATATCTTGGTATGACAGAGAACTTGCCAAATTGCAATCAATTCCAAATCATGTTTCGGGATCACAAAAATTGCCAATACGAGGGGGCCTCCATTCGACCAAAGTATCTTCTTGATCAACCTCATTACCATCCAATCATACACAACAAGCAAGAAAAGAGTGGTTTCCGAAATCCACTTCGCCAAGTAACGTGTCACAAGGAGAAAGATCTAAAGATCCTAACCCCGAAGAAGGAAGAGAGCGTGTGTCTGGATTTTCTACCTCGAGTAGAGATTCTTCTACCCACATCGTTAATAGTGCTAAGAAGCTAGTAGTAAATGATCCTCAGCCATGCTTCAAACAAACATCCACTCAGGTGCAGGTAATTCAAATATCAAATACTTTAGATGCATGTAGTTCATGAAGGGATTTCCCAAAATCTCCCAAATAATCAGGAAGTGGTTATTGAGGTTGTTTCTCCTCAAATCGAGGTCATAGGTAGGATTCAAGCAGGATCTCATGATGTCGAGAATAATGAGAATATTGATTCGAGCTCCAAGATTTTGTATGCTGAAATAGTGAATGATACTCCTTCCTGGGTTGATTCCGAAGTAAAGAAAAGGAAGAGAGTTGTCAAGCCAATTGACATTGATTTTGATGCCCTTTTCAAACTTTTGAATGACACCATTCCTAAGAAGCCTAAGGTGCTTTCTCGAATAATGGTGGATAATGATGGAAACAAATTTGTAGACCTTTCCATTCCACAAGTTGATAAAGAGCGTGATGCTATGACACCTGTCGACTATGAAGTTTCCAGACTTGGACTTGGAAGATCTACATTAGAAAGTGACATGGTGATGGCTCGAGATTCAATTGATATCGTGCTAAAGAGACTTGATAAATACAAGTCTCAAAACTCTCAGCTCAAGGCCAAAAAGAATCAATTGGTGGAATATGTTCAACATTTGATAAATCCCATATCATCCACCTTCCCAGTACCTGATGCAGTGGATTGCCCCAGATGAAGATACTCTCAATTTGTCAAAGGAAATAAACACATTGGGCCATGTCACTAAAACTTGGCTTTCAGAGATTCTCGTTTTAGGCCAGGGGATGATCAAGACCGTAGTTAAGCTTCATGAAGATGTCAGTGCGTATCTTGATCCAATTCTTTCTTTCAAAGAAACTTTTGTTTCTGCTATATCAAATTTGGATGAGATATTGCCCAGTTTTATAGGAGATGACAAGTATGGAATCTTTAGTTTTAGCTATTGAAGGAATTCTCGAATTTGAACATCGAGGGACACGTTTTCTTTGGTGTCTGCATCTCAAATCAAGAAAGACATTCTTCTCGAGGATTCTATGATCCATTATGAAAGCATGTGCAATGAAGCCTTCACTTCACTCTCCTTGATTCAAGAATTCATGGTTGAGATTCCTTGTAACCTCGTAAATGAGCATAATCAAAGGTGTTCATCGGAGCAGGTGGAAGAGCAATTTTCACAACTGTTTAAGGACATGTACACTCCCGCCAACAATTTCTCGTCAGTTTCAATGGAGCGGTGCATCAAATTAAAGAACTTATTTGAGAACGCTCAATCCAAAATTGTTAATTTAAATGATATGCCAAGTAGAATTCTTGAATTACAGGTATTTTGTGAGGCTATTCTTCAACCAAGTGAACCTCCAGAAGAAGAAAAGATGTTTGAAACTTTAGGAAGGTTTAGATCCTTTCAACTAGGCAAAAGCGGCAGATCCTAATTTCACCAGTGGTTCAGGGAGTTTATTTTCTTGGTATCTAACGAAGTGGGAGAGTCCATTTCTCATACACTTGAGATAGGCGGACCCCATTTCAATGGATAAGGCACTGGTTATTATTGTATATTTTAAAAGGTGTTGTTATTTGTTTTCGAGAAACAATGGATATTTTAAGTAATTTCTATTTTTGAGTTGTCTTTAATAAAGTTGTTGAAAAAGTCAAAGGTCACTTAAGTGCCTTATTTAATGATCATGTAAAACCCTAACTACTTTGTAACCAACTTTTGGGTTACAAAAGGAAGTGAGGGGCTCATTTGTAAAGGGTGAATTTGAGAGAGGAGAAGAAAATTATTTTTTTGCAAGCTTTGTTTCAGGAAGAAACTTTGTGTTCTTTTGTGAAAATGTTTTGGAGTTAATGAAATACAAACTTTGTGTCTCATTCATTGTCTCTTATAAAATTTGATGTTCTTATGTTCATTAGATGTTAGGTGTTTGAATCTTGCATGCAAATATTATCTTTGATCTTATTGTCAACGTTATTAATCAGTTGTTCTAGTTCACAGTGATCAAAAATCTGATTATCTACTTGCTCATGTGTGTTCCCTTTTACACGTTCTTGTTTGGCTAACTCAAACTCCGTTTTATTTGTGTTAGTTATTCATCTTTCCTCTTCATGCAATATTAGGCTATGTGTTTACCTAACTCTTGCATGTTCTTTCAGTTCATTCCATTTCACTCCTTTCCTTCATTCTATTCCATCTCCTTCATTCACTTTTCTTTCCATTGATGTTCCAAAACACCCCCCACATACAATTTTGAATGTATAGATGTAAATACAGTTTTGGTTTTCAATAAAGGAAGCCTTACCTTCATTGAGGAGGGAATTTGTTCCCACACTTTTGCATGTCATTTGCATGTGTGAAAATCCATATGCTAACAGTTTTTGGTGACTCTGCTGGGGATTCAGGAATCGTTAACCAGTGCTATGGTTAAATCTTTATGACTATCCCCTCTGCACAAGCTCTAATTCTTCAACCGAACCTTGTGCCTGATGAATATTTCCAAGGAGACATTGCCGCCAACCTTCAAACAGTAGCTTGGGAAAACCGTGAAAGCTTGCAGCAATTTGTGGCTGTTGATAGAGCCATTGACAGAGAAATCTACATCAAAGACCTTAGAAGAAGAGCACCCGCACTTGTGGCTAGAAGACCTCCTAGACAGGTGCTGATCATTTTTCACCTACGCGGTCCTCTTCCACCAAGGTAAAAATTTGTATGACTATTATAGGTAACCCACCTATCTTGCAACCAAATATTGTTTTTGCAGATACTCAAGAAGACATATCATTAGATTTGAGGCAAGCTATTTGGGAAATGCGCACAAGTATCCATCATTTTCATCTCACCGCATCAGTACTAGATAATGAAGAAGAGAAATCTGCGAGAGTTGCCAGAGTTATTCAGGTGCAAATAGCTCAAGAAAGAGAGTGAAGAGAAAAGGATAGAGCTGGTCGAAACACGCCAGTGATCCCTTCACCATAAAGATTCCAAACTGGAAGGAAAGAGGTTTACGCAAGGAGAAAAAGGTAAAGGTCTATTTGACCCCACTTTTGACTTTCAAGGAAAGTTTGGTTTCAAGTTATCTCCTCCAAAGAAGAACACACCTCATAGATCTGCAAGCCTTGCATCAAGTTCTGAAAGAATAAGCAAGGAAGGAATCACTACCAGTCAAGCACTTGTCCTCGCTCACATTGTTTTACCTTTGCATACCACCTTTCCTCAAATGGCAGTCAACGTACCATGGGGAAATGCCATAGGCCCATTGGCCTTACCTGCTCAACATGAACTCCCATGAGGATCAAGAAAGATTCTTCCCAAGTTCGACAGAGATGGGAAGACGTCACTAGATGACCATATTTTTACCTTTTTCACTGCATGTGCTATTTTTTCGGTAGAATATGAAGATGTTGCTACTCGTCTCTTCGTCGAAACATTGCATGATGTGGCTGTAGATTGGTTTCATCATCTTCCCAATGGATGTATCACAAATTGGAATGATATGAAAACTAATTTTGAAAATCGATTCAAAATGGTAGAAGATGAACATGCTCTTCTTGCCCAACTATCTCAGGTGAAGAAAGAGCCAACATAACCCATGAGGAATTTCGTGGACAAATTCAACATGATGGTGAACAAAGTTCCCACCAGGATTCATCCAAACCTTGATGGACAAAAATGTTTCTTTATTAATGCACAACAACCAGAAGTGTGCTATCAGCTGAGAAGGGCTAGGGTGGCTACTTTGGAACTTTCTCAATCTTTAGCCATATAAATTGAAGATGACTTAATCATGGCAGGAAAATTCAAGAAAAATTCCCTCAAAGGAAAGAGTCAAGAAACCCCCAACGCTTCAGAAACTATACTCACTAAGTTGGCTAATGATGTGCTAGCTTTGAAAAAGCAAGTTACTCAAAGTAGTAAACCTGCTCCTTACAAAGACATCCTGAGAAAAGGATACGTTCCCAACAAATATCAGGATTGCTGGTGCTCCAACGAGGCTTGCTATTGAAGTAGCTCCCGCAACTAATTCAAAATGTGATGTCATTGAAGAAAGTGATGATGAGATTGAAGTCGTCGAGGTTGATGAGGAAGAGCGGATTCTGAGACATCTAAACCTGAAGTTTAAGATCCTGAGGGGGAAAGTAATAATCATTTCTTTGAGTACCGTTCTGATGAGGAAGACGAATACGAAGAAATTATAGAAGATATGAATAGTCAATCCTTCGCCATCTTCACATGCTCTCAGAAAAAGGAGCAGGATACCACTAAGGTGGGAGATAAAGAGGTTTCCAATGAAACTCCCAAAGAATCCAAGACAAATGAGGCTCCTAAAGATTCCAAGGTGACTGAGGTTTCAAAGGTCAAAACTATCTTAAAGAAAGGAGGGTCTTTGTTAGATCAATCAGTTGGTAAATCAACTATGAAGAAAGATTCTTCTTCCACATCAGTGTCAACCAAGCCTGAGGCCAAGGTCAAAAGTGTGCCATCATCAAGTTTGAAAGAACTTATATCTGAGACTTCAAGTATGATTACTTTGCCTAAATTTGATATCATTGATCATATCAATAAAACAAAAATTTCCATGTCACAGGCAGAGTACTTGAAGTCCAACAAGGATTAGCTCGAGAAATTGGTCCAGTTTATCAAAGGCGACTCTACTATTCATTCCTCCAAAGGAATTCTGAAAACTCCCAAAGATGGGAAAACTCAAAATATTGTGGCGGCCACTACACCTTCAAATGAAAAGATCGAACCTTTCTTTGTGTCCTTTCTGATTAACATATGCAAATTAAGTAATTGCATTATAGACTATGGAGCCTTGGATAATGTGATGCCGACCAAAGTAGCACATGCTCTTGGTTTGACTTGTACGAGAACATTCAGATCATGTTACTCCATGGAAACCAAACAAGTTCCTCTAATCGGACAGATTAAAGATGCCCAAATGGTTTTAGCCCAATTACCTCAAAAGCGAGTTAAGGTAAATATTTTAGTTGCTGATATTCCCGCCTCATATGGAATGTTGTTGAGTAGGAAATTTTGCAGAGATTTGGGTGGTGAGATTCAAATGGATTGGTCTCACGCCATGATTCCTATCAATGGAGAAATGAAAAAGCTTATGCCGGAAACTCAGGAAAAGTTCACGGTAACTAAAACCGAAGATCCTCACGCACAGATCCTTTTCCAAGGCTCAAGTATGGGTAATTATATGATGACTGCAAAAATTCATACCCCTGAGATCACTTGCCAAGATTCGAATGAGATCTGGACTCTTGAGTTTGATGGAAGTTGTTGCTCGATGGGCTCTGGTGTAGGAGTGGTGCTCATATCTCCAAATGGTGAAATATTTCCTTTTTCCTACAAACTCAAATTTTCAAATACTAATAACACTGTAGAGTATGAGACATTAATCCTTGGCCTTCAAGCTACAGAGGAGAAAGGGATAAAAAATTTGGAAGTCTTTGGAGATGCGAAATTGATCGTGAAATAGGTAAGAAATCAGTTCCAAGTAAAAAATGACCATTTGAGACACTACAGAAATAAAGTGTGGGACGCAATAGAAGTCTTTGACGCTTTTTCCATAAAATCTGTCCCTCGTGAAAAGAATGACAAAGTAGATTCTCTAGCAGTCTCAACTTCATTAATGATTCCTCATTCAGAATTTGATCAAGTCAAATACACCATTGAAATGGTTTTTAGGCCGAGTGTTCCTTGACAATGCAAAAAATTGGCAAGTATTTAATGATGATCAACAAATTATTGCCTTCTTGGAAAAGAGAGAAAATTTTTAACAATTGTACTTTGAAGGAAGCGATTGCATTTTCATGAATCAACTACCTCACCCATTCAGGAAGGAGTTGAGAACGAAGATCCTGGTGATGGCATCATTCAACTCAAAGGAAATAAAATTCCCAAAGGATTGGTTTCACTTGAAGAACTTTTTGACAAACATGACAGGTTCATCAAAGAGAAAGAGCAGGCAGGACCTGTGAATTCTGCTGACTATGAGCAAGTTAATATCATTACCAAGGATAAACCTTGCCTGATCAATATAGGTAAGTGTTGCTCACCTGAGGAGCGCAGGAAATTCATAAGTCTCCTTACCAAATATTCTGACATTTTGGCTTATTCATACAAAGACTTTAAGTCTTTCCAACCCAGGGAAATGGAGCATGCCATACCCTTGAAGCTTGGTATAGTTCCATTCATGAAAAAGCAAAGACAATATAATCCCAAGATTGCAGGGACAATATTTCATGAATTTCAAAAGATGCTAGATGCACGAATAGTGTTTCCTATTCGACATTCAACCTGGATAGCTAATATTGTACCAGTTCGCAAGAAAAATGGAGAAATTAGGATTTGTGTGGATTTTCCACAATCTTAATCAGGCTTCCTTGAAGGATAACTACCCACTTCCAATCATGGACCATATTCTGCAAGCAGTAACTGGATCGGAAATGCTATCTATGCTAGATGGTTTCTCTGGCTATAATAAGATTGAAGTGGCTAGAGAAGATCAACATAAAACCACATTCACTACCCGCTAGGGTACATTCACATATAGAAGAATGCCCTTTAGTTTGATCAATGCCGACACAAATTTTCAAAGGGCCATGGATATGGCATTTGCAGATTATAAAGACAAGATCATTGTGATATACCTAGATGACTTGATCAGTGTTCTCCAAGAAACGAGAAGATCACCTAAGGGATTTGGAGAAAATATTGCAAAGGTGCAGACTTCATAAGATTTCTCTGAATCCAAAAAAGTCTGTGTTCAGAGTTACATAGAAGGGAAACTCCTAGGTCATATTGTTTCTAAGGAAGGAACTAAGATTAATCTTGAAGCATGTTCAAGCTATCAAAAATCTTTCCTTGCCTACAAGTAAGCCTGGAGTCCACTCATTCTTTGGGAAGGTGAACTTTTTGAAGGTTCGTGCCAGATTTTGTCCGAGCTGACTAAAGAAATCGTTGATATGATGAAAGGGAAAGAATCCTTCAAATGGTCAAAGGAAGGTAGAGAGGCATTTGAGAAAATCAAGAGTACTATTGCAAAAGCTCCTACATTGGTGTGTCCCAATTTTAAAAAGGATTTTATAATCTATTGCTATGCTTCGCCACACACAATCTCTGCCATCCTGACATGCAACATAATCAAGAGGGGATCAAATCTCCTATCACATTCATGAGTTTAGGATTCAAGAAACATGAACTTAATTACACTCCTCTTGAGAGACATGCGTACGCAGTGGTGAGAGCCCTAGAAACACTTCAGGTATTACGTGTTGAATTCTCACACCAAAGTCTTAGTTCCAGACACTGTAGTGAAATCAATGTTGACACAATAGGAACCAGGATCTAAAAGAGGTAATTGGGTCTCCAAGATCCAAGAATATGATTTGGACATCAAGCCTACCAAGTTGGTTCGAGGAAGAGGACTTTGCCAACTCATTGCAGAGAATGAACCACGAGATAACTCCGAAGAAGAACCAGTTGAAGAAAATTTACCATTGGTAGTTTTTGTCAGTACCACAGATGAATGGTATTCTGATATTGCCTACTTCCTCACATATGGCGAGTGTCCAGAGAATCTGAGGCCATTGGTAGCTAAGGAGAAATTGATGGCGAGTGTATCAAAGCTAAGAGCTATCAAACAGGCTTCTAGGTACGTCATCTGGGATAACACGTTGTTCAAGAAAGGAATTGACGACATGTTCCTCAGATGTGTTGATAAAGAGCAACAACCTAGATTGTTGGAAGCTTTCCACAATCATGCTTGCGGTGGTCATTTCTCTGGCCCAGTAACAACCCATAAAATTCTGAGAGCACATTATTACTGGCCCAC
The DNA here is from genome assembly GCA_019776745.2 of Taxus chinensis. Lineage (NCBI taxonomy): Eukaryota > Viridiplantae > Streptophyta > Pinopsida > Cupressales > Taxaceae > Taxus > Taxus chinensis. The sequence continues at coordinate 652,105,701 of CM034152.1, forward strand.
TATGTTTTTCGATGCTCAGAAATGGGTGACAAAATGTGAAGCCTGTCAACAATTTGTTGGAAGACCAAAGTTGGCAACTTTGCCTTTGAAGCTAGTTGTCATTGAAGAACCCTTTCAACAATGGGGTTTAGATTTCATCGGGGTTTTGAATCCTAATTCTAGCTTTGGTCATACTCACGTGCTCACTACCACTGATTACTTTACAAAGTGGGTGGAAGCTATACCGGTGAAACAAACATCTACTGTGGTAATATGTGATTTCATCAAAGAAAATATATTGGTTCGTTATGGAATTCCACACAAGATTGTGATGGACAATGCCTCAAATTTTTCTTCCACAGAGATGATAGGTTTTTTTTATGGATATGGGATATCCTTGTCTCATTCATCAATTACTACCCTCAGGGAAATGGTCAGGCTGAATCCAGTAACAAAAACCTCATTACTATTGTGCACAAGTTAGTCGAAGAAAATCAAAGAACTTGGCACAAAAAGTTATATGATGCATTGTGGGCTGACCGCATAACTCCCAAAAGGGAAATCAGGATGTCTCCATTTCAACTTTTATATGGAACCGATGCTCAAATTCCCGTCACACTGGAGTTACCAGCATTAAAATTAGCTCAGGCAGTTGATGATGCATGCTTCACCAATGCATTAGATAAAAGAATTATGTTCCTAAGCAAGCTCAAGGAACAAAGAATTCAAGTGGTAAACAGGATTGAGGAACATCAATCCAAGGTAAAGAAATTGTTTGACAGGAAAACTAGGGAGAGACAATTTCAAATCAATGACTTAGTTCTTCTCTAGGACAAAAGACGTGAGCCGAAAGGAAAGCATGGGAAGTTTGACTCATTGTGGCTAGGCCCATTCAAAATAAGACATTTATGTGGAGATAGTACCTATTACTTGGCATATCCTGATGGAACTCATTTTCCTTTGCCCTACAGTGGGCAATATCTCAAGCATTATCAAAATTGAAAACGGGTTGTTCCCCGTATGTACATAGGTAATTAGGATTTTGGTTTGTTTGTTTCCCTTTTTTTCGGTCTCCTCTCTTATGTTGCTTCATCTTTGTGCCCCATCATTTTGAGATCATGTTCATGAATATTTTGGTCTGGGTCTGTTACTGCATCCATGAAGTCCTTGTCCCCAATTAGAGCCAGCTGTTATCAGCCAATTTTGACTTCGCAAAATTATTTTAAAAAAATAAAAAATGGAAATTTTGAAAATTTTCAAAAGTGTTACTTTACGTGGTTTGTCACCCTCATGATGACTCGTCTCCTTTTTGTGATCGTTTCGGTCTTCGTTTCATCCTTTTCAGGTGAGAACTCTTCCCGCCAGGCTTTAAATTGCATTAAAATACATTAAAATTAATTAATTAATATTTAATTAATTAATTGCTCCTTGTTTGATAAAATTAATTTTTAAATAACTTGAGAGTATTTAATTAAATAAATATTAATTAAAAGTTCATTCGACAAATTTTTATTGCCGGGGAAGTAAGCTTATGCTTCCAACTGCCGGGAATGCCAATTTGGCTTCTCGAACCCGGATTTCCCCTTTCCTGGCAATTTTCTTTAAATTTCCCGCTTGTGGGATTTTCTCCACCAATTGCCAAATCATGGATTGGCTAACGGGTAGGAAATCTCCCAATTTCCCACATGGGGAAATTGAATGGGGATTTCCAACCCACTTTGCCATTCCTGTTGGCAATTGGCCGTTGCTTTCCCCATTTCCCCCTGGCACTTAATTCCACTACTCGGGAAGAGAGGAAGTTGGATTAATCCTCATAACTTCCTTCGTCAAACTTGTTGGAAAGAGATGTGTGAAGCTTTCCGATTGCTTCTTATTTCTTCTGAAGGACATAATATTTTGTCACATCCCACAATATTGTGAACGCCAAGTAAGAGGATTTTTGTATTACAGAGAAATCCACGCTTGAGAATACAGTTAAGAAGTAAAGAAGGAACATTTCCCACACACAGCCCAAGGGAAAACTGCCAAAGAAAGATCATTACCCACGTTTTTTGAAGGAGGATAGTTTTTTCCATGCAGGTTCCAAGCAATCAATAGCAAAGACAACAATTTGCACGTCTTGAGGGAGAAAAAGGACAAGAAGAAGAAGAAGAAGAGTTAAAAAAAAAAAAAAGCAGGCCGCAGCCAGTCGAAAGGAGAGACCACGTAGGGGAAGGAGAGGAATAGTTTTTCCAATGCTTGGAGGGGAGCAGACCATGCCCAATGGAGAAGGAGACCTCCACATAGAAACAATCCAAAATTGAGAATAATAAAGGTTACCACGCGCCTAGGAGAGAGAAGGTTTCAAAAAAGACAAAAATTCTCTTTCCATGCATTGGCAGGGGAAGTTTTTAATCATTTGTTACCCAAACATCCTCCATGCATTCTCTAGGATAGTTTTAATCCATGCCTAGGAGAGAGGACAACATTTTTAGAATAGTTTTAAAATACCAAGTCAGGCAGGCCATGTGGAGAGAGAAAGGAGTTTTTCCACTTTAATGAAGGAAGCTCCCACACATGCAAAGGAAAGGAGAACAACAAAAATTAATTTGAAGTCAAAGGAGAACATTTTTCCAACACCAAGGAGAAGTCCAGGCATCCAAAAAAGACATTTACACCATGCATAGAAAGAAGATCTTCACTCAGCTGAAGGGAGAGTTCACGCGCCTAGGAGGGAGAAGGACAGTTAAAAGAAATACAAAAGATCATTTTCAATGCACTCTCCAAACATTCTCCACATATTCTCAGGTCAATCCACACATGAGGTAGAAAGAGGACAGTCCAAGAGCAATAAAAAACAAGAAGAAGATAGTTTCCCAGAAGATAGTTTCCCACGTAGAAGGAGGACAGTTTCTCATGCATTCTCTAGGAGAAATTCCATCACGCCCAGCCCACGCAACCTGAAGGAGGAGTATACGCAGGAGTTTTACAGCAAAGTACTCATGCAAGAACAGTCCAAAATTCATGTGGAAAGGAGGAAGGAAGTTGGAATTTAAAAAAAAGAAAAGAAAAAAGAGTCTTTAAATTCCAATGCATTTTCCAAGGAAGAAGCCACACGCCAAAAACAGAAGATCTCTACGCACAGCCAAAGAAAATAATAAATTTTGCAAAGAAGAACATTAAATATTTCCTATTTCCGCCACAAGGAATCACGCGTTCTTAGGAGAATTCACGCACCGGAGAAGTAAAAAATCAAATATCGAGATATTTAAATCGAGTAACTTTGTTTATTTTAAATTAAAAATAAATAAATAATCGTCACCGGAATCAGAAATTGTAACCTGATTAAGTTATTGTCATTATTATTATTTTAAAATAGTAATAATAATATTATAACGGAAAATATTTTTCTTGCATCAGTGGGATTTTAGAGACTGAGACCCAGTCCCGTTTGCGTTGTCTTGCGTCCATGAGTCGTTCTTCTGTAAAATTCATAATGGCTGAAAAATCCAAATCTGCGGGGAGATCAAGGAAGCTAGTGGAGAAATCTAACAAATCTGCCCTGAAGTATGAATTCCAAGGAATTATCCCTCCCAGTTCCATTAAGTCAGCATATGACAACATCACTGATACAAATCTAGGTCACATCAACGTGCAATAGTTTTGCGAGCGGGTGAAAACTGAAGGGAAAAACATTTTCTCAGATAGGCTTTACCATAGTGGCCTACCCCAAGTAGCAACATTTCCTATCTCGGTGCAGTGTCCAAAATTGGTTATTGCTTGCATGGAGCATTATGATGCTGAGAGACAAGGAATTTTTAAAGATAATCGCGAGCCTTTCCTCTTAATCACACCAGAGCATATTGAGGAATTGCTCAGCATACCTGACTTTCCCGAGAATGCGGATATCACTTGCCAGTCAACACAAGAGTTCTGGGATGAAGAACCCCTGAGATGGAGCAAGATAGTTAACAACTGGTTAGTAACCAAGAGACCTCGAATTGACAGGATTCCCAAAGAACTGTACCACGTTGAGTTCATGGAAGAAATTGGGGATATGATCACTCTCCTAAGTCGAGTTTTTGGTCTACCATCTGCTAGGATTTTCCACCCATGGATGTACCAATTTATATGTATCATCCTAGCCAAGAAAGAGTTTGTGGATTGGGCCACCATCATCAGTAACACCCTTCATAAATAATTGATAGAAGTTAAGATAACAAGATGCTTCTACATGACATCGTATTTGACTTATGTGGTAGCAAGAAGAAATCTATTTTCAGGACTTGAAACGAGAGGAGTCATGGGTCCGTCAAACAGTGTTTTTCATTATTACCCTCAACCCAGTTTAAAAAATAGTTCTCACCATTTTAGAAGAGTCAACGATGCATTCACGTTCCACGTGATCTGGACAACCTGAATCAGAATACTGAGGAAAGGTTTTCTAAAGAAGCCATGAGTGTCATTTCCTAATGGGGAACCTGGTTGATTCAATTTTCATCTTTTTCCTACATTCGCATGAGTGGCTTTGCTGGTACCCACCGTAGAAACTTCCTAAGTATGTTAGTGATAGATCAACATTAATGGAGCTAGCGTGACAATTATTCCAGGTTCACTACCTTATTAGTGACAAGCACCGTTCAAGAATTCATCTCCCAATTCAAATAAGGGAATACCAAAGTCCAAATATTTTCAATGCACAACTCATGGAAAAGGAGTTCGCTCTCATAACCATCCATCCATATGTGAAAAGAGCCCAGTTTTATATCACTGGATATATGCAGAAGATTCTGGGAGAAAAAATACCAACATAATCCTACCATGGAAGATTTCTGGGCTACTTGTTTGGATGAACATGAGGTAAGAAGATGGAAGTACTCTTGCCTAACACTTTCTCAGATCAAGGCCTTTCGCATCAAGATTCCTCTCGATTCATTCATAAATGATGATGAGGATGCCATCAATCCCTCATATGACGCCGTTGCCTTTACCCCATTGGCTTGAATTGACTTGACCAAAAAAGATGAATTTTGTCTTGATAGCAAGAATAAACCAATTATTGAAAGAAGCATATCTTAGTATGACAGAGAACTTGCCAAATTGCAATCAATTCCAAATCATGTTTCGAGATCACAAAAATTACCTATACGAGGGGGCCTCCATTTGACCAAAGTCTCTTCTCGATCAACCTCATTACCATCCAATCATACACAACAAGCAAGAAAGGAGTGGTTTTGAAAATCCACTTCGCCAAGCAACGTGTCACAAGGAGAAAGATCTAAAGATCCTAACCCCGAAGAAAGAAGAGAGCGTGTGTCCAGATATTCCACATCAAGTAGAGATTCTTCTACCCACATCGTTAATAGTGCTCAGAAGCTAGTAGTAGATGATCCTCAGCCATGCTTCAAACAAACATCCACCCATGTGGAGGTAATTCAAATATAAATACTTCGGAGCATGTAGTTCATGAAGGGATTTCCCAAAATCTCCCAAATAATCAGGAAGTGGATATTGAGGTTGTTTCTCCTCAAATTGAGGTCATTGGTAGGATTCAAGTAGGATCTCATGATGTCAAGGATAATGAGAATATTGATTTGAGCTCCAGGATTTTGTATGTTGAAATAGTGAATGATACTCCTTCCTGGGTTGATTCCGAAGTAAAGAAAATGAAGAGAGTTGTCTAGCCAATTGACATTGATTTTGATGCCCTTTTCAAACTTTTGAATAACACCATTCCTAAGAAGCCTAAGGTTCTTTCTCGAATAATGGTGGATAATGATGGAAACAAATTTGCAGACCTTGCCATTCCACAAGTGGATAAAGAGCGTGATGCTATGACCCATGCCAACTATGAATTTTCCAGACTGGGACTTGGAAGATCTACATTAGAAAGTGACATGACTATGGCTCAAGATTCAATTGATATCATGCTAAAGAGACTTGAGAAATACAAGTCTCAAAACTCTCATCTCAAGGCTGAAAAGAATAAATTGGTGGAATATGTTCAACATTTGATAAATCCCATATCATCCACCTTCCCAGTACTTGATGTAGTGGCTTCCCCAGATGAATATACTCTCAATTTGTCAAAGGAAATAAACACATTGGGCCATATCACTAAAACTTGGCTTTCAGAGATTCTTGTTTTAAGCCATGGGATGATCAAAACCGCAGTTAAGCTTCATGAAGATGTCAATGCATATCTTGATCCAATTCTTTCTTTCAAAGAAACTTTTGTTTCTGCTATATCAAATTTGGATGAGATATTGCCCAGTTTACAGGAGATGACAAGTATGGAATCTTCAGTTTTAGCTATTGAAGGAATTCTCGAATTTGAACATCGAGGGACATGTTTTTTTTGGTGTCTGCATCTCAAATCAAGAAAAACGCTTCTCGAGGATTCTATGATCCATTATGAAAGCATGTGCAATGAAGCCTTCACTTCACTCTCATTGATTCAGGAATTCATGGCTGAGATTCCTTGTAACCTTGTAAATGAGCATAATCAAAGGTGTTCATCGGAGCAGGTGAAAGAGAAATTTTCACAATTGTTTAAAGACATGTATACTCTCGCCAAAAATTTCTTGTCATTTTCCATGGAGTAGTGCATCAAATTAAAGAACTTATTTGAGAATGCTCAATCCAAAATTGTTAATTTAAATGATATGCCAAGTAGAATTCTTGAATTACAGGTATTTTTTGAGGCTAGTCTTCGACCAAGTGAACCTCCAGAAGAAGAAAAGATGTTTGGAACTTTAGGAAGGTTTAGATCCTTTCAACAGGCAAAAGCGGTAGATCCTAATTTCACCAGTGGTTCAAGGAGTTGATTTTCTTGGTATCTAATGAAGTGGGAGAGTCCATTTCTCATACGCTTGAGATAGGCGGACCCCATTTCAATAGATAAGGCACTGGTTATTATTGTATATTTTAAAAGGTGTTGTTATTTGTTTTCGAGAAACAATGGATATTTTAAGTAATTTCTATTTTTGGGTTGTCTTTAATAAAGTTGTTGAAAAAGTCAAAGGTCACTTAAGTGCCTTATTTAATGATCACGTAAAACCCTAACTACTTTGTAACCAACTTTTGGGTTACAAAAGGAAGTGAGGGGCTCATTTGTAAAGGGTGACTTTGAGAGAGGAGAAGAAATTACTTTTGTGTAAGCTTTGTTTCAGGAAGAAACTTTGTGTTCTTTGTGAAAACGTTTTGGAGTTAATGAAATATGAACTTTGTGTCTCATTCATTGTCTCTTATAACATTTGATGTTCTTATGTTCATTAGATGTTAGGTGTTTGAATCTTGCAAGCAAATATTATCTTTGATCTTATTGTCAACGTTATTAATCAGTTGTTCTAGTTCACAGTGATCAAGCTCTGATTATCTACTTGCTCATTTTGTTCCCTTTTACACGTTCGTGTTTGGCTAACTCAAACTCCATTTTATTTGTGTTGGTTATTCATCTTTCCTCTTCATGCAATATTAGGCTCTGATTTTTTACCTAACTCTTGCATGTTCTTTCATTTCATTCCATTTCACTCCTTTCCTTCATTCCATTCCATCTCCTTCGTTCAATTTTTCTTTCCATTGATGTTCCAAAACACCCCCCACATACAATTTTGAATGTATAGATGTAAATACAGTTTTCGTTTTCAATAAAGGCAACCTCACCTTCATTGAGGAGGAACTTCGTTCCCACACTATTGCATGTCATTTGCATGCATGAAAATCCATATGCTAACATGACTTCATTACTTCTTTGCATGTAGGAAGCTATGCTCTCATCATCCTTGATCTTCACAATCTCAAACTGAGCTCTATAGTTCTACAATTTTGCTAGCTTGAATTTTTCATCACCTTCATAAATACTCTACAACCTGGTCCATATCTCCTTTGCTGTTGTGCAATGCATTACTTTGACAAATTCTATTTTAGTCAGGCCACATAAAATGACATTCATATCTCTTGAGCTACATTCATATTCTTCCTTATCTGTGGAAGTGGTTATTTGTGTGGCTGGAGCAGAGCAACCTTTATCAATGCATTCCCAGATGTCAAAACTGAGTGACATCAACTATGTCTTTATTCTTATTGTCTAGAGTACATAATTTGTACCAGTAAAGAGAGGTGATCTTGACAGTGAAAAACCTCCTTATTCCTGATTTGCTTCAATGCTTGTGATAGGAGGATCTCCTTAAAGATGTTAAGCTTCTACAATAAGATTATTTCTCTGATACCAATTCTTAGAGATCACAAGAACTGGGAGGGGGGCCTGAATCAGAGTAAATTAAAATTTTTATTTAATGCCAATTTAAAACCCTTTAATAATGCACATCTTTAAACAATGAGTAGTCAATCAACCAAATGTCTTGCATAATAACAAAGAACATAAAAATTACCGTGGGAAACCATTTCGGGATAAAACCTACCAAAACCATTGCTTATGTTACACAAAGCAAGGACTCATAAGAATATCACACATCTTACAAGATTTGTTTAGTGAAATAGCAACCCCACAAGGAGCACCAACCCCTACACCTCTGCTGATATTACACACAACAAAGGACTCAAGTGATGCTACAAAGTATATTGTGACATTATTAATAAATTATTCTATTATTTGGTGTATAGTTTCCTTTTCAGTATTATGGTTTTTAAGAAATATCAGACCAAAATAATATTTGGTATCAGAGAAACGTTATAATCCTATTAATGTGCTTCTGAGAGTGGAGTTAGTTTACTATGTATTTCAGTCTTTGAGAAAAATAGAGCTCTTGTGGCTTTAAATTCAATTATTCCCACGTAAGAACAAGTCATAATATCTATTTTGTGATATGGGTCTCTACATTTTTTAATGGGTTTGAAAATGCATGTCTGAGGAAAATGCTGTTCAAATTTCAACCAAACCCATATCACGGTTTAGGAGAAAACATGAACAAGATTATGGCATTTTAAGCATTTTTTGGAATTTGGGATCGTAATTCAAATGAATGTGTAGTATTCACTTATTAGAGCAGTTTCTGATCTTCCTATCAAATATGAATATAGAAGGATGTGAAGTTGTTATAAGGATGCAAATTTACAAGTTTTCACAATCAAATTGTATACAGTTCAACTTTGCTCCAACCATGAGGAAGATGGATATTTTGTTGCTCCAGCTATGAGGAAATAACTAACCTCTACTTTTGTGCAGTCCCAAGAAATTTCCTTGCATTTATACTTGTTCCAATATAGTATTGGATTCTTGACTTGGCCCGTGGTTTTTCTCCTAATTGTAAGTGGTTTGTTTAAAGTTTTTTTGTTTGGTTATGTAGTTTTAGTAATTCCGTAACTAGTTTTCACATTATAGATTTTCACATATTTGTTATGTTTAATGTTTAGATTGTAATCCTTCATATAGGTTTAGGTTTGAAGTTTTTAAAAAATATAATAAAATTTGTCCCAGTTTTTTACTTTTTGAATTTTTGTTTTAATTGGTGGTTTTCTTTTTTAAAGTCTTAATAAGTTTTCTTTAATATTTTGGTTTGTAATTTTAGTTTTAGTTTTTTAATTGTTTAATATTTTTACAGCTAAAAGTAATTATATATTACTTTAGTTCTTTGTTATGATTTTTTTTTTGAATTTTTTTTTGTTTTTTTTTTTATGTTTAAGAGTAAAATGTTATTGTCAAGATTTATAGTCAATAATTATTATTGAGTCTTGATTTGTTATTTAGGTGATTAGTTGAGTGAAGTTTATTTTGTATTGTTAATTTGGTGAAAGTGGTATTTTTGTGTTGTCATTAGTGTCAAAATTTGTCAAAATTGTATTATTGTAAAAGTCTAAAAAACTATAAAAAAATTGTCTATTGATGCATTTTTAGGGTAACCGACGTTTAATTTTTAATCAATATGTTATTAAGCCTCAAAGAAATATTTTCTAAGTAGCATCTTTGATGGAGGAAGGAGGTCAATCATTTAACTCTCGCCAGCCGCAAGCGATGTGGCCGCACAATGAAGTTGTGACATTTTTCAGTTCTGTGTTTATTTTCCACTATGTGAAAATAAGAACATATGTCACATTCATGTTCAATTGTAATGTGTGAGAAATTCCTATGTGTAACCTCCTAGAAGAAAAAAATGTAGAGTATGTCTCTAAGTTTATTGTAACATTCATAGATTTGGAAAGGGTTGGTGGTAGATCTAGAAAACCATAGATGTAAAAAGGTAGATAAACTTTTAACTGATGTAGTGGTTCTCTGACTGCCTTCCTTCTTTATGAAGATCATTCACCAGTGGAATGCCGAGTGTGTTCTTTTCATGGAGTAAATGTGGGATGCATTCCTTTGTATAGTTGTGGTCATGTGCAACAAGATAGTCAGCCAGTTGGAAATTTACAAGCCTTTCTTTGATCCAAATTATGAGGCAAGCCCGTGTAGCACGTTGTAGAAAAAAGAGTTATGTTGTATCATGTCAACATTAGGGGAGTGTATATTGGGAATTAATAATGTTAACAATAGGGGAGTGAATGTTACAAATATATTGTGACATTATTAATAAATTGTAATATGATTAATAATGGGTTTATAGAACTCATATTAATAATATAGTTGTATTAGTAAATTTGGGTGAGTTATGAGAACAACTCACATAGCTATTTTGGTATGTGAGATATTAGGGGATAATTCTTAGAGATTCATGGAGAGAGATATGAGGGATTGAAGATGAAGTTTGACTCCACCTTTGTAAGGAGATCAAACACTATAAAATATATTCTCTATCTATGTAAATTCATCCCGAATGAATTCAAATTAAATTATTCTATTATTTGGTGTATAGTTTCCTTTTTAGTATTCTGGTTTTTAAGAAAGCTCAGACCAAAATAATAAGTGAATATTACACATCACAAGAGATTTATTTTGCAAGAACCCACCTACAGGGAAACTACAATTCTTTGAATGTGCTAAGATACAACTTAGACTTGATTTATATACATTTTGATCATGTAGTTACAACAATTGCTAATACAATGAATTGTGATCTTTTTCTTGGCTCTTTCTGTGTTCTTCTTTTCACTCTCTTCTGCTCATCCGATTCGATCCTTCTTGCTTAATCAATTTGCCACTCTTGATGCTTCTCTCATCTGATAAATCAATGCATCATTGATCTTCTCTCCTCTTTCCTCTCTCTTTTCATCTATAGCTCTTGTTCAGCTAGATTACATCAGATTCATTCTCATTCTGCTGTTATTTAGCTCGATGGCTTCCTTCTCTTGCTTGAGAAACAAAAAATAGTTCTAAGTTTGAACTATATTCACAATCGCCCCAATTCTTCACTTCAAGTTGCATGTCGTGCACCTTCCTGCTTGGTCGCCTAAGAATCTGGACTATTAAATGCATGTAGGTGACTCCAGATATTGTTCCTTCTATATTCAGGTTAATTACACCACTTTCAATGCATTTTGAGAAGCTATTTATTAGCCATTTGCCAAAAATAGATTTTCCACATTTGCAACGTGACCCAAATGAGCGAGCCATTTCCTTCTCCAATATTTTATTCTTCCTTAAAGCTCAGGATATCAAAGAGAATATAACTGCATTTCCACAAAGTCAGTACACATTAAATGCTGGCAGCTGGAACAATAGTTTTCTTTGTTCTTCATGGAGATCAAGTCATATCCTTAGCTGCAATCACTTGAAAATTGAACCACCTTAAATTTTGGAGAACCAACTCTCACTTGTTCATTGATTGAATCAAATTGATTGTCTTCGACCCTTGTTCAATCCATATTATATCATTTCATGTCTTTCCTTAGCTTCTCTGACTTTCTTCTTTGTATTTCAGCTCTTTTCTTTGTCCTACAACATTTCTTCCTTCATGGTGGATTTTAAGTTATCTGCGGATATTCTATGCTTCTTTTGGCTTCTCCAAAGTCACATAGAATTCCTCCTTATCTACTTCCTTTCCATGGATTTGTTCCTTGTCTGCAACTCTATCTCTTTTACTTAAGGATTTTATAGTCTTATGCAGCTATCTTCCATCCTTTGCGGCTTCTTTAGTTCTTCACGACTTTTATCTTTATTTATGAATTTTCCTTCAACTTCAAGACACTTCATTTACATCCGCAGCTTCACCTATCTCACTCGTAGCTTGTCCTTTGGATCCATGTTGTTTCGCGGCTTCATGCCTTTACTTGCGACATTCACTTACCTTTCGCGGTTTCTTCTGGAGCTCTGCGGCTCTCTATAGACTTTGAAAGACACTCTAAGTCTTCGAAGGCTATCTCTAGAATTCGATGGATATCTCCTCGTATCCGTGGCATGTACAATTAATGACTAAGTCCCTTAGCACTTATCCTTAGTCATCTTGAGCCTCTATAAGCTGACACTACCAATCAACCTTCATCTTTTTAGCTTTCTCACTTTACCAATTCACTCCTTTTGCCATCAATGCAACTTGACATCAATGAAAACACATATGAAAATGAAAAATATGAAACATGCCTTTCCTATACAACTCCTATATGGGTCGACTATTTGATCAAAATTATTTGGATCCAAAAACCATAAAAAACTTTGATATGAGTCCATCTGCAATGGCTAGATCTTGAGGATGTAGTTAGAGATTCGAGAATAACACACTTTTCTCCTTAAACGCTTCCTATGGCAATAGGATTCCCAAATCCCCCGGGTCTATTATTTGTATAAACATGTTCGAGTCGAGAAAATATCACTCCGTACCCCATCTCATCGTCATCATACAAAATTTGAAGTCACCAATCATCTAACATTTCTATCATCACTCTCATTTAGTATTCTTCATCACGATGTTAAACTTTTCACTTCGTTACATGGATCAACATGCTGATCCATGGTTCGATATGCTATATGGTTATTTCAGAACACTTTGACTACCACATATGCACATTCTACTATAGCACGAGATTCTCCAGATTTCTATTAGGAATGCATCTCTATCTACTTTATGTTACTGAGATTTCTGCTCACCAACATAAAGTGGGTTAAAATGTAGTCACAAAATCATGTACTTACTATTACATTTATACTACCAAGTATGTTGTTTTATATATGAATCACGCATAAGAAAAGTATTCATTAATGGCTCATCCCTTACTCCTGTCGTCAGTTAGTTGGTCTTCATCATTATTTTTCTTTCATAGACATCAGTTGTTTGCACAGTCATGCCAGGAAGTCTATGGTGTCATTATTTGGTCATTTGTCATCTCTAGTCTTTGAATAAGGCTCATAGGGTAGAACTGGGGCGCCCATGGGTGCCCCGGTCCTTATTTTAGGTAGCCTGGTCTCGAAAGCACTTACGTCTAATTTAGAGTTTCGAGGTCGGTATTTTAAATTTTCCTTCTCATTCCCCTAGGTACTAGTTGACATGTCGGGTCATTAATGTCGAAATTTGAGCAAGAGATACCCATATAAACATAACATACTTAGTATCTTATGGGAAAAATATCTATTATAAAGGGCTAACTATCTACTAAGGTAAGGGATGACATTTGGGCATCATTGCATCATACACACTACACATGAAGGGTTGTATTCATTATATTCCATCCACCATTTGCATTTTACATCTATTTATTACCCCCTATCTCTGTATCATTGGTGCTAGGGCATCCTAGGGACATAATTGCACACACAAGAACACAAAACTACATTGGTTCTAGAATGTAGTGTAGTGCTTAGCTATAAGTCCACCATTATGGAAGCTAAGTTTAGTCTGACCCTTTCATAAGCATATTAGTTTTTAGGTATTTGATGCTTTTTTTGGGTTTTGTAGTTAGATCTTCATTAAAGGGTTACGATGACATAAGTGAAGTTACTACGAAAATCACATGACAAGGATTGAGACATTGTAACACTTCCAGATTCAGGTCCTGAGCTATTCTACAAACCAAAAGCACACATATTGCAGACTAGGACACCCATAGGTTCCCTGATCCTATTCTAGGCACTTCAGTCTAGTTAAATCTCCATCTGCCACAATTTTCTAGGTTGTACCATTGTACCCTACTTCATCTGCACATCATCCTGTTTAGTCCCAAATCACAGTGAGGTAAGTTATTTTTAGGTTTGTACCTTATCTCTCCTATTTTAATCAAATATTAAATAAAATTATTTAGCATCTACATTTCAGTTTATATTATTTATTAGATAAACTTCCAAAAATTCATATTTTAGTTAATTAGTTTCATTATAGGCTTCATTCTTCTCACTTTCAAAACCGATGGTATGACTTGATTCAATTGAACTTGAATCCTCCTTGGAGTAGAGGTTCATTTTTTTAAAAAGAAATTCCTTTTTCCCTCTCTCTTGAAGTTCTGTTTATGCTTGATATACCTCTTACCTTTTTCTTCATGTTCATCTTTCTCCTCTCTATTTTTGTGAGGACACTTGGACACAAAGTGACCTACTTGGCTATAATTGAAACATTTAAAGGGAAAGTTTCCATTATATTTACTTGAGCCTTTTCAGATTTTTCTCACAAACATAGCCTCTATCTTTTCATCATCCAACTCCACATCAAATTATTTTTTAGTTCTCTTTGGGATTAGTTCCTTGTCATCTTTGAAAGCATTTTATTTCTTACCTAATTTTTATCCCAAGGTTCTCAATTCATATGCACTTAGGATGCCATGAAGCTCATCCAATTTTAGCTTGGTTATGTCCTTGTATTCTTCCACAGCTAAGACTTTTGCATCATATTCGGGAGTGAGGGACCTTAGTACTTTGTGGACAATCATAGATTCCTCTTTCTTTTTACCTAGCCCTCTTATCATGTTTTTCACTTCATTAAATCTTTATAGATACAAAGTAATGCTCTCATCCTCCATTTTTAGGCCTTCAAATAATGTTCTACAGGTCTACAATTTGGAAAGTTTATTTTTTTCATCTCCCTCATATATATTCTTTAGTTTATCCCACATTTTCTTGGCTGTGTTGCACTACATTACCTTTATAAACTATGTCTCAGATAGTACATAAATGATGACATTCACATCTCTTGAGTTGTTCTCATGATATTGTTTGTCAACCACTGAAGTGATAGGTGTACTAGGAATAGTGTATCCATGCTAAACTACATCTCATATATCATGTCTAAGAGACTCAAGGTATACCTTTAGCTTGACACTCCAAAAGGCATAATTAGTTCCATTGGAAAGAGGTGACCTGGTTATGGAGAGACCACTTTGTGCTTGATTGTTGTCCATGTTTTGTGTAAAAATAATATCCTTGAAGTGGTTAATGTTTCTTCAAAAGGTACTTGTTGTGATACCAATTGTTGGCTTGTGTGTCCAATGCTCCCCATGAGTTTCGTGACATGGACCAACCACCTCTCGTGGATCATAACTCTGACAGTTGTAACATAGATTAACGATTGTGGGTTTTGTTCTAATGAAAATCATGGTCCAAAAAATGGTATTAGAGCCATAGGTCTCGAGCTCAAAACTCACCCGAGTAACACTGGGGGGGATTGGTGGCATGTGCGTTGACTGCTCTCTGCAAGTTTTGTGACATGGAATAACCACCTCTTGTGGATCCTAACTATGGAGATTTGAAAAGAGATTAACGCCTACAGGTTTTGGTCTAATGGAAATCATGGTCTAGTAGAATGTATAGTTCAATATGAAAAGGTGCATTTAATCACTAGAATAAATGTCACCTTTTTCTTTAAATACATCCTCTATAATTCCATCATATCAATACACAACACATGCTTAATTATTCAATACCATTTAAGTGGTGCACGAATTTTGAAAGTTCTAATTGTATACTTTAGTTAAGGACAATATTTAAATAAGTGGATAAAGTCCTTTGATTAATTGATTATTCTCAAATTCGGATTCAATTTTTTATCTTCACAATAAAATAAATTATATTATTAATATTTTTACATGATTTTTAGTTGTGTATATTTAAGTCATTTTAAGATGACTATCAAGAATAATAAATAACATAATTGACATTATTATTCACTTATATTTGATAATAATAATGAAGTAAAGGGACTGACTTACTTAATACACAAACACTATAAATATTAAAATATTTATTAGTAATAAGGAATAACGAAAAAATGTATGAGGTATTTCATATGAAGGAAGAACCGTGAATAAAAGAGATAATGAAAGAAATATTTTTGTTTTTGGTTGTAATTAATATCTCATGTTTTTATGATGACATCAAACCAAATAGATTTTTTTAGGATTGAAAATGACACTTTTATTAAGAAGAAAAATATAACACATTGGTAATCATACAAAAAATGGGTGGAAAAGGTCACACCCCATAATACAAGTCACATTGAGCCGAGAAGGCCTTGAGAAGAGGCCATCTCACATTCGAAGTGCATAAAAACAAGGTTTACATAATAAAAGTGAATTTTAAAACCAAATAAGATGTAGGAAGTAAATGACACCAGAGAAAGAAAAGACCCAAGAAAAATTAAGCCACAACAATGAAAATGGTGGTTGAAGGAGGTAGAGGTGGATGACTATCTGACTTGTCCGCTTGACCACTAGTGGCAGAAGGGTGGGTTGTGTCTGTGATGGCGTCCCAACCATCATTATATTTTTTTCGATGCTCTTCTTCATTAATGTTTTGCTAGAATTGGTGGTGAAGGTAGTGTAGAAAACCTAAACTCGGTATCTCTACCCTTTTCTGCCCGCATGCACGTATTTTTGCTAGGGTCATATCTAGGCCCCCCTTTAATTAAATCCACCCCCTTTATTTAATTAAAATTACCACTTAATTATCCTATCACCTTTAATGCCCATCTAATTCCTATTAATTAATCAATTAATATCTCACATGCCCTAATCCAATTTCTATTTAGGATGTTGTTATCTTAAATCCCTATTCTACTCTTTTTTTCCTAGCTTTCTTCCTATCTATTTTTATGCCCTAACTACCCATTATTTATCCCCAAGCAATCTGATCCCGCAAATATGCTTTAAAGTACCCTTCCAACTCTTAAAAACATAAAATCACACCAAAAACACAAAAATCTAGCCCATTGGGGAAACTTTCCCCATGGTCGGCAGCGACTCAGCCCAGTCGCCGTTAACCATATAAAACTAAGTTAAATCTTTTCGAAAAGGGAGAAATTAGATGCATGCGAATTTTGGAGTCTTCTCATGACTTGTGAATTAAATCTTGTCCCTGAGCATTCTTGCAATAGTTACAAACCTCCCTAATCTTCTTGGAACATGCTTACATCACTCACGATCATCCTTTGTGAGACTTATCATTATCTTTGTGTTGCTTTATTTAGCTTTTATCAAATTATTTTTTATTTTTCTTGTGTTTAATCTTTTACAGGTTCATATAAGCTTCTGTAACACCCAGAGCTTCATAATCAACCTTATTTTATACTATCCTTGCTTGTAGGTCTCCCTCTCCCATTTCATCCTTTTGACCTCGGCCTTACCAAACTCTGCTATAGTCACCGTTGACTCAACCTAGTCACCGTAGACCAGGATCCTAATTTTTAATCTACCCTTTTCAATCACTTTTAAAAAAAATCATTTTCCTTGTTTCTGCTCCCTCAGATCCCTTCTATAGGTTGATTCTAGCATACACAAGCCTCTGCTACATCCAGATTACATCCAGATCTTGCAGGGTTTACATATCCATCTTACATTCCAAATTCTCACTCTCAGGTCATTGTCGACCCAGACCAGGTAACATTTAATTCACAAATATTTCAATCAAATCAACTTTTAGATTAATTTCAATTATTTCTCAGATTCATTAGTACTTCTATTTCTACATGTTATCTCTTATTTAACCCTTTATTTTTATTATTTTTTTAAACTGGGGTTGACATCCGCCAAGGAAGTTAATGCTTATTGGATCCCGCTTTGTCAGGAAACCCCCACATATCACATCTAATCAGTCTCCTTTTCAATGTGTATTATTTTCAGGTCATCGAATACAACAAGGATGAACTACTTGGTGCCTGTTCATCCATCACATCACGTTAGAGGTACCATAAACCTTCCATGTTATGAGTTTCTAGTTGCTGTCATTACTAGTTCATCCATTTGACTAGGAATGAAGAAATTTGTCCAAAATTTTGGAATGCCCAGAGGGACCAACCTTAAGGTGATCCCTTTTTAATTTCTTTTCTATATTATTGCTTTTTCTATCTTCTACTAACACTATAGCGTGAGGCCATGCTTCTTGCTTGCTCGTGTTGGTTTGGCCACTATGTTGCTCATCACTAAAGTTCAAATAAAAATGAAAAGATTTATCCAGGGTTTCCTCTTTCGTTCCTTATTTACTCCTTTCTGCATCGTACTTCCCTTTCATGTGTGTGTCCTCATCAAAAGATCACATTTTTATTTAATTTAAAAAAAATTAGAAGGAACCTTTCTTTTTTGCATCTTGCTTGCTCACATAGTTTAAGTAGGAGGTTTACTTTTTGAATTTCACAATCCTCACACACAACCCAAAACTCATAAAACAATAAATACATCAAAACAACATCCTACCCTATAGATTGATTGGGATTTCATCACCCAAAAGGAAACCACCTGAAACTCTCCTAAGCCAAAAATTCCTGAAACCAAACATATACCTTCTTTCCGAGGTTCCTCGTTGTCCATCCCCTTTTATTTATTTCACAATTTATTGAATCAACATAATGAAAACTTCGATGCTTGGTTTGTTGTTAACACATTTCATAAACAATTGTTTTCTTATTTCAAATCTGGTAGTACTTACTTTTCAAAATCAGATAATTGAGCCCTATGATGTATCTAACGATACTACTACTTCATCCAATAATCCTAAGATTCCACACTAGATCTCTCAACCTTGTAATTACCATGTTATTCAAATATATCCTCCTTATGAATTTGATTCTCCTATCTCGTATCGACCCATTACACCTCGACCAACCACATCTCCACTTCGTGCTCCTTTGGAGACCCCTGGGCCTCCCTCTAGTCCCATCTATGACTTCCTATGTCAGAAATCCACCGAAACCCCTCAATCATGTCATTCCACTCAATTGGTGGATTTTATTACACCTACATCATCTCATATCAACTCTATCCTTGCTTTCTCTAAAAAACTAGTCTAATCACCACAATCTACCAACATTCACACTTCATGTTTGCCTCAACAATCAAATATTTAAATCTAGTGAACCACATTCAGCAATCTAACCCCAACCATCCTATCAGACATCCCTTTTGACTTTAACACACCAAGCTTCTTTACATGCGTGCAGCTCTCATATTGTACCGCCAGGACCGTCCAAAACTTATCCTACGCCACGCATAAGTACAACCTCCATGCCTATCACATCAACTACTACCACTCCTTAAACATCTACCATGATTGATATCTCATGCTTTTATCTTTCTAACCCCATCTATGACTACTTGCACTGTAAATCCATCTATCGATCACATCAACAAGTAAGCCCTATTTCACCACCATCACCTTATATCAATGTCATCCCTGCTTCATCTACCATACCTACCCAGTATTCGTCATATATTGACATTTATACTCCTTATATGTCTCAAAAAATCAATTATCTTATTATGACCCCACTTTCCAACATTACAAAATCCCACAACCAATTCAATCTCCACCTTTGGGTATCCTCAAACAACCCTTCCCAAATCCTCCATCAAAAAATCCATTTCAACCTCCCACATCTTACACATTTAATCCTAATGCGATCAATATGATACATCGAAAACCCCCCATCCTTACCTATCTCATCTACCTCATCATCTTCCCCTATCTCAGACATTGTGCCTATGACTACTTTAATGCCTACCCCCCCGCATCCACATCAACCATGTTTACGATTATCACATCTATCCCATTAACTTCAACCACTTATTCCACATGTATCCCTACCTTTACCACAACCACTCATAATTTAACTATACCTACAACTGCATCTACGTCTATCATATCTAACCTCCTATCCACATCTACATCAAACACACCCACAATTACATCATTTACATCACTAAGTGATCTAGTTATACCTACATCCTTGTCAATCCCAATTACATCTATATCTACTACATCAACAATCCCACTCACACCTACTTCGACACCTTTATCACATATCCCTATATCCTTACCCATGGCCACATCACCTATCTCATCCCAATATCCTACACTTAACCCCTCAACATCAACCGTATCCACATCTATACCCACTGCCACACCAATTACTAGAACCCCATTCAAAAAAATATCATTTTTGACACTTAAAACATTCATGAAGCCAACACCTCCACCTAAAACAAACAAAGAAGGGATTCGTTCTCCCTCTACAAAATCAATTGCTTCTACATCAAACCATCTAAAACATACATCACAATATTTGGATCTACCGGATGAGATTATAGTCATCCCTACTAAGGGTAGAACCGATCGATTAAAATCTAAAACTCATGGTAAACATCCCCAAAAGTCTCTTGCGTACCCTCATAAGAAATTAGATTTTACCTCCATCCCAGGAACATTCTCATCTATTCTAGGATCAACCCCTTCATCAAAGACATCTCACAATAATAAATCCAAATCCAAACAATCCAAATATTCTCCTAAAATTTATTCATCTTCCAAGAAACCTAATTTACACATCCCATCTACATTCGCACCTAAATCTAAGTAGAAATATCCTATCAAAACGAACAATATTTGCGTTCCCCATGACACATTGATATGGTCCTATGTCGATATCCTTCGATATTTAACTCAAATATCCTCCATCATGTTTTCTCTCATTAGACCTTTTGATTCCCATAATAAGAAACCCTCATGGTTTGATCACAATCACATTTGCACTTACCATCGTGCTACGGGTCACGACATTGAACATTGTAAAGCCTTTCAGACAATCGTCCATAATCTTATTGAGAAAGACTACTTCCTCCTTTAGGGGAACCATTCTTCTCCATCCACCACCACCAATCCAAATCTAATTCCTATATCCCCATCGATTAAAATTATTAAATATCCTCCTTCATCCACATCATCCCTTACCATCCCTCCTACAAAGGGTCTTCCCTTATTCATTGATACTATTTGTCTTGCGAATCACCCTTCTGATCCCTAACCATCTATCCAATGAAAATTCAAAACGGTCTTATCTAAACTCCTTTGACATCCACCAACCCATCCACATCCAATATTTCTACAACAACATAATCTCTCTCACTAGGGGGACATTCTCCCCTTGCTCTTGAGCATCCTATCCACTTTTTTTTATTTAACCCCATCTAATTTCATCTAACCCATCACATTTAATATTAATCCAAGTTTATCTTTTTCAAATCTATCACCTCATTTAAAGTCCACATTCATGGCCATTCTTGTCCTTCCTTTGAGGGACTATCCATTCATTCATATTCTAAGTCCACCATTGGCCATATTTGTCCTTCCTTTGAGGGACCATTTTATTTCATCTTAAGTCTACCGTTGTGGCCATACTTTTCCTTCCTTTGAGGGACCATCCATTTATTTTCATCTTAAGTCCATTATTATGGCCATATTTGTCTCTCCATTAAGAAACCATTTATTCTCATTCCAAGATTCACCTTTATGATCACATTTTTCCTCTGTTGGGGGTTCATTCGTTTTTCATCCTAAGCCCACTTTTGTGGCCATCTATTCATCTCGTTAGGGATGCATATATTTCCTATCTTTCTTACCCTCAAAAGGTAGCACATAGTTTACATATATCTCATCTTATCTCATCTTCATCTCATGAGGGACACATATTTTTCACTTCCCCAAAGGATAGCACATAGTTTTTACAGCTTCTTATCTATCTCATCGTATCTCATATTTTACAAACTTTCAGCCTATCCAAACGTGACTTTAATGTCGGTAACCTCTTCCTTAAATTAGAATGTTACTACTCTAGAAAGGATCCAACATGGAAACTTTTCCCCTAACTTGATTTAACCATACATTATCACACATAAGTATGGGTCGGGAGCCTATCGATTGGCCTCCCTTGATGGTAAACCATAAGTGGAACCTCTTAATGCATTGAACTTGTGACCATTATACTATTACCATGTCTTCCCGTGAGCTCTTAATCATATCATTAGATCAAATCTCCATCATTAGCCATCTTTCATTGTAGTTTTTTGGAATTATGTGGTCATCCGTCACTTTGTAGATGTGACCTTAAATAAGATCACCACGGCTCTGTTCATAGAATATTCATTATGGATAGGTTTTCCCTTTTGGTGAGAATTCCACCATCATTACATCCATCACCCTCTCATTCGCCTACTAGAACCATGCAAAGGGTCTAGGGGTGTCTCTTGTACATTCATTGTCCCCTCCTAAGTGGTCTACTTAGCTATTCCCAACTCTTCCACATGTCAACATAAAAATCAAATGATGTTATTGTTGGTGCTCAAAATAGTCTCGCCCCAGTTTTCCTTTGAAGATCTATCGATTTGTGGCCTCTGTCACTTTATTTTTCCCCGTGTTGTGCCTGGTTAATCTTTGTTGCCATTTTTAATCTATTTATGGGTCGTAGATCACTTATGGGTCCATGGTTTGCTCCTTGTTTCTTTGTTCCTCTGGAAAGGGTCTGTAATTTGGGTCTCCCATTCTTTGTTTTCTAAAAACTTGGGTTCTCCCATATTTTCCATTCTCCATGGTCGGGATTTGTCTTCCTTGTCATTTCTACCCTAAATACTTGAAGAAAAATGAATGGATGTATCTCTGAGAAACATATTTGAGCCTTGTAACACTTCTAAATTCTCTGTCCTTGGAGAAATTTTCATTTTCGGGCTCGAATGATCATTTTTTTGTATTTTACGGTTTGAAGGGTGTTTCTCCTGGTCAAATTTACATCCTTGCATCGACAGGGGATGTGGCACCTTTTGGTTGGATGCGGCTCAGCTGGGTACTTCAAAATTTCTATGAATCACCTCAACTTAAAAATGTGTCCACGTGGAGGAACGACACTTGTTTGAAGATCTAATTTTTGGTTTGGCCTTGGAGTAGTGCTGGAGGACACGTGGAGGTTTCCGCTACTTTCCCAGACTTAGAAAATTTTTATGCAGCTAAAACAGTGTGGCAGAAAACGGGGACACGTGGCGAGCCCGCGCTCATTCAGGGTCTGCTTTGGGCACCATTTTGAAATTGTGCCATGGAGACATG
The DNA here is from genome assembly GCA_019776745.2 of Taxus chinensis. Classification (NCBI taxonomy): domain Eukaryota; kingdom Viridiplantae; phylum Streptophyta; class Pinopsida; order Cupressales; family Taxaceae; genus Taxus; species Taxus chinensis. Next base: position 652,128,832 of record CM034152.1, read on the forward strand.
TGGAGGCCTCCGATCACTTTGCATTTTGCCTTAGAAGTTTTTCAAAGGCCAAAGGAGACTGCCTCAAAGGGAGCATGACACATGGCACCTTCCACTGAGCTTCAAGCATTAAGACAAACTTTTTTGGGCCAGGACACGTGGCGAGCCCGCGCTCATTCAAGGTATCAAATTTTTGGGACCATCTCAAGGTGTGCCATGGTGACACGTGGAAGTTTGAAAAGTCAAAGGGGCGGGGAGGTAGACCATTGGGGGCAATTTGGATTTTTTGCCCCTTGACATGCAAATGACTAAAAACATCAAAATGGCCCGTAGGCCCGATAAAGGAAAGGTCAAAGCTTGCTCTAGTCAATGACAGGAGGTGCGGACTCTCAGGGGAAATTTGGAAAATTTTCCTTTTGGGAGAAAAGAGTTAAAAGTAAAAGGGGAAGCGCGGTTCCACTGGAACCACATTGGGACACATGTCGGGCCCATTTTTCAAGGGTGGAGCTGCGGGAAAACTTGGAAAATTTTCCTTTTTCCAAAAAGAGGGTCAAATGGTAGAATTTATCCGCAGTTCCTTTGGGACCCACCTTAGGACATGTGTCAGACTCATTTCCCAAGGGTGGAGGTGCAGAACAAAATGTGATTTTTTTTTCCATTTTTTCAAAAGTTGTAAAAAGTCAGAGGAAGCCCCTGGGTCTGTTTTTAAGTTTGAATCTTCCACGTGGATGACCCAAATTCAAAGTAAAGATCAAAAATAGCTGAGAGTTTGAATCTGATTTTCCCCCCATTTTACTGAAACACACTGGAAGTGTGAGTCTTCATGATTTCTTGGTATTTCCTACACACCAAGCAGAGAGGGGAGTTAATGTTGATATCTGAGTTTGGTGGGAAGATCTGGAAGACATCTTTCACCATTAAAATGGTCTGACTATCATGCTCGATCAGATTTTCCATTTTTCTTCTCTCGAGCATGCAAGGAGCCAGATTTGACAGATTAGGGGTGGAAGTGGTTGGAAAATTGAAGAAAGAGTGATCTACCAGAGGAAGGAGTTGAATGCGGGAGATATTTGATGAGATCTACCCCCTCGAGCACCTGGCGACTTTTTACAGATCTGATTCTGAGAATCGTGATCAAAATCATGGTGAGCACTGGTGCATTAAACATTTTTGTCTTTTGGGGAAGAAGGGGCTCTGTTGTAAATGTTATAAATGGCACAAATTTTTCATGCAAATGGTTGGAGTGTTAGGGGTCGGGACTGAATTTTCTAATAGAAAAAGCTTGACAGAGCCCATCATTTTTAAGAAGCCATTTGAGAAGCTTGTATATCTCTTTTGTATTAAATCTGATCATGTCAAGGTGGTTGCAAGTGTACAAGCCATTGAAAAGCTCTGAGACTATTCTAGAAACTTTCCCCTGTTGATAGATTTAATCAAATTTGAGTTATTCTGTGTTGTCTTGAGCAAAATGTGTTTGTTTTATTTCTGAATGTATGCGAGTAGTTTTTCTTGTTTTTGTTGCAATCTTGTATTAAAATCTGATTCAATCACATAGCCTCAATCCTTGTGACAGTTTAGTGGCATCTACAATTTCATTCCTCAGAAGAGCTTTCATCTATGGGATTGGAATAAATGATTTAAAATCACTTTTCTTTCATCTGTTGACAGAGATTGTCTGTAAGCCTTTGGGTGTACCTTAGGCGTGATTTGGCTTAGATCTTGATACTTTGTTGGGTTTCCTAACTCGAGCCTTCATGATAGAATCTCAAATATTGTGTGAAAAAGTGCTAATCTGGGCCTCCACTGAAGCACATATTCTGGTTAAAGAAACATTATAGTTGTTATGTGGCATTCTGTTGGTTCAACCTTCCATTTTGTAAGATTCCTCAAGGATCTGGTGAGTCAAGTTCATCCTACCCCACCTCCCACTAAAAAATTCATTTAAAACAACCAATCCTACCCATACTACCCCTGTTTGTCCTGTGTGTGCACAAATGCATAATCTCTGTTACCAAAACATGCAGAAGCAATCAGGGTCCCAAATGTCTTTAGTAACCTTTGCCTTGTTGTGAAAATATCTCCATGATCTAGAAGTGACAACTCGTGAGAGTCAGATTTGGTGTGTTGATCATATTTTCCCAAGGTCTTCTCTATAAAATTTATGCAAAAGAAGGATTTATCATTGCATTCTTCAATAATAGAGGTTACAAAATAGGTTCTCTTACCTTGGTTGAAAGGCACAACCTAAAATAGTTAGGATCAGATCACATCCTTTTAAGGTGCTACCCACTCCTTTCTAAACTTGAGTGCTAACAAGTCAGATAGATCTCTTCCCCAGCTACAAAATGACATACATGATTATCTATCTGCCTCTAAGTTTCCTGTCAAAATCCATGATGTTGTTTGGTCTTTGAAGGAGATTAAATTTGGGTACCAACATGCTTCTGGCGCCATTTCTGGGGATTGTTTTGAATTCCTAGGAAATAATTTACATTACTGAGACTAATTTTTTGATTCACTTCCATTCCATATCTATTTGGCCCGTCAACATGCTTCTGGGCACCGTTCTTGTTCAAAATCAAGACCCTGGTAAAACACTTCTTGTATGCTCCAAGTGTTGTGTGCAGTTCTTTCAGTTTTCACACCTAGTGCACTAGCTTTCATTTGATAAATCTGGGTAAAGAAAGTTTAGAATCTTTCCATTTCCAGTTTCTAGCATTGACAGACATTTGACAGATCATACTTAGTGCATTTGCACAACTAAGGTGGAAATCCTTAGTGGCGACTCCCTGTTGATCTGATTTTTAATGAGTACCAGTGTCTTAGAACTCTGTCAAAGTCAGATTTGTTACTAATATTTGCAAAGCTGGAAGGAAGAAGATCTTTCTTTGCTAGGGATCCTGCTAGGACATTGTTTCCAGAGCTAGGAAAAGCAAAATCAGAAGGAAGAAAATCCTGGAGAGTTGTGGGAGAACAACAGACAAGAAGAGGGATCTCCATTGATGAAAGTGATCGGCCTATCATTGAAGACTGCCATTCAAGTGACTCTGAATCAGGTAGCCTCTTTGTGGAATTGAATTCTCCAGCTAGAGAAGGGCCTTCATTTGATTTTGAAAAGGTTTGCTTCACATTCTGCACCTGTCTTTTCTGAGGTTGATAGGGATTTCCAAGAGACAAGGCCTTTGGGGGGTATCCATTTTGAAAATTATACTCCTGTGTTCCAAGGACCCTCTAGCCCCTTATCAATTTGTCACCCCTCCAGGGTCACCTTCTCAAATCAACATGGCCCAGCCCCCACCCAGACCCCTTTTGTTGTAAACACCTTTGGACCTATAAATTTTGTGGGAATGGCTGGATATCCAAATGTAGTGCCTCAAGATGTAAGGAACAAAATGCCAAAGTTCCAAGGAAACAATGCTATTACTGGTGATCAACATCTAAATATTTTTATCAATATGATGGAAGATTTTGAGATTGAACATGAAGATGTATATATCAAGTTGTTTATCCATACCTTGGAAGAGGATGCTAGGGATTGGTATAAAGCATTGCTAGATAACTCTATTGATTCTTGGACTGAGATGAGTAATGCATTTAGATTGCAGTATGGTGATAGAACTGACCCTAGGTTTCTTTTGACAGAATTTGAAAACATCAAAAAGAATCCTAATGAGTCAGTACATGATTTCAACACAAGGTTTAATAAGACCTTGAGGAGATTTCCTGTTAGGATAAGGCCTTGTGATGAGTCATGTTTGATCAAATATTCTGATGCATTTGATAAAAAGGCTGCATATTACTTAAGAGACAAGAACCCCAAAAATTTGAGGCAGGCCTTCACCATGGCTCTGCAAATAGAGAACAACATCAAGGCAATTGGAAAGCCTCCAAAAAGGGAGGGTGTAAAGTTGGTTAACCCAGAAAAGCCTCAAACAAGCAAGGCTGCTGATTTGGAGGAGGTTGTGAAAACTTTGGCAGGGGCTGTCAAGGAAATTTCCTACAAACTAGCCCGGGCTGAGAAGGGAATTGGGTAGAGCTCACAAGGTCAACACAAGCAACAAGGCCAAGATAGGTTCACAAATCACCAAAGATCTGATGATAGAGGTAAGGGACCTGTTGGATTTGGAAATAGACAGTCCCAAGCTAGGGATAACAGAATGGTACCTGATCCTTTGGCTGCCAGAGTTGCTGTTGTGGAGGAGACAAATGTCATTGATTGGTGTGACAAATGTTTCATGCCTCATGCTCCTTGTGAAGAAGATCAACAAGAAGAAGAAGAAGCTGATGATAATGATGATGATGTCTGCATGATGGGTTGTTCCACAAGCTTACAACAAGGGGCAACTTCAACTGAGGTGATAAGTGCCCAGACTGCTGCCACTTTTTGGGACTGCATTCATAGGGTACCTATTCTTCCTCCCTCTCATACTTTAGAAGTAGATACTGTACAAGATTTTGAATTTCCCAATAATGAATTTGAATATTTAAGGGCTTTAATGATAAAGAAGTATGATGGAGGAATTCCATCTGAGGAAGATAGGTAGTTACTGATGAATGTTGTTGTTGCTCAAGAGAAGGAATATAACACAAGAAGTAAGGCTGTCAAAGGGACAGGGCCTCAAGCCAAGCCAAAATCTCCCTTACTTTCAAACATTCCTAAAGAGGCTCCTAAGAAAGAGGCATCTGCCAAAATCCCTGCAGTTCTAAACAAAAATCATATCCCTCCTCATGCCCAAGTTATCAAAAATCCTGTACCACCTAATGAGTGTGTTGGCTTTCCTTCCAATACTGCCTTGCCAAGGAATGTCCCATATGATATTGCCCAAGTTTTAAGTCAAATCAAAGTCTCTGTTCCAATTGTTGAGTTGCTTAGGATTCCTGAGCACAAAAAGAGAGCATTTGAATACTTGGGATTGAAAGAAGAGAAGACTGCCCTAGGCAGAAATGTAAATATTGTGGAGACTCCTCCAATCATTCAAGAATTAGAAACACCACCAGCATTAGAGGAACTAGGTGAACCACCTGAGGTCTATTTGGGGACATCCTTGGTGGACTCTCAATGAATGTGGATCCATTCTTCACTACTTTGATCATTAAGGACAGACTGCTGCACAACTGCATGTTTGACTCAGGGGCATCATGTAATGTCATGCCTCTGGAAGTCATGAATGAGCTGAATATCAAAGTGACAACAGCATATGGGAAGTGCACTACCATGGATTCTAGAGAAGTGCCAGTAGTGGGATGTGTGAAGGGTTTGGTGGTGCAGCTTGCAGCTTACCCAGGTAAAAATTTAAAACTTGATGTTGTCATCGTTGACTGCCCAGCCAAGTGGGGCATGCTACTGTCAAGAAAATGGGCTGCTAGTGTTGGTGGGAGTGTCCAAATGGATATGTCCTATGCCACCATTCCAATTGAAGGCAGCCTTGTCAGGTTGTATGGAGAAAAGAAAATGTTGCATCTTATTGAGGATCCCAACAATGCATCCTATGAAGTATTGTACACAAATGTTGATGCTGACAACTTTGTAGGATTTGCTGATGGAAAGGAGCACAAGATTGAGGAATGCAGGTGTCTTGAACAAGTGGCTCTCCTTGGACTCTATTGTTTGATGGAGCTTGCTCCAAGTTTGGGAATGGTGCTGGTGTTGTTCTACTTTCTCCTGGTCAGGAAAAATTTGTTTTTTCCTTCAAACTCAACTTTGAGTGCACCAACAACATTGCTGAGTATGAGGCACTGTTGTTGGGTTTAAGAATTGCTTGGAAATATGGTATCAAGGACATCATTGTCAAAGGAGACTCAGAATTAATTGTAAAACAAGTCAGAAAACTATATGCCACAAAGAATCAGTGAATGAAACAGTATAAACATGCAAGTTTGGGATCTTATTGAGATGTTTGATTCATTCAACATAGTGCATCATGATAGGAAATTCAATGACTTGGTAGACAAGCTTGCAGTGTTGGGGTCTCAGTTTGACAATTGTACAATGTCCCCATATTGTGAATATGATGTTGAGGTATTGACAAGACCTTCTGTCCCTGACAACATTAAACATTGGCAGGTTTTTGATGATGATGCTCAGATCAGAAGATTTCTACAGAACAAGGGAGAGTTTTCTGATCAATGCATTGATTTGGAGCCAATGGTATGTACAACAGAAGGAAAAGAAACCTTGTTTGGCAAGGGCATCATCCAGCTAAAAACCAATACCATTCCTAGAGGACTGGTTGCTCTTGAGTCCAATTTTGATAATGTTGATCACATTATTAACAGATGCATGGACAGCCTCAAGGGATATTGAGGAGCATGACCTTGGCACAAAGGAGAAGCCAAGGAAAATTTGGTTAGGCAGCAATCTCAGCAAGGAGGAGAAGCAGTCATACATCCAATTGTTGAAGAAATACCAAGATTGCATGGCTTGGACCTATTCTGAACTAAAAGCATACAGAGAGGACCTGTTTCAGCATGAGATTCCCTTGGAGTCTAATGCAAAGCCATTCAGGAAGAAACAGAGGCCAATCAACCCACTCTTATCTCTCAAGATGCAAGAGGAACTGAAGAAGCTGAGAGATGGAGGGATTATTCAGCCCACTAGGTATTCTTCTTGGGTTGCAAACCTAGTACCAGTAAGAAAGAAGAATGGTGATATCAGGTTATGTGTGGACTTCAGGAATCTGAACAGAGCATCAATGAAGGATAATTATCCTTTACCAAATATGGAGAACATGCTGCAGTTAGTGACTGGGTCTGAATTTCTCTCTACCTTGGATGGTTTCTCTGGTTATAACCAAGTTGTGGTGAAGGAATCAGAAAGGATCAAGACAACCTTTACTACTCCTTGGGGAACATATGTGTATGTCAGGATGCCCTTTGGTCTGATGAATGTTGGAGCCACCTTCCAAAGAGCAATGGATGTTGCTTTTGCTGGTTACATCAATGAGTTTATTGTTGTCTACCAGGATGATGTGACTGTGTTTTCTAGAAAGAGAAGTGACCACTTGCTGCACTTGGAGAAGATGTTGATAAGATGTAGAGAATATGGCATCTCACTCAATCCAAAGAAGTTCCATTTTGGAGTGCAGAAGGAAAATTTTCTTGGTCACATTGTGTCACAAGAAGGAGTGATGATTGATCCAGAAAGAGTAGAGGCCATCAACAAGGTCCCAATCCCAAGAACCAAGAAGGGAATTCAGTCCTTCTTTGGGTAGATAAACTTCATCAGAAGATTCATATCAAACTTTGCTGAGTTGACCATTCCAATCACTTCCATGCTGAAGAAAGACCAGGTCATCAAATGGGAGGAGGCTGCCATCCAAGCCTTTCAATGGAATCAAGGAGGCATTAAAACATGCCCTATTTTGGCAGCTCCAGATTATAAGAAGCCTTTCCAACTATTTTCCTTTGCTTCAGAGAACACTATTGCTTCTGTCCTGCTGCAGAAGGATGATGAAGGGGCTGAGAGGCCAATTTCCTTTTTTAGTAAGGCCTTGCAGGGGGCTGAGCTGAAGTACACTATCATGGAAAAGCAAAGCATTTTCCTTAGTAAAAGCAACAAAGGTTTTCAGGCCTTATATTCTAAGTTCTAAATTGTTGCTTATGTTCCCCACACCATGGTGAAAGACATCTTGTCAGAGATGGAGGTTTCAAGCAAGAGATGCAGGTGGGTGAACAAGTTGCAAGAATATGATATGGATATCCAAACCATGAAGTTGGTGAGAGGTTTGGGCTTGGCTAAGCTTATGGCTGAGAGAAACTTGCAAACTATTGAGGTAAATGAGGTAGAAGAAGAAAGGGCAGGTGTTTTTGAAAGGTTGATGAGTTCTGAGTGGTACAAGGATGTGATTTTCTATCTCAGACACTTATACTACCCTGAGCATTTAAGTAAGAACCAGAAAAGGGATCTTAAGTTGGCCTCCCAGAAATATGTCATTACTGATTATGGGTTGGCTTGGAAGAACCCAGAGGGAGTCCTCTTAAGATGCATTACTGAAGAAGAAGCCCCCAAGATAATTGTTGATCTCCATGGAGGAGTATGTGGGGGACATTTTGCTGCAAGAGTCACAACACACAAGATCCTGAGGGCTGGTTATTGGTGGCCAAATCTCTTCAGGGATACAACTCTTTTGGTTAGAAGATGTGAGAGTTGCCAGTGCTTCTCTGGAAGACTGAAAGCTTCAGGCTCCCTTCCTTTGCAGCCTGTATCAATTGAAGCTCCATTCAAGCAATGGGGAATGGATTTCATTGGTGATATTTCAGACCCTTCAAGTGCTGGCCATAAGTGGATTCTTGTAGCCACTGATTATTTCACCAAGTGGGTGGAGGCAATCCCCACCAAAAGAGCAACACACCAAATTGTCATGGATTTTCTGTTGAACCATATCATTTGCAGGTTTGGGGTGCCAGTCAAGATTGTTGCTGACAATGCCATGAGCTTTAGAGCTAAACCTTTGATGGAAATGTGCAAGGAGTATGGGATCAACTTGACATATGCCTCCAATTACAATCCCCAAGGAAATGGACAAGCTGAGTCTAGTAACAAAAAATTGTTGAAGATTATCAGAAGAACCTTGGAGCTAAACAAGAGAAAGTGGGGTGAACAGTTGAAGTTTGTTGTTTGGGTAGATAGGATCACTATAAAGAGGGTCACTGGAAAGAGTCCATTTGAGTTGGTATATGGGACTCAGGCCCTACTGCCTCTTCATATGCAACTATCTTCATATCAGTTTATGCAACAACTGGAAGATCAAGAGGTAGGTCCTTATGATGCTCACATTAACCAGATTGTTGAGCTTGATGAAGAGAGGAGGGCATCCCACCAGAGGCATGTAAAGTTTAGAGAGAAACTGAAGAAGTTATTTGACAAGAAGGTCACTCCCAGGGCCTTCAATGTTGGAGATCTTGTGCTGCTATGGGATAGCAGACATGAGGATAAGGGAAAGCATGGCAAGTTTGACTCATTATGGATGGGCCCTTACTCCATTGATATCAGGATTGGTGAGCATACCTTCTTCCTCAAGGACTTAGATGGTGAATGCTTGAGCTTCCTATTAATGGTAGGCATTTGAAGCATTTCTTGGATTGATTCCCCTGAATCAAGGAAAAAATCTTGTGTACAGTGTATAGTTTGTTGTTTGTCTCCTGTCTTTTGTGTTTTTTCTCATTCTGGTCCTTGGTGACCTATTTTTGCTGGTTTCTCTGTTTCATTTTTGGAGATGGCTCTATTTCTCTGCTTTGCAAATTGACTCCATTACCCAATGGATATTTTGGCACTTGGTCTACCTTTGTTCTTGTGGCACTCACAGGGAGTGCCCATCCCTGAGTCGGAGCCGATGTTGGTGCTCAAAATAGTCTCGCCCCATTTTTACCTTTGAAAATCTATCGATTTATGGCCTCTGTCACTTTCTTTTTCCCATGTTGTGCCTGGTTAATCTTTGTTTCCATTTTTAATCTGTTCCTAGGTCGTAGATCACTTATGGGTCCATGGTTTGCTCCTTGTTTCTTTGTTCCTCCAGAAAGGTCTATAATTTGGGTCTCCCATTCTCTGTTCATCTAAAAACTCAGGTTCTCCCATATTTTCCATTCTCCATGGTCAGGATTTGTCTTCCTTGTCATTTCTTGCCCTAAATACTTGAAGAAAAATGAATGGATGTATCTCTGAGAAACATATTTGAGCCTTGTAACACTTCTAAATTCTCTGTCCTTGGAGAAATTTTCATTTTTGGGCTTGAATGATCATTTTTCTGTATTTTACGGTTTGACGGGTGTTTCTCCTGGTCAAATTTACATCCTTGCATTGACAGGGGACGTGGCACCTTTTGGTTGGATGCGGCTCAGCTGGGTACTTCAAAATTTCTATGAATCGCCTCAACTTAAAAATGTGTCCACGTGGAGGAACGACGCTCATTTGAAGATCTACTTTTTGGTTTGGCCTTGGAGTAGCACCAGGAGGACACGTGGAGGTTTCCACTACTTTTCCTAGACTTAGAAAATTTTATGCAGCTAAAACAGTGTGGCAGAAAATGGGGACACGTGGCGAGCGTGACTCAAGGTCTCCTTTGGGCACCATTTTGAAATTGTGCCATGGCTCACTCATCAGGGTTTTTGGAGTGTGGAGGAACCATGCATGTTTGGGGACCATGCCCTTGAAATTTTAAAGAAGCACCAGGAGGACACATGGAGGCCTCCGCTCACTTTACATTTTTCTTAGATTTTCAATGGCCAAAGGAGACTGCCTCGGAGCATGACACTTGGTGCACCTTCCACTGAGCTTCAAGCATTCAAACAAAATTTTCTGGCTCAGGACACATGGCGAGCCTGTGCTCATTCAAGGTATCAAATTTTTGGGACCATCTCAAGGTGTGCCATGGTGACACGTGGTAGTTTGAAAAGTCAAAGGGGTGGGGAGGTGGACCATCAGGGGAAATTTGGATTTTTTTCCCCTTGACATGCAAATGACTAAAAACATCAAAATGGCCCACAAGCCCGATAAAGAAAGGTCAAAGCTTGCTCTGGTCAATGGTGGAGGTGTAGACTCTTGGGGAAATTTGGAAAAATTTCCTTTTGGGAGAAAAGAGTTAAAAGTAAAAGGGGAAGCATGGTTCCCACTGGGAACCACATTGGGACATGTGTTGGGCCCGTTTTTCAAGGGTGGAGCTACGGGGAAAACTTGGAAAAATTTCCTTTTTCCAAAAAGAGGGTCAAATGGTAGAATTTATCCACGGTTCCTTTGGGACCCACCTTAGGACATGTGTCAGGCTCATTTCCCAAGGGTGGAGGTGCGGAAAAAAAATGTGAAATTTTTCCATTTTTTCAAAAGTTGTAAAAAGTCAGAGGAAGCCCCTGGGTCTATTTTTAAGTTTGAATCTTCCACGTGGATGACCCAAATTCAAAGTAAAGATCAATGACAGCTGAGAGTCTGAATCTGATTTTCCCCCCATTTTACTGAAACATGCCTGGAAGTGCGAGTCTTCATGATTTCTTGGTATTTCCTACATGCCAAGTAGAGAGGGGAGTTAATGTTGATATCTGAGTTTGGTGGAAAGATCTGGAAGACATCTTTCACCATTAAAATGGTCTGACTATCGTGCTCAATCGGATTTTTCATTTTTCTTCTCCCGAGCATGCAAGGAGCCAGATTTGACAGATTAGGGGTGGAAGTGGTTGGAAAATTGAAGAAAGAGTGATCTACTAGAGGAAGGAGTTGAATGCGGGAGATATTCGATGAGATCTGCCCCCTCGAGCACTTGTGACTTTTTGTAGATCTGATTCTGAGAATCACGATCAAAATCATGGCGAGCACTGGTAGCACTTAAGGTCTTTGATCTTTGGAGGGGAAGAAGGGGCCCTGTTGTAAATGTTATAAATGGCACAAATTTTTCGTGCAAATGGTTGGAGTGTTAGGGGTCGGGACTGAATTTTCTAATAGAAAAAATCTTGACAGAGCCCATCATTTTTGAGAAGCATTTTGAGAAGCTTGTATATCTCTTTGGTATTAAATCTGATCATGTCAAGGTGGTTGCAAGTGTACAACCATTGACAAGCTCTGAGACTGTTCTAGAAACTTTCCCTTGCTGATAGATTTAATCAAATTTGAGTTATTCTGTGTTGTCTTGAGAAAAATGTGTTTGTTTTATTTATGAATGTATGTGAGTAGTTTTTCTTGTTTCTATTGCAATCTTGTATTAAAAATATGATTCAATCACATAGGTCTCAATCCTTGTGACAGTTTAGTGGCATCTACAATTTCATTTCTTGGAAGAGCCTTCATCTGGGAGTGAAATAAATGATTTAAAATCACTTCTCTTTCATCTATTTGACAGAGATTGTTCTGTAAGCCTTTGGGTGTACCTTAGGCATGATTTGGCTTAGATCTTGATACTTTGTTGGGTTTCCTAACTCAAGCCTTCGTGATAGAATCTCAAAGATTGTGTGAAAAAGTGCTAATCTGGGCCTCCACTGAAGCACATATTCTGGTTAAAGAAACATTATAGCTATTCTGTGGCATTTTGTTGGTTCAACCTTCCATTTTGTAAGATTCCTCAAGGATCTGGTGAGTCAAGTTCATCCTGCCCCACCTCCCACCAAAAAATTCATTTAAAACAACCAATCCTACCCATACTACCCTTGTTTGTCCTGTGTGTGCACAAATGCATAATCTCTATTACCAAAACATGCAGAAACAATCAGGGTCCCAAATGTCTTTAGTAACCTTTGCCTTGTTGTGAAAATATCTCCATGATCTGGAAGTGACAACTCGTGAGAGTCAAATTTGGTGTGTTGATCATATTTTCCCAAGGTCTTCTCTATAAAATTTATGCAAAAGAAGGATTTATCATTGTTCTTCAATAACAGAGGTTACAAAATAGGTTCTCTTACCTTGGTTTGAAAGGCACAACCTAAAATAGTTAGGATCATATCACATCCTTTTAAGGTGCTACCCACTCCTTTCGAAACCTGAGTGCTAACAAGTCAGATAGATTGCTTCCCCAGCTACAAATGACATACATGATTATCTATCTACCTCTGAGTGTCCTGTCAAAAATCCATGATGTTGTTCAGTCTTTGAAGGAGATTAATTTTGGGTACCAACAGATCTCTCTTCCCACATACAAGTTACATCTCAAACCCCTTTGTTATGTCGACATTAGGTCTATGAGTTTATTCCATCCATTGTCTCTTTATGATCTTTGATATAACTAACTGACCTTGGTTACATTCTAACACATGTTTTTGGTTGCATGTGCCTTATGTTTATTCAGATCTCTTCTTGTTTACCTCTAATGCAATTAGAGGCATTGTTTCTTCATGTGTCCCTTGATACGATGTAACGTCATTCATACCTATAGGTCGTCATCATTTGGTTGTGTTATATCCTCATTCATTTTTGCATCTATCTATCATCCATGTTTAAATGCATCTTTCATTATCTCAGTCACGTATCAGTCAAATTATCTATCCTAAATACATCAATATTTACTTACATTAATTGATAATCACATCCACCTTACTTTTCCATCCACATAACATTCTATCCACATCACATTAATATAATCAAATTCAAAATGAACATGTAATTCTAATCCTCATTAAGCATACAACGAATTCACATAATCAATTATCTATGCATATATGAATCCTAAGTAGTGCAACATTATATCCGAAATCATAATCTAACAATTCCAGTAAAATTAAATCATTACTTTTACCATCATCATCAAATATAATTAATCCACACATGTAACCAAATCCTCATCACCATCAATATACTATCAATATCAACATCATCATAAATCAGATAATCAACATTACATGAAACACATATATTAGATTGTGACAAAATGATATCATATATATATATATATATACACACATACACACATATACATATAAATCAAATGTATCAAAAAATCACTTCCCTCTAACGGGATTCTCACAAAGCAGAGATATCATTAAAGCTATAAAAATGAATGTCAGAAAGCCTAATGTCCTGCCCCTATGGCACAAATCCCTCCGTCTACCTATCATCCTCTTCACCTCTTCCCTGGCCCTCTCCTCGATGTGGATGAGCTAAAATATTTATGCTTCTTAACAACCCAACTCTATCTGCCACTATCTTCTATAAATGCTTCTTGTATCAGTGTCTTAGGAAGCTTCTTGATGACAATCCCCTCATGATACTTAATCTTTGCAACTAAGGATTTGTATCTATTAATCAAAATCATACTAAGAGGTGCCATCTCTCCTTCTCCCTGCGGTGCTTCTTGTCCTCCACCTATAGCCTTGACATCCAGTATAGTTGTAAGGTCTCCAAAATGGAACCTATGGCCCTCCCTCTGCCGGTGGTATCAATCTTTATCCTGTACAACTATGTCCCTCTCTTGGACCGTGACATCTCTCTCCACCCTCATTTGATCTAACTTGGTGTGAAGTCATGCTAACTTTTCAGTCTCTCCAACTCCTCCATTTTTTCCTCCTAGAGCTGCCTCCGCATCTCCCCCAATCTTCATATCCATCTCCTCTACCTTCTCTCTCCCTCCATAGCCACTCTGGTTGCCTAGATAACAGTCATCAAATAACCAAATTTGGCTCTGAATATTACATTATCATCATCCCACGATGTAGCTGTTGGAACATAATGATTAAGTGGTTTGGCCAACCCTTAATATATATGGGTCCATCACTAATATATAGGTTAATATTTAATAATATGAAATATTTATATTTCTATTATTAAAAATGCTAACCTAGGTATATATTTTAGGTTAAATATTTAATACCATGAAATGATTATATTTCTAATATTAAATATTATAAACCCAAGTTTATGTGTCAACCATTTTAGGTTGAAAATGTGAGTCGGGAGACATACCCGATCACCTTATATAAAAAGGACTTTAGGTCCTCATTTGATATATTCAGGAAATATATCAAAGGCGTACAAATCAAGTGATTTGGTTTTACCCTTGGTAAATAGGGTTTCAAAAGAGGAGGTGATCTTACTGGATGTAAAATAAGTTCTCTGAAGTAAAAGATTATTTTCAAAGTGATTTTTACCTTATTGGGATTTTCTACTATAAATATTGTGTCACTTGTGTTATTTATTTCCTGTAAGTATTTCTTTATTTACTTACGTTATGATGTAATCTTTATTTAAATATTTTTTGTAACATTATGTAATATGTAAGTTGATTAAATCCGTATTTATTAGAATCCTCAATTTCTAACAACCAACCTGAAAGGGTATTTAAAAGTATCTGGTCTCCTTCTTAATTTTAGGGTTTTTTAATTTTAAATCCCTAATTTTTTGGGGGGAGATGTAATATGATATGATTCTTAATTTCATTTACATTTTGTAAATTATATGGAATTAATGTTTGTTTGGAGAGTGATGTGTGCACATGTGAAAGGGGCTTCAAATATTTACCTGTGTGAAAGTCACATACAGAAAAATAAAGGATTTATTACTATATGAAAATAATTTTCATGTTTTCTATAATTTTAAATGTTTGCAGGTTAAATATTTCGGAAGGTAAATTCATACCCGTGTTCTTTGGTCCCCTCTAAAAGGATTTGATTTGAAAAACTATAATTTATAGTTAATCTATAACTATATCCTATATAATTTGAAAACTATATTATTTTTTTAAATAAAAATATATATAATATAGAATAAGGTTTATATAATAATTTATATAAACATAATATTAAAATTTATATAATTTTGAAAAAAAAAAACTATATATTAAAATCCTTAAACCATATTAAAATTACATGGGATTGAGGGAAGAGTCAACAGATCATATTCTAAGCCTAAGTTTAAATCATATTTAAACTTAACTTATAAATCTAGGCATATATAGTTTTTTTTAAAAAAAAGAAACCAACCTAAGTTTGAATCATATTTATATATATGGTTATTTTGAACCACTTAAAATATAAATTTTATTAGATTTGGTTTATATATGTTTTAAAAAAACCAAAGTACTTACTTTTTTTAGTAAGGGGGCCCGTGTTTATTTCTTGGCCATGAAGGGATTACTTTTTAAATCTTAATACTTATTAAATAAAACCTAACATGTGCCCCCTAACCATTTATATTATCCATGTAAGAGGGTGACCTCATTCATTTAGATCTTATAGTTTATAAAAACTATATAAATAAACTTATTTAAAGGTTTTCTTTTATATAAGAGTGGGAGTGGAAAATAAAATGAGATAATATCTCAGGTATAAATGTGGAACTCTCAAGTATAAATGGAGAATTAAAAAAAAAAAAGGGATAGTTTATTGGTGGCCCATGTGAAGTGTGGTAAATACTTATTAAAATATTGGTAGTTATAGCCACATAAAAGTTTTAAAGTTTTTAGCTTGCAAGAATTATATAAAATATTTTACAATATTTCCATACTTTTAAATGTGTGCGGGGTAAAATTAAAAGTAAATGAAGGGAGGAGACAAGGTTCATAAAAATAGGGATTTCAATTTATTTCATTGGTCGGGTAAAATTACTTGTGCCTCTCTATAAAATATACAGGTTAATCTATACTCTCATAAATCTACTTGCACTTGTAAAATTATTTTAACATGGTTATGTCCTTTAAACCCCTTTAATAAGGGTTATGTGTTTTTTAATATAAAAACAATATACTATAGTTTATAATTTTTATGAACTATATGTTATTTTTTATTTTCATTCTATAAATTATATACATTTTTTTTTATAAAAAAGTGTATATATTTTTTACATTATAAATTATAATAGGTTATTATAATGTGTTAAAATATAATCTCCTTAATATTATACAGAAGAAAAAATTATGGAATTTCACATTCTAGAAATATACAACAAGTTTTGGCTTCATTAAATTTGATGGTCAAATGACTGTCATGGTAGACCAAACATAAGACAATATGACGGTCATTTAGACGTCAAATTTAAGCTCAAAGGTTCCAAGAAAATTTAATTGTGTTAAAATTGACGGTGAAATGATCGTCACGATAGATCAAAAAAAATAAGCCATTATGACGGTCATTTAGACGTCAAATTTAAGTTGGCCATATTTTGTCTACATTAATTTTTTCATAAATTTGAAGTTGTTATGCATTCTTAGGGGTCTCTTTTTCACTTCTATATGGTCAAAAATATTTTTTATATAAATCTGGGGTATAATGCAGAAGCTCTTTATAATGTGGGTTATTATTTTGATCATGAGAGGTTAATTAGTATGCATTGTAATGATATACTTAGTTATGATCAAATAGTTTCTGTAGATCTGTAAAATTTAGATCTGATTCTATGAAAAGTGTTTTTATCGATAAATATGTATCTAACTCTGTGGTACATTATATATTATAATGGGGTGTGTTTTACAGGTTTAGGAAAACAATGACATCCAACTATTTCTGTCTTGACAAAACCTAGATCCTGAATGAAACCAACTACAACATTTGGGTCAAAATAGAATTTATGGCGAGGAAACTCTAGACGATTATTTCTAGATCTGAGGTTTCTCCCACCGGTCTTCAAGCAACTGTAGATAACATGAATGCATTCTTGCAACGAATGTAAGATGTTCTTTCTATGTAATGTGAACGATGAGTACCTTCTACACATTGGTAATATCGAACATCTGAAAGAGGTATGGATACAACTAGAATCCATGTAGGAAGGATACTTGGTATATCAAGGATAGTAATGAGAGTATAATAGCTGAACAGGAATTCAAAGAAATGATCTATATATTTTTGATGATTTTTCTTCTGCATCTTGTTTTATATCTTAGAGTTTAAATAATTCAAAACTATGGACATGAAAGGTTAGGACATGTTAATTATCGAAACTTATATGAAATGTATAGATATAGTATAGTGAAAGGTTTACATGTGTTGTCTTCTTATCTTGAAGTTACTTCATTAAATGCTTCTAAATGATGGTTTTGATTCTGATTTAGTAAATGGTCATGATGATGTTTTGATGCTATAGATGTTTCTGAAACTCTTATCTTCCTAGATAACAAATTAAATTGGGCTCAATCTATGTTAGAAAACTCAAATCCTATTAACCTTAGGAAAATGACCAGAAGCCATCATATGTACCATGCATTAATTACCTTGTATGAACCTGAGCCATGAAGTATTATAGGGTCTAGGTGGATATACAAAGTAAAATATAATGGTGATTGTAGTATTAACAAACATAAAGCTAGACTTATTGCTAGAGGTTTCACTCAGAAACTTGGTATTGATTATGTTGAGACATTTCCTATAGCTAAAATGAGTATTGTTAGGGCCTTATTTGCTAATTGCCACTCAATTTGGGTGGGAAAATCCATCAAATGGATAAGAAAAATACTTTTTTTAATTACGATTTAAAAGAAGAACTTTACATGTTTCAACCTAAAGGATTTGAAGTTTGGGAAACGGGTTGGTAAAGAGCATTCAACTATGTTTATAAAGCAATTGAAATGAGTTATGATCTGGGCCAAAAGGATGGTTTAAAACAATCTCTTAGAGCTTGTTATGTGAAAATTGGTTGCAACTTCTTTAAACTATTAGGTTTTGTTATCATTGTTCTTCTAATAATGATATATTCATTAAGCAATAAGGGCTCGACATAGTTAAAAGGTGGATTCATTTTTTTATAGATACGCGAAGGCGGCCGCTGGTTGAAGAGGACTCATTCCCTGCATTGTACAATTAAATGAGGCCAAATCCAGCCATCGTGGGAAAATAAACAGAGGCCCTAAAGGCAAATGTGAAATGGGCTGCAACTAAACAACCCACCTATTAAGAAATGGGAACAATAAATCCCTATTTACTTCCCATTATGAGATGGAAAATAATCTTCAATGTTGCCCATTCATTTCTTTTTGATTTTGGAAAGCTTCCTCACTTCTGTTCCATTTTCCATAATTAGATGCAATAACCAATGGAAAACCAGATCAATCTCTTGCGGGGATTAACCGATGCTATCAAATTTTTAGACACAGAATCACGGTCTGATTCAATGAAAACTTTTTCTGGGATAGCGATGCCCCCTTTTTGTTCCACCCGCAACCCAACCATCTTACTGTATTTCCATCTCATTATCGATCTTTTCTATATCTAAGTTACCCTCAGAGGTAGGATTTCATGAATCATCCTTGAATTTTGTCAAAGCAGAAGACCAATTCTAGATTCAAAGTACCCCACCTGCTATAAGAAGTCGATCCATTCTGCCTTTTGTATATTCTCTGATGATACTTGTTATAAGGACAAGAGGCTTGCAGATGGCCCGAATTTCTACATATTCTACATCTAATCAGGCAATATTCTCATAGTTTAAAATATGGGAATACTGAACACTTACCAAATTTGAGATTAATTCAATCTAGTAAACCCTTCCTTAAGGGCTCAATTTCAACAGCACATGTTGCACAGTATGGGGAGCACTTTTGCCCGGAATGTTTCCCATTCCGAATCTAGTTCTATCCAAATCCTCTTTTAAGCTGCCAACTTTCTGTTTCTCCAATCTCTTTTCCAATGTCCTCTGCCAAGGGCATAGGCTTCAAATGTAAAGGGAGTCCCCTTTGAGAAGCCTGACCCAAACTCTTGGAAGGTTTTGCTAGTAACTGAATAAGAATTCTTGATCGAAATCCAGAAACCATGATCGTTAAAAATGAACTGTGCAATCATGACCTCCTAGATATCAGTTTGTGGCCCTCTGACAAGTAGCATTTGTTGATAGTCCTTCAGATTCCCTGATATGAAATGTTGACAACAAAAAACCCCTTAGAACAAAGAGAGATTCACATTTGTTGGTCTTGAGGATTTTCAAAGCAATCCATTCATAAAGAGCATGGGAGGAAGGCCAATTTCACCATTGAATCTTCCGATCACAGCATCCCAAGATAGATTTTTGTAGTATTCCATCCACTTGGTGATCCTCAGCCAGATCGACTTTCAAGTAGGTCTGCTTGGTCGGAGGATACTACAAAAATCCTCTAAGTATTCCTTAGATTTTCCAATGTCTTAGGAATGAAGTAGATTTCTGTGGAGTGAGTCAAGGCCCATACTAACTTGGAGTATAGCCCCCCCATTATTTTTGACAAAGTTAAAAATCATGCTAGATCCACCAATCCCTGTCGAAGGTGAGTCAACAGTTTTTTACCCTAGACCCTTATGACAAGGCTCCTCCGTAAACTTGTTGTATTGTTTCATGTCGCCACTATACCCTGCTCTCTGAATTATCAGACTGCATACCCCCATTACCAGGCCATGGCCTAGGACCAGTCCTCCAATGCGGAAAAATAGTCCCTTTCAAAAGAATAACTTTACCGTAACCTAAAGCCGCTCACTCCCTTGAAGAGACTGGTAAAGAAAACTATGTTTTTCCCTCCATCGTCGAGAAATCCTTCCATGGTTTAAAGCAAGCTCATTAGAGCTTGGTATGTGAAAATTGTTTCCTTCTTTAAACTGTTAGGTTTTGTTAATTGTTTTCTAACAATGATAAATTCAAAAAGTAATAATTGGCTCGCATAATATCATTATATGTATATATATTGATGATTTTCTTATGTCTGGTGACAATTTTGATTTAATTCATAGGATTAAAGAGAAATTGAAAGTAGTACTTTGAAATGAATAAGTTGGGTCTCTCACATCATGTTATTTGTATGATTGTATTTCATTCTATTATTATTTTTCAAAACACAATATGCAACTATTATATTGAAAAAGTTTCTTATGATTAATTGTAAACCATTTTCTACTTCAATGAAAGTTGGAATAAATATTGATCATAAATCTTCATATGAAAAAGGTTCTAATCCTATTTTATATACATTGTTAGTTGATAGTTTGATTTATCTAACTATAACTAGATCAGATATTTTCTATATAAAAGGAATTTCTTCAAGGTTTATGCAGGAACCTTTTTTAGAGATCATTAGAATCTTGCAAAAAGATTTTTTTAGATATTTTAAAGAGCAATCAATTATGGGTTGCATTATAATAGGAATGAAAATACTATCTTATATGGATTTTTTGATTCTAACCATACTGATGTTGTGTTATAAAATATACTAGATATGTGTTCAAGTTTTTTGGTGTAGGAACCATTACTTGGAATAACAAATACAATCAACAGTTTCTATTTTTTCTACTAAGGTAGAGAAGTACAATGGAAGAAGTAAAGAAACCATGTGGTTGCAACGGACTGTTGGTAGAGATACACATGGAAGCTAAAGGAAGTATTTCTCTTTTATGTGGTGGTCAGAGTTGTATTACTCTTGACTAAGAATCCAGTTCAACATCAGAGGACAAAGAACATTGAGATACATATACGCTTCACCCGTGAGAAGGTGCAAAGTGATGAGATAAATCTCAAGTTCATGTTAACTAAAGAGCATGTTGCTGACATCTTCACAAAGTCCTTGAGTTTTGCAAAGTTTTGTCACTTTCGTTAAAATCTTGGATTGTAAGAGTTTCCATTGAGGGGGGAGTGTGCATGACAATGTCACCTCCTAATGGAACTTGGTTTTTGTAAAAATACTTTCGGGCATTTGTAAAAGACCTTCGGGAAAGTGTAAAAAGACCTTCAGGCATGTATACCTCCTCGACTTCTTTTTTAGAAAGAAGTGTAGAAATATCTTAAAGGCGGTCTTCAGTAAACTCTTTAGTGTTATTGAGTTTATTAGTAAACATCCAGTACAAGAATATTGTTAAGGAGGTCCTTGGTTGTAAAAGGACTCCTATATGCTTGGGTTCAATAACCTTTTATGAGAACATGTGAGAACATGTAAAACTCAAAAATCATACTTAGCCACTGATCATGGGATGATCTCTGGGATTCTAAATCTTTTTGTACCAAAAAGTAAATTGAGTATGATGAAGGTGTTATAATTCCTTCAACCGATATGCTAGCCTAAAACCTTTATAGTTTAAGGATTGTAAATCCTGTAGTGTACCATGGGCATGTAATCTATTGGCATATGTTATGTTATCCCACTTAACATTAAGAGGAGAGTGTTGAACATAATGATTAAGTGGTCTGGCCAACCGCTTAATGTATATGGGTCCATCACTAATATATAGGTTAATATTTAATAATATGAAATATTTATATTTATATTATTAAATATGCTAACCTAGGTATATATTTTAGGTTAAATATTTAATATCATGAAATGATTATATTTCTAATATTAAATATTATAAACCTAGGTGTATGTGTCAACCATTTTAGGTTGAAAAGGTGGGTTGGGAGACATACCCGATCACCTTATATAAAAAATGACTTTAGGTCCTCATTTGATATATTCGGGAAATATATCAAAGGTGTGAAAATCAAGTGATTTAGTTTTACCCTTGGTAAATAAGGGTTTCAAAGGAGGAGGTGATCTTACTGGATGTAAAATAAGTTCTCTGAAGGTAAAAGGTTATTTTCAAAGTGGTTTTTACCCTATTGGGTTTTCCACTATAAATACTGTGTCACTTGTGTTATTTATTTCCTGTAAGTATTTCTTTATTTACTTATGTTATGATGTAATCTTTATTTAAATATTTATTGTAACATTATGCAATATGTAAGTTGATTAAATCCATATTTATTTAGAATCCTCAAATTCTAACAGTAGCCTCCTCCTCTAATGGATCTGCCATAATAGGGCTCGACAAATCCCTATCAACCTACTTCTGCTTATACATAATAGGAGCATCTGGTATAGTCTGGATGACCCCAAAATATCATTGCACTCGATCCAACTGAATGACCTCGATCATCTCCGCACATCTCCACTGAACCCATCGTGTCTGTCTCATCTAAGAAAACTCAACATCTAATCCTGGCCATGCAAAGAAATATCTATACGTTCACCATCTAATCTAATCAGTATGTAACTTTGCTAGCCGATCAACATACCCATCCAATCGTTTTTCCCCTATCTCTTAAGGCTTGGTCGACCCTCCATCTCAAAAATTCAACCGCCATCTCTATGTGATCCCTTGTGACCCATGGAAGCCTTAGTGGCTGAATGACAAAAATATGCTCATAGCACCAACAGTGAATCAAGAAACCTATGTCCAACCTTGACCTCCTACCTTCCCTGTACATCAATAGCTTGTGGTATACCTGAGAAATCAAGGAAGTCCCAAAAGAGAACACTGTCTGGTGCTCGATTATATCCACCACCACACTAGGCAACGCCCATGGAAACTAAGCGCCACCCAAGTCTAAAAAATCATAACAAGACACTGTCATCATAATCAAGTAGATCAAACAGCTCCATGGTACACATGCCTTGTAACATAGCTCATATGAAAATTCCGTTGACGACAACTTGATGTGGGTTGCATCAACACCAAATAGCCATGTCAACACTGTAAATCTGTTGTCAGTTGTGATGGGAACTATCTTCTCCCCTTATATAGGCAATCTCAGGATCCTATACACATCCTCCAGGGTGATGGTCATCTCACCCGTCCTAAACCATAAGGCACCAGTCTCTTGGTCCCATCTCTCCACCAATGTGATCATCAACCCCAAATCTCATGGGATCCTCTAATAATGTCTGAACCCACATAACCCCACTCCAGCCAAGTGATCCCACTTAACGTCTGTGACATCTCCTCTAATATGATCATATAGAATAAGGCATTCTGTCTCTCAAATATATGGTCTCTCTAGCCTGCAGTCATAAACAAAACATGCGAACATCAGATCTTCAATTCAAAATCCATGAAATTTCATCAAAAATCCAATTTATTCCTAAATCTAATAAAATCCATTAAGTTTCATTAAAAATCCAATCTCACCCTAGTCGACACCTACCCAATCCAGGTTGACGTGTTTTGGGGTTGATCAATGCGCCGTAGGGCTCAATCGACGTCGAAGCACCTGGGTTTCTGCCAACTGCCATTGACATCATCAATTTTTCCTAAAAATGCAAAAAATAAATAAAATACAAAATTAAATTAAAAACAAGCTTGAGTTTTGTTACTCACCATCCTCCAACCCTATGACATTTCCTTGTAGCTCCCACGACCTCCATTTCTACGTTTTATCTTTTAATCACTTTGATCTCTTTGGTCAATTTTACATGTAAAAATGAACATTGTCGGTCAACCCCCAGGATTTTATAGCCACCGACATGTGGTCGCTATCGACCCCTTTGGTAGCCATTGATTGGCCTTAGTCGCCATTGACTGGCCTTGGTAGCCTTCGATTTGGATTCCCCTATCTTTGTTTATGACATCTTCTTGGGCGTTATTCAAATTCCACCTTTATGGCCATATTTATATTCCTTTTAGGGAATTCTATTTCAATATTCTAATCCTATCCTTTTGCGATCTCGAAGTCCACTTTCGTGGCCATACTTACTCCCTCTTCAGGAATTTTATTTTTAAATCTTATCCAATTTGCGCATAAATTCCACCTTCGTGGCCATGCCTATCTTCCCCTTGGGGCATATTATTTCACTACTTGCCTTTTTGGCCTTTTCTCATGTCCTGTGATGGGGCACCATTATTTTCATCCTTGTCCTTTGTAAACGCATAATTTTTCACTCAATTCCTCGTGTACGAAGGATTTATCATAATTTTCAAATTTATTTACGCATACTTTGATGCTCTCATATGACCCCATGATCATTTAGGATTACATCCATTTGAGATCTTTCCTATTGGATTCTCTCCATTTACAGGGATTTTTACCCACTCTTTGGCCTATAAAGCATTGTTGCCTGTCTAAATTGAGACCACAATTGTTCCTCTACCGATGGAATCTTAGAGTCACTTCCATGGTTTTCATTTTTATTGCGATCCTTTTTTTCTTGGGGCATCTTGCCTTGGTAATCATTTTATCCATTTTTCTTTACCCTCCCACCCTTCATCATCAAACGTTTTCAAACACATCATCAATTTCCTTTGGCATCATCGATCCCCTATTTGAGGGGGAGGTCATCATCAAACTTTTTTCAATCCTCATCATACCATTTGTCTCCCACTATTTTTGTCTTATGGCTTGCTAGCTCAAACCACTCAAAAAAGGGGTAAATGTAGACACCTAAATTTGGTATCTATAACCTTATTTGCCCGTGTGCGCGCATTTTTTTTTTGGTCCTATCTAGGACCCCCTTTAATTAAATCCATGCCCCTTTATTTTATAAAAATTCCTGCTTAATTATCCTATCACATTTAATGCCCATCCAATTCCTATTAATTAATTAATTAATTAATATCTCACATAACCTAATCCACTTTCTATTTAGGATGCTTTTATCCTAAATCCATATCCTAAACTTTTTCATAACTTTCTTCCTATCTATTTTTATGCCCTAACTACCTATGATTTATCCCTAAGCAATATAATCCCATACATATGCTTTAAAACACCCTTCCAATTCTTAAAAACATAAAATCATACTAAAAACACAAAATCTAGCCCAGTGGGAAAAATTTCCTTGTGGTCGGGGGTGACCCAATCTAGTCATCGTCGACCCTCTAAAACTAAGTTAAATGTTTTTGAAAAGGGAGGAGAAATCAGATGCATGTAAATTTTAGATATTTCTCGTGACTTGTGAATTGAATCTCGTGCCTGAGCATTCCTGTAACAGTTACAAACCTCCATAATATTCTTAGAATGTTCTTGAATCACTCACGATCATCCTTCATGAAACTTATCATTATCTTTGTGTTGCTTTATTAAGCTTTTATCAAATTATTTTAGTATTGTTTGTGTCTAATATTTTCCAGGTTTAGATCAACCTATGCAGCATCTATAGCTTCGTAATTAAGATTATTTTCTAGTGTCCTTGCTTACAGACCTCCCATTTCATCATTTTTACCTTGGCCTTACCAAACTCTCCTACAGTCACCACCGACTCTACCTAGTTGCCATTAACCAGGATTCTAATTCTTAATCCACCCTTTTCAATCACTATTTTTTTCTTATTTTCCTAGTTTCTGCTCCCTCAGATTCCTTATGTATGTTGATTCCAACATACACAAGCCTTTGATGCATCCAAATCTTTCCAAGTTTGCAGATTCATCGTACATTCCAGATCCTCACTCTCAAGTCACCGTTGACTTGCCTCTGTATAGTCTGGGTCACCATTGACCAAGAGCAAGTAACATTTATTTCACAGTTATTTCGATCAAACTAGCTTTTAGATAAATTTTAGTTATTTCTCAGATTCAGCAGTACTTCTATTTCTACATGCTATTTGTTATTTCATCCTTTACTTCACTTATTCTTTGAAATGGGGGTTGACATCCGCTAAGGAAGTTAATGCTTCTTAGATCTGCTTTGTCAGGAAACTCCCGCATATCCCATGTAATAAATCTCTTTTTTAGTTTGTCGTATTTGTAGGTCATGGACTATAAGAAGGATAAGTTACTTGGCACCCGTTCATCCATCACATTGCGTTAGAGGTACCATAAACCCTCCATGTTACGAGTTTCTAGTTTCTTTCATTACTAGTTCATTCATTTGATTAGGAACCAATAAAATTGTCCAACAGGTAGATGACAATTGTCAACCATGAAAATTTACCAGGAGTGGGGGCACTCCACTCACTACTGGCACTGTTGCCCTCATGACCGAGCCAGTTGAAGAAACCACCACTACATGTGGGAAACAAAATGCAACTTAGCGAATGAGGTGCCTCATCACAATTCCTTTGTGATTTATGCATGTTCTTCTAAACTTCTCTTCCAATTGAAGTATTGAATTAATTAAAATTCCTCCCGATTGAATTTATAATATAGTTTTCTCCGGTTTCCTCACATGTTCCTTTTGTACACAATTTTGAAGAATTTGTTGTTTGGTTGTAGTCTTTTACCTTTGTTGCTTCTTATGGAAAATGGTTTTTGGGCTCTACTAAAAATTCCACATTAGTGTGTTTATTTGTTTTGGAATTATTTTTATTGTAATTAAACTAAGCTATTTTTTTGGGTTTAAGTTACAAATTTCAAATTTGTTTTTGAGTTTGGTGTGGATGAAATTAAAAAAATATAATCATGTTTTTATTGATTGGCATTTTCGTATGGTGTCAACAACTAGTTTGGTATGGGGATGTTCATAAATTATAAAATTGTATTATTCTATGGTATTTGTGTGTCTGTCAATTATTGGTTCAAATTAGGATTCTAATGGTATATTTTTCATGTATCATGATTGTTTCTTGTTGTGTTTTCCATAGTTTTATCTCTCCTCTCTTTCTCTCTCTCTTCCACATTTCCTCCTCCGTGTTTCAATGGTATCCCTTGAACCATATATTCAAATTTGTGGGTTCCTTAGAATCGTTCATGTATGGTCATGGTGCCCTAAAACCATGAGTGTATGTTTATGGATTTTGGGGTCTCACGGACCCTTCTAACCATCTTTACATCCCTTTATGGTTTCTAGGTAATTGTTTTTTAGTTTCCCAACTGTTGATTGTTGGCTTGCTTGCCAATATGGTCCTTGTTATCACCAAATCACAGCACCCTTCTATGGTTTATACAAGCGCATATATTTGAACTCATGGTGTGATTGGATAACATGGGTACTATCTCCAAGTTGTGGGACTTGCTACTTGAGATAGACCTCCAGAGAAAGCTGGTTCTTGCTCCTAAACTACATGTCACAATCTACTCCAATGCAGGGGAAACTAACTATTCTAATCTAAATTTCCAAGGGACCAGGGAGAGAGAATGCATAAAATGAAAGCCTACACTAAAGCGATGATACACCAGAAAAGGAGGGTGTGAGAGTAGTCTTCAAATGTGTGAAATAGAGAAGCAAAGTGCACATTAGAAGAGGTGATGAAAGTTCTCCATAATCTAGCAAAACACATTCAAAACAATATTTCAAACATACACAATGATAATGGATGCCCGCATGAACATAATAATATAAAAAATATTATTGTAATCAAGGTTGAAGGGGCAAGAAGAATGCAAGAAAACATAGCAGGGGAAGATACATCCAAAAACTTATATTTTATTGCTTCATGATATGCACAGTTCAATCTATTACAAGATAAGGGCCTGGATCACCATGCAAGGAGTCCAAAACAAGGGCATGTAACACATCAGCTTCACAAAGCAATTTTGGCAGAGCTATGCTACAAAAAACTACCTCCCTTTTACAATGAGCCCAACACTCCAATTTATAGAAAAAATGAGAAGAAAGAGAGAAGGGAAAATGGAAATCCCAAAATATGTCCTTCAACCACTTGTAAGAGACATTAAATGGAGTAAAATGATTGTATATTACTTGTAAAAGGCTCCCCATACTGTCCCAAGTGCTGCAACAGAGAAATAATGATGACCATGCCTCTTAATTGCACTTCCAACCACCAAATAAAACACTGTTACAAACCTAGCCATGTTTTATAAAAAATCTCCATTGATATCTCATAAAATCTAGAATTTATTAATTACTGTGCATCGGGATCAGAGCCATGATTCCAACGGTACCAATTTTGTGTGATTTCGTTGATTAATGTAAAAGTTATGGCCTTATGAGTGTGGGCAGCTATTTTGGGTCTGGCAGACATTTTCTGTCATTTGACGGGAATGAGCATTAACTGATTGGAGCTGAATATGTTTCTTTTAATTAAATATATCTACCCTCATTAAAAATAATAAATCTAGTTTTAGTGGCGTAGAGGACGTCGTGCTCATTCCAGAAAGTCCAATTTTGTGAAAATCGGAGCTCGGAGTCAAAAGTTATGGCCGTTTGAAGTTTCACAGGTCAAACATTGACTTTTCTTCTTTGCCTTTGGTCGTTTCAGATTTTTGCGTCCCCCACGTACTTTTTTCCCAACTATCCCACAGACTACCTGGGACACATTCTCCCTCATCGGCCGATTTGGGATTCCTTGTCCCTACTTGCGGCTTTTTCGCCTTTTTGCGTCTCACGTGTCCCCCGCGTACTTTTGTCCCGGCTGTCTCGGAAAAATATCTCTGAACTTCCCGAAATGGACTGTCTTTCAGCAAATCGGCCGATTTGCATCCCACATGTACTTTTGTCCCGGCTGTCCCAAACCGTGTGAAACAAAAGACTTAGACGTTTTTCTTGCTTTCGGCCATTTCGGCTTTTCGCGTCCCTCGCATCCCGACGTCCCAACTGTCCCGCGGACCGCTTAGGACAAAAATGTTTGACTTAGCCAATTTTCTTTTTATTTTGGCCCCAAGCTTGGTACGACGAATCTTGGTACGATCTGCACCCTTCAGACCTGAAATGCTTCAAAACAGTCCTGCAACCTTATTTTTGCATTTTTTCCATTTTTTCTAACTCGTTGGGATTTCTTCTTGGATGGGAGAGTTACAAAAAAGCCGAGGGGACCTCGAAAAACATGATTTTGGGCCTCGAGTCAATCTACTTGCTCAGGACTGAATAATTTGATACATGTTATCAAAATTACATTGAGGGTGAATTTTGGATAACAGTCCTATTTTGAATTCAAGAAGATTATAAATACAAAGGTGTAGTAATAAATTTAGGAGATGATAAGAATATATAAAAACCATTGATGTGAATCAATTTAAAAATTTAGAGCGAGACTCAAGAGTTCAAGTATATTTGAAGCATTTTTTATCCATCGAGCTTTAATTATAGCTCAAAGTCGTAAAGAGTAGAATTTTGTATTACATTAAATGATTTGATGAAGAATTATTATACGTGGTTTGTTTCTTTCAATATTGTATATTGTTGATGATCTTGACAAATATAAAGGAATTTTTGATCTCCTCTAGGGTAACACAAACCCCAAAACAAATAATTTTCCTTGTCATTTTGTAGACCTGTCTACCCTATTAGAATTTTTGGAAGGGGAAAAATTTACTAGAGATATGTATATAATTTTTGAAATACAAGAGATATGTTTGGATTTTCAAAAATGCAAGCAAGATTTTCAGATATTGTAACTTGTACCTTTATCAAATAGGAACATGACTTCTCCTTGTTACTTAATGTGCTTTGAAAATAAATTGTAGATTGAAAGTTGCATATGGTATTGAGTCCTTTCTTTGTTGTTTGTGATTCTTTAATTTGATTAAAAAGTGCTAAAAAGAGCATTTAATACTTGTGTTGATGATAAATAACAGTACCCCCCCAAATGGCGTCAGATCTAAGTGGGGCATCTGGTGTGTCTGCATAACATGGGACCATCTCTCCTAAGACTATGGAACTTTGCAAACAAGAGATGGCCCTTCAGAGAAAGGTTGACTTCGTCTTCCTAATATCTAATGGTAAAATACTCACCAAATTGGAGAGGAAATCGAAGCTATCTAAATTCTATTATAACAATTTCAAGAATATATGGAGAGAGGGAGATTGCAAGAAAAGTAATAATCTACTGGAGGTGATGCACTACACTACAGAGAATGATGGATAATTTACCTTGCATGGAAATGAAAGGGTGAACAAGATTGCTTGAGGATAAACACCCAACCCAGATCAATTTCTTGTCACCAAGTCCATTCACCAGTGGAGAGAGGTGAGTAATGGAAAGGATGGATAGATGCATCATATGACCAAATAGCAGAGTTCACATAGAACATGCACTTTAAAACCATTAAACATAGCTCCAGGAACCTGTAATGAGACATCAGAAGTATGCACTATATACCCTGCAACGATGAGAGGAAAGAAGAGACAGTAAAATAAGGAAGGATGGAAATAATGCATCACACAGGTTTGATTTTATTGCTGCATGAGTTCACACAGTGCATTACAATCAGCATGCAAGAGGCATAAGAAAATTGTATTATAGATTCAATGGGAGAAGGCTTGAGATCCACAATGTCAACCCACAGGGGAGAAGAGAGGAGAGGAGGGAAAAAGAGAAACAATGACCAATCCTCTAGAACTATGCGTCCCTCCTTTATAATCTATAACAAAGGATTTGCAAAGGAGGAGAGGGGGAAAACATAATTTTGAATTCTTGCTTCAACTATCCTTCAAAGATATGCAATGTTAAATTCACCTACTCCAGATCACCCAAGATATCTATTTTAATTGCAATCCACCTATAACAACTATGGGCTTGACCGCGAGACCCCATGCTATCCATGTACACATCCTTGTCTAATCTAGCTCTTGTAGCTTCATCATGACTTCTACTTATGGTACCAGGATCAGATTAATTGACTTCACCTACAACTGGTGTACATGTATACCATTAATGGTGGTAGGTATGTTCAAAAACAGATGCTGAGATATTTCCGATGAAAGTCCTCTCCCACTCGAATTATAAGAGTTCCAATCGAAATATATGGCCTTTCCAAGGAACTTCTAGGTTTTAGGTATTTCCTTGCAAGATATCCATGGTTGCGCCGTACATGCTGGATTATTTTACTTCCTCCAATTTCACTCTTGAAATTACACCAAAGAGATCACATGGCTTCATTTATCATCATGGGCCTTCTCTATTTCCTGTTGTTTTCTACCATTGAAGTCCCTGTTATTGGAGGAGATATTGTGCCTCACCTGAGACACGTGTAGGATTCGATCTCATTTGGAAATGTGCCCCTAGAAAATATCTTTGAAGATGCGTCGATGGTTTGACGCATGGAGGTATCTGTTGGCCCTTCTCTAGGCTTAGCCAATTAAACGGCCATTTTTTCCCCCCCTTTTTACTCTGACCACATGGTGAGCCTATGCAAATGTTTCTGAACCACCTTCTCATCTCCCAACCTTGCAATGGATGCATCGGGAAGACACTGTGGAGGCTGATGCTCAACTCCATTTACAACTTAGCCAATTCATGCCTGTACTGCACCATTTAGGAATCCCCGCCAATTTTGTACCCTAGACACATAGACATTGCCACTCCTATTTGGTAACTGCCCCCTTCCAATCGCCTCCCCTAGCAGTTGTGCCATTGAGGCACATGGCACTTGGGTCTGAGGGTCTGTACACTGGTTTCAACTACTCGATAGAGACCCATTACTTTAGGACTTGGACATGTGGAGTTCTTCCACACATTTTAAGATTTGACCGTTTATAACCTCTGAATTTTGCAGTTACGCTGTTGAGGCATGTGGCACCCTGAAAAAGTGGCTTTGTTCCTATACTTAGCTGATTCAGGGTCTCGAGTGAACATTGCCCTCATCGGTTTCTGTACTTTAGTGGTCCACATTCTGTTGGCCCTGTTTCTTGGCACCTAAGGGAAATTCAGAGTTAGCTGAAGTTAGATCCTTTGAGAGATTTCTTTAATCTTACTCCCAGAGTTCAAAATTCAAGACTCTTAGGCTCCTTTACTTTTCGGGTTCTACTGGCCTTGGTGTTGCCGACTCATGGATCTCCTACTCTTGAAGCTATCTTCCCCAAACCCCAAAAATGACATGTGGGCTCAGTTTTTTCTTCAACTGAACCG
The DNA here is from genome assembly GCA_019776745.2 of Taxus chinensis. Classification (NCBI taxonomy): domain Eukaryota; kingdom Viridiplantae; phylum Streptophyta; class Pinopsida; order Cupressales; family Taxaceae; genus Taxus; species Taxus chinensis. The sequence continues at coordinate 652,160,658 of CM034152.1, forward strand.
ACCCTTTAAAGTTGCCTTACGTGGCTCACCTAGATCTTGATCTCTAGAGTCGATCCATTTCTCAGGGGGAAAAATTGGGATAACAGTTTCGTGACTCAATGGAGTGCATCCTGCCTTCTATGATGTAAGATCGACCAATTACAAATGATGCATCCATTGGGACTTTGGACTCATGAATGATATTGTTATACTAATATTTTCCTTGAAACTCATGCTCGACTGCAACTGCACTTGGTGACCCTAGAACCTGCCTCACTTTTTGGATCTCTCAATTTTCATAGGAATATTTTCTTGAAGGTGAGATTTCTAAGAGTACAAAAATTGTATTGACCTGGGGCTTTCACCTGCTCCTGGAATGGACTTTTTTGACAACCTTCAACTTTTAGGAGGCTCTGTATTTGTTTTATTTTAAAATTAACATAGTGACAAGCAACTATGGGTCTTGTCGTAAATACTGAAGGGCCAGACGCAATGTGACCTATGGAGCAATAGCAAATTTGGGACAACTATTAAACCATACAACCTTCGCTAACAAGACATGTAGAGTGTTCACTTGAAGCACTTCTTTTGCTGAAAAAATGCCTACACCTACTCCTACACTAACTCGGAAGCAAAGGGAACTCATAAAAAATCCTGCTAAGGCCCCAAAATGGAGAATTAGCTTCCCTTTCTCAAAAAAATGGGCCCACCTACATGTATATGATTTGGCACTCGAAAATGGCCTGTTGGTAATGAGTGATAAAATGATAAGAGGCAAATCTTCCAACCAAATTTTCAAGGTATTAACAGGAAATGGGAATAAAAATGGCCTCTTTTAGCTTGTCTGATAAAATTAGTCAACAATTGAAGAGACATTGATAGGGATGTTTTCCTTGGCACTTTGAATAGTCATCCTCATGCTCATGTGAGTAATGGGCACATGACCAATTTTGCAACTTCTCCAAACTTGGCTCTAATGAAACCAAGTACCTGATTGGGCATGGTACTGATCTGATGGATGTGTCCATTTCTATTAAACTTCAACTCCAAAAATGGAGTCTTTCTTGTGAGACCTTCCTAGAAAAATGAGTGTGACTTGAGACCTTGATCTTCTTCTTCTCCGTAATCCTATTCTGTGAGACTGAAGATGGATTCTACCTAGATGACCAGTGTGGAAATGGTGCCATCATTGTTTCCTTTACTTTTATGAAGCACATAACTGATGAATTTGGCATCCTCCAGCCTTGGTGTCTAGAGAGCTGTTGTAAATAAGAAATGCTACTTTAAAAATTTAGAATGGAACTCTACTAAATGATTTTCAGGTTTTCTCCTTAGAAGTTGAATCTTCGGCATGATGAAAATGAATGTGATTTCCCCTAATTTCTCTGAAGGCACTTGGAAGTTCACATGGGGTTGGTCTTAAAGGAATCAAAACATGAGAACTTAGGTAAAACATTTCCTTTGCATGAGCTTTACCTCCCTCATAGTGTCATCCTAGTATTTTTTTTGTATCTCCATGGTATTCTCATCCTCAAACATGAACTTTTTTCATGTCACAACAATTCTTCAGGAGGAAATTTGAACTGCAAAGGGGATAAAATCTTATGAGTAACGAAATGAAGATTGTTCTGATGGCACTTCAGGAATATTGAAACCTTTACAACTCTGATGGAAATGATTCATTCCACAGTTAGAGAAATTAAACTCCTAATTTAATATGGACTTGGAGTGAGTTTTTATTCCCTTGCTTAGACTGGTCGTGAAGCTTGGATTAATGAATAGATTCCTTTTCAGACAAAAATGCCAGTATGGAAACTGCATTCAGAGCATACAAATCTTGATGGCTTCTTTCTTGTTGTTCACTCTTCTGTAGCAAAATGTAGCCTTAGCCACACCGACTTTTGGTCTAACTTTGACCTCCTCCATGGGCATAACCAACAAGGGCATATTTTCAATTCTAATCCCATTTAAGAGCCAAGCTTACCTTAAAGATTCTTTGATCATTTCTTCTTTCAAACTTGACTCTTCTTCTTGCCTAATCTCTTTGGTTGGATTTTTGAGTCTCTTCCCGACATGGACTCTGAAAGAGTAGGGGGAGTGGTGGGGCGGGGTCTCCATAGTTGTTGCCTTATTTGTGGTGTCAGGGGAATTATGCATTGCTTTTGGTTCTTGTGGAGGGGAGTTTGATTTAGAAGGGAAAATGAGCAAGAAGAAATTAAGATAAGATGGAAGATTAGGGGATGGAGAAGGGAAATCAACACCTGGGGCAGAAGTAATATGGAAAGCTTGGAAACCTAAATCCTTCAGGTTAAGATGGTGCTACTTGGAGAATGGAGAGAAAACTACTAGATGATGGTGTAGGACTTACCCATTGACAAGGTTTCCTTGACACCAAGTTCGTAGGCCTCTATCTTCTCAATCCAATTATGTAAGTTTGATGGTAACATCTCAATCATGAAGTCAAGCTTCTCCTGTGGGCCATAATATGTCTTGGAAAAGGTGCCTTCCCATGGATCCAAGCTACCCTAGAACCAATCACTGAATGATTTCATATGTGTACTGTAGCCCTTGATTGCACCATGTTAACCTCCATATCTTTGGATCTTTCTCCTGCAAATCAACATTCTCACTATCCCTTGAATTATACCATTAATATGCTAGACCCTTGTTCCTTGATAAGAGTCCATAGCCAAATTGGCTTTGGTAAAATGCTCATATGGGTAGGCATAATGGTTGTAAATTTGGCTTTCATAATGCTGATCTAATGAGGACCAATGAGAAATACATTGGAGGTGGCTTCTCTACTTAAATGGGGTGAAATGGAAGTGCTATGAGGCTTTCCTTCCTGGTGAATGAATGCACATTTTTTGCATTTCTTGATCCATTAATGGTCAGATCACCAAACAATGTGGAGAAAATAATGGGTGGAACCCACTTTCATTATCTTTAGGAAAGTCTGCTACCCATAGAGGAAAATGGCTTCCTGCCTCTCCATGGAGTTAAACTAGATGTTCTTTACCTTTTCATCTAAAGGTTGTATTCTTCCAACTCACACTCTTAATAATTGACAACGCTTAATATCTATGACTTTGAATAGAACATTGTGTAATGAACACATATGGAGATGGATTGTAGTTTGAAATATCTTCTCCTTGTTTTTATCCAGGTCTAGTGGGTAAAGCCGTGTTTACAATGGAAGACTTAAGTATGTCTGAAATGTCAAACATCTGGAATTCGGAGAACATCTGTCATATGCTAAAAATCCTGATTATCCGAAGTTCAGCACCAACTTGACAACATCAAAATCCCATCATCCTGTATTGACCAGTTGACTTGAGAAAATTTTTCACATAGCCAAAATCTCCATGAATCAAGATTGGTGACTTTAATATAAATGGCATACTCCTTTTGACACGAGTGATCAATCCTGAGATGCTATCTCATTGGTGAAATTTGCACTTGTTTTGAGCAAGTTAAGCATCCGAAAATCCTTGATTCTCGGACATCTCAGCACCAACAGCTGAAAAGTCTTGAAATTAGAGAACTTGTAATTTCTAGGTGCTTGAAATTTAATTAGGATTCCTTGATTATCTTGTAGAATGCATGCTCTTGGTCTCAATGAGCGTGCCATTAACTATTTATGTGTAATCATAGAACCCCTGAATGTCTACAACTCGATGGGTTGAGACTCTCAGTGTGATTTCATAACATGGAGCTTCTCCCAAAGTGTGGGACTTTGAAATCGGGAACATCTCTCTGGATGAAGGCCGGTTCATATTCCTCTATACAGGTGCACACATATCATTTTGTAGAGGATCTAATCTATAGCCTACTCTAACTTTCTAAGGAGAAAGGGTTAAGAAAGATGCATGAAATAAACCTAAATTAACAAGGAGTGATGCACCAAAGAAATGTTGAACACCTACTTTATAATTAAACACAAACCATTGAAACTTCTAATACAACCACCATGCACAGACTAACCAAACTTCAATGAGAGATAAGACGAATGCAATGAATACTGAGAGGGTGGGAAAATCATCCATAGACATGTATTATTACTCCAAAACTTTATATAGTACACTACAATGCCCAAGAGGCAAGATTATATTACAACTTGAATGGGAGGTTTGAAAACTCCAAAAATTCACTTGCAGACAAGGGAAGAAGGGAGGGTGCCAAAACAAAAAATTTCCAACCTTTTGAAAATTTCCCCTTCTTACAATATATAGGAATAATTAGAGAAGGAGATAGCAGATATATCTGAAGTCTAGCTTCAACCACCCCAAGAATTGCATTGAATTTTCCTTGGAACAATGATGGGTTCTACTGTCAAAACCTATATCTCAATGTACTGTTCCTATGTTGGGCAAGAAAAGAAGCCCATATCTCATTAATGGTGGTAGGTGAGAAACCTGGGACACCCCAAAAATGGTAAAATATGTTTTTTAATTTTTAAGAACATAGTCCCACTAATTTAAAGATATCCAGTCATAGTTGAGTAGCAGACCTCGAGAGATTTCAAAAAATTCATCTCTTGATCTTAAATATGAGCTCCCATTCGAAAGTTATGGCCATTTGAAGGTCAAGGTGTCATTCTATGAAAAATTATGGGTTCTTTATCTGACACTTTTCGAGAGTCCCAAAATGAATGCAACCTCCGAAAACTCCTGAAATTTAGAATTTTGGAAATTTTCATTTCAAAGAAAAAACATTGTTCATCTACCTAATTTACTTGAGAGTTCCGAAAGTTCCGAAACCCAAAATTTTGAAAGTCTAAAATTTTAGATTTTCAGAATTCAGAATTTCAGACATTTCGTGGCCACTTTTCTATTTTTTGCTTCGAGATTTCCGAAACTCAAATGTCTGAAATTTTGGACTTTTGGAGTTTCAAATTTCAATTTTTTTTCTCTCACTGAGATCCTTGAAACCCTAAAACCCCTAAAGTCCTAAATTTCAAACTTTCAGAATTTCAGGGTTTTGTAACTTTTCCTCCATTTTCTGTACTTTTTTACCCTGATAATTCCAAAATCCTCAATCCTGAAAGTTTAAAATTTTAGACTTTCAGAGTTTTTTGCTTCCTTTTCCAGTGTGATTCGTGAGGTCTCCAAAACCTCGATTGTTTGAAATTTTAGACTTTCAGACTTTGGAGATTTGGAGATTTTTCTTCCTTTTTCCAATTTTTGCACCCAAGATTTCAAAAAGTATGAAACCCAAAATTTTGAAATTTTTGAGTTTTGGAATTTCAGACTTCAGACATTTTCGAGTCCTTTTTCATCCTATTTTTCCCGAATCACAAAAAATGCAAAAAACTTAAAATTTTGAGCCTTCTCCATTTTTTTCCTTCCCGAGTCCTGATCTTCTTCGACGTTTGTATTTTCCATTGATTTTCTAACTTTGCATTGCCATGACGATTCGTCTGCAATCTGAATTTCAAAAATCACATGTGAGCTCGCACGACTGAAAACACCCTCTCCATGTTCCCTGTGCAAGGTCGTGTTTGATCAATTTTACCTGAGGGAAAAAATTGGATAACAATATGTTCTTGCAATTTTTTCGAGATGTGTGTAAAATCATGCATTCTTCTAAAACCACCTTGTCAATTCTGAAGCTAGATTTAATTCAATAATTAAGATTGATTTCACATTTTTTGGTTTGATTAGATTTAATTGCACGGTTGTAGATATATGATTTCTATTATTGATGTAAAACCAAATTCCCATAAATTTTTTTGGTTATCCCACATTATTTTGCATGCTTTATAACTTTTATGGTTAGATCTTGCTTCAAGTTGTGAGAGATCTTACTTCAAAGTGTGATAGATCTTTTCTAGAGCTCATTTCCTTTTATTTCCCAAATTTTTAGTCGTAACTATTGTATTTAATTATTACATATTATTCAAACCCTTTGATGTCTATATGCCACATACATTTTATTCCATTTAAAGTAGATCAATCGAAAACCCCAAGTAGGATTGCTAGGATAAATTGTTTGTTGAATTTCAGTTGGTTAATCCTAGAGCTTGTTTGAGAAAGAAAATAAGCCCTACAAATGATGATAGTGTTTTTCCTAAGTTGTGGTTTCTATTTCTAATGACATGTCTTTAAATAGAATTTTTATGAATGGTTCTCAAATTGTTATTTGTGTAGAGTTAGTCATCGTAAACATATTTGCTTAGCTGAACAAGAAAGGACTGAAGATCTTACATATTTTAGGCAAAATATTATAAAACACCCTAATGAGAGGTCAAGGTTGATGAAATAATTTTGGGATGTTCAACATCAAACCCTAGGTAAAGAAGCTCAAGATGGGGTTATGGTGTAAGATATATTTTACAAGACAAATAATGGTGTTATGCCCTTAGTCCTTAGTCATATATCGAGATATGTATAACTGACAAGTGGCTAGTATTATATCCTAAAATGTTATATCATATTTATTTATGCTTTCATATGCTTAGTAGGTCGGCCTTGGTGCTTTACATAACATAGTAAGGTATATATAAGAGTTGGTAAGTGGTAGATGATCATCAAATTGAGCACTTGAGTCTTAGTGTATGGTTTGGAGGTTGCCCCCTCAAAGTGGTTAAGTCATTCTACTTTCATATTGTGATCATATCTATATATTTTAGTATTATTTGGTGTTATATTGTCATTGATATTCAAATAAATATAAGTAATTTCATTACAAATGGATATTTGAATCCTAACAATGCATATCTTACACTTAGGGGGTACCTTCTATGATCAATAATGTAGTTATTTCTAAAATTTGTTATGAAATATTTTCCCCTCATAATTCTATTACTTTTACTCTTGTAAATTCATCACTTGCAAAAATCCTTAGATCGAATTTCCTCAACATCCTCCATTTTCTTCTTCTCAATGTCTTAACAATTCTCATCATGATTCTCAAATTTCATCTTTGGTTAGCAACACTTCTCAATTTTATTTTTTGCACTTAAGTTTATTCCAAATTACTATACAACTACTTGTCTAGCAACTCATGAAATTAATTTTATGATTAATGTTGGTCATGAATTACAAAATCAAATTAAGGTGTTATCCTAAGGGTCTCAAAAGGTAATTAATAAGGCCACTTCCAATGATATTTTACTTAACCTTTGGTTTATGAAGTACTTGTTTACCCTTTACTAGTAGGACATGTAGCTCCAAAGTTTGAATTATTCATTGACAAAGGATATATTCACCATATTCGATCATTTTGTGCCTCTTTGCTATAATTTATACACAATAAAAAATTATTAACTAAATAATTTCCAATAATCTCCAAGGGCTATATGTTTCACTAGTTTTATGCCTTTCCTTGAGGATTTGTATATGTTTTTACAACATTAGGCGGTGTTTTTTTCACTAAGTTTTTGATCAAAATTGGCATGAAAGTTAATTCTATTCAAATTTCTTAAATAATAAAAGGATACAATTAGAATATTAGTAAGTATGTTCTTAGATTCAAAACCACAGGTATAAAGATGACTCATCAATTCACTGATAGTGAAATTAAAAATCTTTTTGCTCAATTTTTTCTTCCATCTATTAAAGAAAAAGTGATTTTCAACAGTTAACAATTTTAATAAAATTTATCATGTGATCATAAATTTTGAGATCAAGATTTTATATGCTTTATCAAGAGAGAAATTCCTCTACCTCTAGTAGAGGCAAGTGTAGTAAGTTAATTTGTTATTTATGGATAAATGTAGTAGATATGTTTTGTGGTATCTTCTTTTGACATTATTAGTGCATTAGAAAGTGTTGTTAGTTATATCAGTTAGACGGTTGAGATAATCGCTAACCATTTGGTCTTGTCCTTTAAGAAGAAGAGTGCATGTTGATGGACAAGTGATTTTATCAGGCCCTCCTTGAACTAAGAAGATCGCACTAGAACTTATCTTGAGGAATACAAATTTATTTCACATATTATTACATTTTGTACCATATTTATTATGTTGTGGTTATAACTATTGGTATTGAATCTTAGTAGCCTATACCTATAAGTTACATTTTGGAATCACGCCTTTAAAATAACCCATATCATCATTGAGTACAAACTTTAAGTTTGTTGAAAATCATTTTGACAACTATGTTTATAAACAATGAATGGAAAACTAATGGGACGATCCATCCAAGAAATAGTTAAAAACATTGGTGTGAGGGTATATTTTTTCCTTTTATTATTTTATTGGGAATTTTCCATCTCACACATGGTGAGTTATCTCACTTAGGCAAGTCATAGGTTTTTAGGAGTTATATGACATATGACATATTCCGTCAAAAAATATTTCATTTCCACATGCATCATACTTGTCATACAAGAGTTATATTCTATTTTTGGGTTGCAACTCCTTTCTCCCTCATGGAGGTATGTTTTTCTAGGCATGGGAGTTATACAACACTCCTATATGTACCCTCTTTTTGATCTATGAGAATGAGTAGACCATTTCTCTTTTTCATGATAAATCTTCTTATGGTTAATTTACATGCTGATTACTTGGATCATTCTCACATTTCCGTTTGAGTGCAAAAACCTTGATGTGCACGTATTTCATTGATCATCGTGTTTCACTCTCTCATATGGTATCAAAAATTTATATCAGTAATCGTGTCACTTACATTGATAGTTTTTTATTACTCTTCGTTTCATGTTTATTTTTCTCTCCTTGTGCAAGTTTTCAATAATATTGGAAAACATGTTAGATTTTCTTGATTTTAGTCATTTTATGCTTGGAAGGTTATTTTCTTAGTTTTGTGTGGTTTTCTTGTGTTTAGGTTTGCAAGTACAATATGAAAATCTTGTTTTCTATTATAGGTATCAAGGTTTCACGTTTTGGTTTGAAGGTGGGAGTGCTATTTGTTTTGACTTAACTTTGCCCTAACTAGCTGAGTTGGGCACCGAGCTGGTTGGATCACCCCCATCATAGCTCTCATGTCTATGTTTGCATCCTACTCGCTCTGAATTCACCCAAACCATTAGCCGCTAGTTCCTTCTACCTGAGATCTCTTTGTACCTTCTCCACTTCCAACTCGGTCATGTTTTCAACTTGGAATGTAGACCCTGCATTGTTGATCTCGTACTTACCTAAAATTCACCTTGGCCTTGATCTTGACTCGATTCCTCCCCCTAAAATATGTCGACCCTAGTTCTAACCTTGTTTGGTATTTCCCAAGCTTCTATTCCAAAGCTTGTTAATAACTTGGCCTTAGCTCAGTCAAACCTCTGCACTCTGTCATGTCTCACCCAATTCGCTGACCTGAGTCAGCTTCACCATGGTTCAAACCCCTATTTAAGTTGTAATTGGCCTACCTCATGTCTTTATACTACCCTACTTCTTGTTCTCACCTCATCTTCTAGCTCTGTCCCCATGCCTTACTCAATCCATTACTCCACTCACCATAGTGTAGCAAACCTGCCTCACCGCATCGACTATTTTCGGGTTCCTTGTCGACTTACCATGCTTCCATCCTCTACTTCATTAAACTTGGATCTAGCTCGGAGCCCTTTTTGCATGGAGCTCATGTGGAGATCATCCAACCCCTCTGTATGGAGGTAGCTTTCTTTCTGCATGGATCCAACCAACTCACTAGAGGAAACTTACGATGCTTGCTATCTCAGTGGCCCAAATTGGATATCATTCAACCTAACTTGACATCAGCTCACTCAACCTAACATGGCCCTACAAGTGCTCCTCATTCAGAGGAAACTCAATGCTTATTATCTGGAGCCAGTTCTTTTGGTCCGAGGATAGTGTTTCTCATCTAGGTCTTCTTGTATTTGGTCTAGAGATGCTTGCATTTTGTGAGATGTATACATTTTTTCTGAAGCTCCTTGCATTTGGTTTGGATATTTTTTACTTTTGGTCCAAAAGCTAGCCATATATTTGGTCAGGAGTTATTTTTCTCTATTTTTTCAAATCTTGTTGTAATCAAATCATTTTGTGTACAAGTTAGTGAGTGCATCCACCACAACCTTGCAACAACAAAGTTTTTTTCTACAACGTGAGACACTTTTTCTCGCAAGGGACTTGTTTTTTCCTTTTTTGCTTATTTTCATCTTTGTGTTTTGTGCTTGTTACTGTGTCATTTTATTGAGAATGTTTGAAAATTATTGTGGTCTCTACACTCGCACAATTTTTTTCACCAATTATAAGGTGAGTGGTCAACTATTTCACGTTAAATGAGTGCATCCGATTGCAATCAATGCACTAAAATATAAAGTGTCAAAAACAAGGTGTGAAAGTATTATTCTAGGGTGTGTGTGTGTATTTACTTTTCTTTTTATTCTTTCTCTCTCTCCTCACGATGGATGCAATTGCTATTACTTTTCTCATGTCGTTTAACTTATTTGAATTGAAATCCAAGATGATAATAAAACTAAGGGTTAAAGAGTTGTACCGTATCACTATGGGAGTGGAAAATAAACCTGAAGATAAACCTAAGACATCCAAGTGGTTCAACTAATGTGACGAATCCTTAGGTCTTATTTGTGTGTCTATTTCTCCTGACATGCTCTTCCAAATTGAATCTTACAAAACGCTTGATGAAGCATGGAAAAATTTAGACAATATTTTTGGAAAACAAGATGACATGAGAGCTCAATATTTGGAGAAGGAGCTCCTAGGATTAACTACTAATAACTTTAATAACCTATAGGCCCTCTTCTCCAAAATTTTCCACATGAGATTTCTATTAAAATAATGTGGAGTCACTATAAAGAATGCCTAATTGATATTAACCACTCTCTCTAAGATTGGACCTGAATACTCTATCTTCATTTCTACCTTTCATGCTATGAAAGAAGCTTTAGGGACTACTTGGAAGATGACCTTAGTTGATAATTTTTTGTCCCAACTCATTCAAGAAGAGGAGAAGTTTATTTAAATGGGATCAATCAAGTACAAGTCACATGACCTAGTAGTAAGTAATGGTAAAATAAAGGAGAAGAAATAGGAGAATAAAATAGAGAAAAAGGACCAACCTAAGAAATAAGCTAAGTCCACCCAAACCAAACCGAACATGAAAACTTCTACTTATGAGCCTAAACCAAAGAAGGATAAGTGTAAGTGTTCCTATTGTAAGAAGTAAAGACATGAAGAGCATTAATGTATGAGAAAAAAAATTGACCACCTCATACATTTACTTGAGAATAATATTATAGGTGTTCCTGAGTCTATTAAGAAAAATGATCTGAAACCTGAGTCTTCGAAGGAAATGGAATTTAAATCTGATAAGTGTTAGCCATTGTGTCTAGGTGTTGTCATTGATGTCAAATACATTGATAAAAAAGGGTGTGTATAATTCATATTATTCCCCATGAGGTGAAAACCAAGGTCAATTATGAATGTTGATTGGTAGTGCCATTTTTTGGTCAAGTTGCAATGGTGTATAAGCATGGTTTTGAGCATAATATAAGCATGTATGGTAATGGAATGAGTTAAAAAGGTTTTCATGAGGTAAAGAAAGGTTTAATGATGTGTAAATGGTGTCTAAGTGTCTGGATTGAGTCATCATGGCCATTTCATGGTTTTTCATGATGTGAAGTGGTTATTCTAGGCCTATTCCTAGGCCTAGAACATGCAAAATGAGTTGGAGGTATGAGTTTTGGAACTGACCAGTCTTTTTGGATCATGATAACAATATGGTGATGGTGTATATGACATGTATGAGGTGTTTCAGGTCAGTTCTCATAGTTTTGGTGATGCTTCATGGTCCTTGTGAAGAAATAAGGTGAAGACAAGCCAAGTAAGCACAAATATGTCTCTATGGTTAGATATTTTCAGGCCTATTTTAGATAGGTGGTGAGTTTGGTATGATAGATGATGTTTTCATGATGTTTTATGAAAAATTTCAGGTCAAAGTGAATAAGTTTTTGCAAGTTATGATGTTTTTTGGTAAAACCAGTGTTTGTAAAAGCAAAATCTAGATCGAATTGGTAACTTGTGATGCTCACCTTCTCTAAAATTTTTTTATGGAACCTAAATGTTTTAAGAGATGTTATTATATTTATCTAAGAGTTTTTTCTTTGAAAAATAATGAGGTGGTTTGATCGTCAGGTTTTAATGAAAGATCATTAAGAAGATAAGTTGCTTTAAAACCCTAACAAAACCCTCCTTCTAGAGAGACTTGAGAGATTTATGTTATGGTATCCATAATGTATTGGAAATAAAAATTTATGAATTAAGGTTGAAGAGGATTATTCCATGCTCATTTTGGTGGTGGTTTGGTGTTCCAAATATTTTGGGAAGAGAGGGAAAAACCTTAGTTTTGTGGGTTTTTACAGTTTCAGGGCTGAGATGGTGGTTCCAAGATGAAAACTAAAATATTCCATAATCCTTGTGAGTTGATCCAAGTATACATAATTTTTTAAGGTAGATACAATGGATAAAATGAAAGATATAGGTTCTCAAAGTGACCTTGCTGATTTTGGCCTTAAGGGCTAAAATGCTAGTCTTGAGATTTGAGGTGAGTTTGATGAAATTGCTTGATGGAGCTAGTGTTTTTCATCATGGAAAACATGTAGGAAAATGATATTATGTGTTGTATCTCTTGGTATGATATGGTGAAGTTATTTTCAGTTGAATACCTATTGGCCTAGAAAGCCCTAGTTGGCTTGCTAAAAAAGGTGAATGAAACATGTGTGTTCGGTAAGATTTCTCTATATTCCATATGATTCTTAGTGCTTTTACATGTTGATATAAGTGTCCTTGATATGTTCCTATTGGTGATTTATTTTGGAATTTTATTTGGAGGTGATGTAGCAATTTTCTTTCAGGACTAGTTCTTGAGTCCTAGAAGCCTGAAAGACAAGTTTCAGAGATTGGATTAGTTGATGGATTTCTAGTATGAGTTTGAAGATAAAGAAATATGTTATGGAAATTATACTTAGAGAAATTTATAGTGATATATTTTTTGTGTCTTGATGAATTTATTTGATAGGTGAGTTGGCTTTGTTTAGAAGACCTAGTTTTGGGGTCTTGAAGCTAGTTTGAAGCAGTTGTAGAGTTTGAGTTGTTTGGAGGTCTACCACTTGAAGTTGAATCAAAAAGTGAGTTTTTATGGAAATTAAATTAAAAATATTTATAATAGTATATTAAGTGAGCCTTGATGATGATTTTTACTATATATACTCATTCATTCTTTAGGACTGAATTTCTAGGAATTGAAGACCTAACGGGGTTTGCATGCTTCTTAGTGAGTTTCATGGTGGAGATGGATCTCTCATTTATTTATAATATTTTTGGTGATGCTGAGGAATTGTGAATTACTTGTGTGGATATTTTGGAGCCATGAAAAATACATTAGAAGGCCTTGAAGATCAGTTTGGATTCACTAGTTCTTGGAGATCTTGTTTTGAGTTGTCTTGTGCATCTTGGAGCTTAGTCATGATTTATTGACCCATGCTGATATACTTGGGTCATTTATGTGAATTTATATGATGTTATTATTATTTTTTTGAGTTGGGATGACCAAAATACTTGGTCATGGCCTACCCAGGAGAGTTTATAAGCTAATGTTGGGTATATAAGCTAGTGAAATGAATCATTTGTTACTAGTTGAGACAAGGTGAAAAAGTGAAACCTAGAGGGGATTACAGAAGAGTGTTAATGGGTCATGGAAAAATATTAGAAGAGGTATGAATGCTTGAGAAATATAGAGGATCATATTTGTAAGGGAAATTGATATATTCAGCCCATGAAGGAGAAGATTTGAGTGAGTTAGAGAAGAGTTTGTTTTCATGAGGGTTTAGTTTGTTTGAAGGTGTGAGATAAAATAGGATCACTATTAGTTGTGTGAGATTTTTTTTTATCAATGATCATCTATTTACAGGTGGTTGAGTTGGTAATTTTTCACCTTAGGGGGTTGTATCCTCCTTTTGGGGTTGGTGCCTCACTAAATAAAGGGTTGGTGCTCCTTGTAGGGTTGGTGATATATTAAACTAGGGGTTGGTGATCCTTGTGAAGTTGGAACTTCACTAAATTAATTTGTTTTGAGTAATATAAACAAATATTCAATGGGTTTTCTTACCCTTGAGGGTTTCCCACTTACATATGGTGTTTATGTGTTGTGTTGTTTCATGCTTTTGTGATTGAGTGTTGCACATCTTAATAAGATCACATAGTTATGTATGATGAATGGAAAAATAAAATGATGAATTTATGGTTTGGTAAATGAAATAAAAAAATATTGCATGATTGATTCAACCCTGAATCCCCTCAGTCATTGTGCTTCCAACAATTGGTATTAAAGTTGGTCTTTGTGAAGCAAGTTTGACAACTTGAAGGAGATCCTATTGAAGCATGGGTATGAAAGATAGTGAGGCTAAAGTTTAAGATAATCCATTGGTCAACATGAGATTTTTTTTGAAACCCTTATGGTTTTGACACATGATAGTCCATCTATGAATTTCTCTCTCTCTCTCTCTCTCTCTCTCTCTCTCCAAAAGGTACAACTGATGAGAAGTCTCATGAAGGAGACAACATGTTCTTATGTCAATCATGAAGCTTGTATCCCAAATAAAGAGAAATAAGAAGACAAATATTCCCTAGAGGTAGATCCTGAGGATGTTTATGGACCTCTAAAGGATTTATAAAATGCATGTCTTGATGATCTAGAAGCTGAGCATAAATATGAACTAGATGAAGTAGATTGGTTTGAACATATACAGACAAAGGAGGAGTATCATGAATTTTAAGTCATGGAGTTAATTTATGAAGTGGTAAAAAATGTTTATGAAACAATAGTGACTCAATATGAGATAAGACTTAGTGTGGTTGAGATGGAATTCAATGATCATGAGTGGGATGAGGTCTACATCTAACCTAAGAAACTATTTGAAGATGATATCATCTATCCACCACCAAGCAAAAATGCTGCAGAGTTTAAAGGATATTATGATTGGATGTTAGACATGATTTTCTCAAGAGAACATCAAGGTTCATAATTTCATCAAGCAAGGTATGATTTTTGTAATGAATATTCCTTTTAATTCAAGCTAAATGATCATAGAACATTAGAAAAGTAGAAGAAAGGATCTCAACATTGAAATCATGATTTGCAGTGCTTCAAAAGTAAGAAGATATCAAGATGAGATTTTGCTTAGTTATCATCCTATATGCATTTTAGAGGTATATTTTTTGATGGTATGTCAAGGTGAAATTTTAGAAGTCTATCACAAGTAGGGTGTGGTCTTAAAAGTTGCATAAAACATTTGTGTGGAAAAATTTATTGTTGTTACTTGAAGTTACACCCTTTGCTGAAGCTAAGCTCAACACCTCAGTGAAACATGAAAAGAAATTCAAATTGTGGGAAAATGGATTCTTTAAGGTCAATCTCCTAGTGAAAAGGCTAGTTCATTTCACTCCAACTCACTACAACTAATATAACCAGCTCTACCCTCTAATACCAACTATTTCTACTCTAATGTTTCCAAGGAACCAAGCTTTAGAAATGTGAAAATACTGAAGTAAATAAGGTGATGCACCAAATTAGAAGTGGATTATCTTCCTAAGATGAAGAATGAGAGGGAAAATTAAAAGCCAAGAGGTTGGAAAGAGAACACATTCAACCCTGTAATTTTACCAAACTCCAATTCTTTGCATAAATGACACAAAGGATGGAAATAATGCAAGTATAACTCACACGCAACATGCCATAAAAAATAATAGAGAAGTAAGAACACAATTATAAAAATTAAAGGGCATAAAAGATCCACAATAACAAAATATTATTGATTGTAATGTACATAGTCTATTACAATAATGGAGGAGGCATTGAGTGCATTGCATAACACCAACACAAAATTATGCAACTCAAAATACTCGGATACACAAAAGGGAAACATAACCTTGCATTCAAAAGAGGATGCCTTACGATGAAAATAAAAGTTGTATATACATGAGAAAGTTAAGGATAAGGAAACCCAACATTAAGTAGATCACCCACTCCCACAGCCACAAATGACCACTCAACATTCAAGTTTTCAAACCCAACATTGTCATTATCAATTTTTTCAGAGCCCATACCTAAAAATGACAACGAGATAGTTTTTTTATAATTATGGATCAATAATACACATTTTCACAACCCAAATATACTTTCATCATGTAGTACTGCTCAATACCTTCCTAACTATATAAATCTTGTCTTATTTGGTATCTTGGATAAAAAGTTATGAACATTTAAACATCACCATGGAGTCTGCATATTTGACGGCCATGGGGCTGTCAAATTTAACCTAGAGGTCACTCTTACTGATGTGTTGGATCCCCATTGGATCTTAGAGCCTCCATATTTGATTTGGAGAATTTGAGGGACCCCGTATTTTTAGGATCCACAGAAAAAAAGGAACATGCGGAAAACATGGATCCATAGAAAATAAGGAACCCGCGGAAAATAGGGATCCACGGAAAAAGAGGAACCCATGGATTTTAAGGATCCATGGGAAAATAGGAACTTTTGGATTTTAAGAATCCATGGGAAAAGAGGAACTTGTGGATTTTAACGATCCATGGAAAATAGGGAGCACAAGGATTTTTCAGGATCCATGGAAAAGAGGTAAGCCACGAAAAACAGGGATCCACAAAAAAAGAGGAATCTACAGATTTTAAGGATCCACAGAAAAAGAGGAACCTATGGATTTTAAGGATCCATGGGGAAAATAGGAACCCATGGATTTCAAGGATAAAAAAAGCGTAAGATGAGAAAAGAGGAAGAAGGGGAAAAAATGAGGAAGATGGGAAAATCCCTCATTTTGAATCAAGTTGTCCAAATAAACATAGGTGTTTATTTGACAACTTTTTGGTGACCTCTTGGGGACATGTTCCTACTAAATGTATGAAATACCAGTAGCCCTGTAACATTCATTGGGCATGGATTCAATGAATGAATTGAAACATAATATTGAAATATTTAAACCTCACCCTAAAATTTTATGATCTGTTAACCTCTCCTAACTTGAAGAATCCACTAAAATCCTAGCCTTCATGCCAATTATAACTCTACCTCATATCAACACCACACACTTCCATTTTATCACTTGGTTCTTCATGCCTCCTTCCTTCACTTAATTCATCATGACCCAATAACCCAAGGAACTATAAAAGTTTACAAATCATGTAACACAACACTTATCCAGGAGGATCACCATAGAAGATTGAGGGAGGGAATCTAAATCGTTAACCACAAGAAAGGAAAAAAGAAGGTTCCCCCAGAAACAACACAAAACAAGAAGCAACCAAACCAGCTATGTATAAGATGAAACACACCCCTCTCAGTAAGAAGGTTTAAGATGAATCCCATTAAATAGGATATGAAGTACTTCCCCATTGATATTTGACAACTCGAATGTGTTAGCTTGCTTGTAGGCTGAGATGATGTATGGTCAACTCCATAGTGTGTCAAATTTGGAGTGTCTTATTGGCTTGGATCTATCTGCACCCCACTTCAAAAAAAGGTCTCCCTCCTTTTAAGGTTTTCTCATAATATTTCCTATCAAACCACTATTTGGTTAGATTTTTATGTTCTTCCAATTTATGCATGGATGATTACCTTAGCTCTTCTAACTCATCTAGCTCTACCATTATGACTACTCTTTCATCTTTACCTTCCAATTCCAGCTCATGGGATAGCTCTAATGAAGTAAATTCAATAGATATTAGAAGCATAGCCTCTCTACCATACACAAAGATGAAACTAGAATTACCTATTGATATTTTTGGTGTTATCCTATCATCCTAAAGACCATGTATAAATTTTGTGTACTATTTTATTTGATTTATTTACATTATCCTCCTCATGATCCTGATCAAATTCTTATTGGTGGACACAGCTAGGCCATTACCTTAAGGGTAATAGTTAGAAGAAGTTTTTAAATAGATAACGCATGTTTGAGATCCCAATCATATATCTTAAATCCCACAAGATATTTAAAATTATTAGATATTATAGTATGAGGGACCCAAAACCTTGTTCAAAATCTCTTCCAAGAAGCCTAAAATCGTTGTCTCCAGTAGCTTATTTGAGTATAACAGTCTTAGTTCCACCTAGTAAAGTAGTTAGTAGCAATTAAAACCCATTTATGACCAGCACTAGACACTAGATTGATCGTGTCTAATGAATTCGAAGACCCAATTGGGAGAAGGTATGGTTTGATTGATATTGGATTGAAGTGGAAGGGCAATGCCAACCTATTCTTACTAGTAAATAATGCACTTTATTTACATTTCCTAACCCATGAATGAGCATCATTGAATAGTTTAGGGCCAAAAATAACCAGCTCTCATGATCTTCATAGACTGTAGCTCTTAGAGAAAAATGATCCACCATCTAATTCTTCATGGAACTCACCAAGAATCCTATCAATATGATCTCTACCAATGTATCTCAAAAAAAGTCCCTCAAGAATTTTCTTGAATAGGATGCCCTCAATTATAACATAAGGAATAAGACTGAAGCCTAAAGTTGCATCCTCTTTGCTTTTCCCATCCTAAAGGGAATATTCATCCAGTTTTCAGGAACCTTTCCATATCATCCAAAAAGTTATTTCCATTAGGTACATGTGTTTTTAATTGTTCTTCTTCTTCCTCAGAAGGCGTAAGAGGATTCTTAGTCATCATTATTAGCATATGTTGTAAGTTTGTTCACACAATCCTCTACCCCTAATCATCTTGGTAGATTTTATTGTGACATCACATTCCATAACTATTACTACCCATGCAGCCCTGTTCTCACTAACCTCTAACACCCATTATGGAATTTCTCACGTTAGGAAGAGAAATCAACACCTTGACAAGATTGTTGATGAGCATATACTTGAATTTTTTGAGAGCCCTCGTGACCGCAAAGACTTGTTTCTCTATGTGGTTATATATCAGCTCATATTATTTTAGTGTTTTACTTGAAGAAAGCCATTGGTTTCTCCAAAAAATTCATTTTTTTTACCGAGTTAGAATGGTTACCATGCTACTCTCAGTCCCATAAGTATACAATATAAAATCCTTTTCATAATTTAGGTTAATGAGGGTGGGATCCCTATGTTATTTACTCCTTGATCTTATTGAAACTATCCTTACCTTCAGTAGTCCACTTGATAAGAGTGTTATTCTTTATACATTTGAGTGATGTGTTTGACCAATCCCATAAATTTAGGAGCAAATTTCCTGAACAAAATTGATTTTACCAAGGAAATACTGCAATGCTTTCTTATGTTTCTGGAAAGGAGAGAGAAAGGATGGCTGTAATTTTATCTGGGTCAATAACTATCCCCTCGTTTGAAAACACACGCTACCCAATAGTTTTCCTTGTGGGACAATCAAAAATGCATTTCTTTGGGTTGAGAAACACCCCAAACTCTCTACACCTTTTAAACACTTTCTTAAGATGTTCCATGTGATTCTCAACATTCCTTTGAGAAAATTGTGATATCATCCAAATAAACTAGAATAAACTTGTTTTTGAACCCTTTGAAACCAAAATCCATAGCCCTTTGAAAGGTAGCAATAGCATTAGACAACCTAAAAGACATTTTTTCATAGGCATATGTTCCCCCATTTAGTATTGAAAGTTTTCTTAAACTTGTCCTACTTCTTTAACCCATATGTGATTGTATCCATGGAATATCCATCCAAAAGGGATAATCTCTCAACTCTTGCTATTATTTGCAAAATTTGATCCATGAAGGGTAGAGGATATTAGATCCTTTAAGGAGGCTCTATTTAGATCTCTAAAATCAACACATAGCCTGATCCCTCCATTTCTCTTTCTTATACAGGAACTAAATTTGCCTAACCAAAGTGGAGTACTTGATAGGAAATATAATATTGGCCTCTATGAGTTTGGATGATCGTCTTTCCTCACTAGGGGTCCAATTTTGGGGTTTATGGGTCTTTGTTTTTTCCTAACATGTTTGATATTGGAGTCAAGATTTATAACATGTTGTATAATTTCATGATTGAAACCTCTAAGATCTTCATGAGAAAATATCATGATAATGTTGACATGTGAGTCATCAAAATATTCAGTTTGAGTTTCACCACATACCTTTCTAGGTGTCATAGGGGTTATGATAGGGTTGTCATTAACCTTCCTTGACAGATCAGTGCGTCACTAGCTGTCATGTTACTTTCTTTTCTCCTTTGAACTCATTATCAGGGATAACTATGATTTCAAGAGTAACCATACCTCTTGGTAGATTCATGATTAGTTAGGAATTGGATAATTTTATCTCCATAACCCCTATCTTGTACCCCTTGACCTTTTTCAGATTCATATGAGGAGTGAACTGGGATTCTTAATTAAATGTATAATTTTATCATCACTATTAAAGGCTTTCTAACTGCACATTCATTGTCTGAGATGGCTGGCCTCACGACCATCTGAACACCTTGTTCATGTCTACTGAAGTGTAGGTCTCTAGTTGATGTTTGCATTATCCTACATGATGACCTCGTGCTATCCATATTTTTGCATTCTTCATGGCATGTTATCTGAGTACAACATTTTTGGGATCCTATGCTACGTTCAAATTGAATTCATCGTTACCTTAGGAACTCTCAATTTTCATTTTCATGGTTTCGTGATGCAAATGTTGTAATGGATAATTCCTAAATTGCATATGAAGTGATCAAATAGAATTGATTCAGGTTTCAAAATGATCTCAACTTAGTGGTTTGTTCATGGTCGTTGTTGGTAAAGTTTTCTAGTGTCAAATTGGCCTAATGCATGTCAGAAATCATCTCAGTGAAGTGTTTTACAGTTTTTAGAGTTTCAGATCTAGGTCTTTTTGGTGCAAAGTATAGCTCGTTGGAATTTTTTACGAATGAAGTTGGAGCTGTATAAGGATCTCGGTAGAGCCCCATGCTTGGCGGTAGCAAGAAGGAAGAGCTAGGGAACTAGTGAATGGCAGTCCCTAGCTCACGCTCTCTTTCGCTAGCTTTTATTCAGACCTCTCCAACTCAAACTGAGCATTCGATGCGAATGGTTCTGTGTTTGCAGTTTTTTTCTTAGCCTTTTCAGTGCTTCCATTCTTTGTCTAGGTTGTACTCGCCTATCTCTTTAGTCTAACCAGCATCGAATGCTATTAACTCTACATTCTCGCATGAATTATTCCCTCAAGATATTTTTATGAAAATCAATTAAGTGATAGTAAGAGTGTTACCGGGAGACGCTGATCCAAATTTATTACACCCAGATTCTCTACACTCCCATTTGACTTTGTATTTACGATGTAATTCATGGAACCTCGGATCTCATAGAGGTGAGAACTGTTTCATATCAGAATATTCATCGAGGCATAATTTGCTTTGCAATTATATGAACATCTTCAGCGAGTCACTAAGTTGGTCTAGGCACAAAGGATTCTGTTATGATTATCACACCTTACAAGCTACAGCTGAAATGTTTGCACTGAGAGTTTAATGTTGATCCTCAAATCTGTTGAAGGAAAACTCGGCAGGAGAAGATTCATGAAGATCTCGCGCGCTGGTGGAATAGTGGAGAAATTCGGTGGCCATTGTCCAAATCTGAAATTTGGCCAAGTTGAGGCCCGGGGCCCCATTAGAGCTCCAATCCGTTGGACATGGGAAATAAGGCAAGCATTGCCAAGGGGAAATGACGTGATGTCAAGCCATTGAAGAAGCATTCCGGGCACTGGGAGACCCCTCGAGTCTTACATTGCCAAAAACTGCATCGGAGAAATCCGGTCACAACTGCCAGGTCCGTGGATATAACCGTGGCCAAACCATGACCAAACTTCGAAGCTGGTGACAAATGGGAAACATTCGATGGCATTCCAAGCTGACTCAACCAGGCGTAGGAGAGATTAACGATGGCAAACACTGCCATGAGCCAACTCAGCTTCAACATGGCAAGAGTCCATGATCAGAATTCCGCAAGCCATCCCAACAGGCTCGGAGCATGTTGTGCGAGTCACACGGAGGGTAAGTCGGAGAACGTGGGAATGAGGCAGTCTGCCCAGTGTTTAATAGGATTGGACGTGGTTGTCTGGTTTGGCCAAAATTTTGTATGACAAAGTGATCACGCTCAAAAGGCTCCACACATGTTCTGCATACCACACTGAGCATCAGTGGTCGCAAGTACAAGCTCCCATGCTACAGTTGGCAGAAAACAACTATTACTACCGTGTACGATTAGGATTTTTGGAGCCACGCTTTCACAGCTCATTGCATAAGTAGTTATCCTCTTCCCTCATGGAGATGAGCGCATATTATGGTACAGCTTGTAGTAGAAGACGATTCGGGTTTGCTAACATTGATACTGTTTCCTAGAAATGCAATTAAATGTGATGTTTAGACTCTGAAAATACCCGTTTCACCCTTTTTTATTTGCATACTTGTCCCAACTATGTTCTGGGACTCATTGAGCCTCTCTACAGGTGCAGCGAGGCATCTCCCACTGCACAGGTAGCAAGCCTTGGTGCAACACTGTCCAGCAAACAGTCTGTGGCTTGAATCCTTATCCTGAACTCGGAATGGCAGCTGCAGGAAACAAATATTCACTTCCGTATATACGATGGATTGGAGTCACTGCTCATTCAGAGGTTTCATAAAATTTTCCTTGAGTCAGGAGATGGAAGTTTATTACGTGCAGATCTGAAACGATTCATATTACTCAGCATTTTTTCTCCTAGAAATGAATGGAATGCTGAAGGTCAACTCTGAAATACCTGGTCGTCCGTTTTGCTATGCCACATCTCTTGTCACTCGTAAATGGTCTGCTTTGAGAAACTCTGTGGGCAGTAGGCATGTATTTATACCCTTCCATTATGGTACGTCCAATCAGAAATTATTTTCATCCAAAAGGACGTATTCGACATTTGCGACCATGTTCAGAGGTCACTTGCATGTATTTGTAACAATGGATGAACCCTCCACTTCACATACCAGACTCAAAATTTCTCACTTACCATCTATTAGCTTTGATCAACATCGTTTGAAGATCCTTCACATGACTAAATTCATTTCATGATTTAGTTACTCCTCTTACATCTTTTCATGTGAGTCATTTCAAAGCTTGATATAGCTCTCAGTTGTTCGACCGTATCTCTATTGAAGAGGCTTCAATATGAGCTAGTGTTGCTAATTATAACCAATGAGCTTCTAGGGACTCCTTTCCTTAGTTCTGGACCTAATGAGTATAATGTGTAGGATCACAACTACCTGATGCCATACTATAGACATAGTGAGATCGAGTTGTTGCTCAACATTGGAGCTCGATATTTCCGATATGCACTACCCCTTTCGAATCTAATGTGTGAAGGGCTCTTTGTTTCAAAAAATCAGTCTTGAACCTGGAATGCATGTGATGATGTTACATACATCGCAGAAAAACACTCTATCTGTCAAGTTGAGCTATCTTTGTAGGAATATCATGTCAGAACTTTGTCATATTTTTGACAGTGCCACGTACTTGTGATGTTCTAACAGGGATTTTTAGCTCGATCATCATTTCTAAATGTGCTTATTCATGGCAGGAGTTAAATACATTCCTTTATTGAAAGTTTTAACCTATGATGAGGACTCAATCCTAATCCATTGTGGATCAAATCCATTGATTCACCCTTTTAGATCCTCTTTCATATTGTGGTTAAGCGTTGGTATTTCAAGTCGAGATTTCAGCTTCACTTGGAAAGTGTCGAAGTTTTGGCATGTATTTGCTAGAGGCTTTCACATTTCGAGCTTAAAGCTTCATGCTCGTGATCGCATATAGGTGAGCTTGGTTATTCAGAATGGAACTCATTTGATAGTTTGAACTTTTGTGCACCATAATTTGGCATTACTTGAGGCGAGTATTATTTTCCTTCAGGCTTCACAGGATTACATGCATTTTAGTGAAAATGATAAGAATCGAGTTTGATAGCTCACCATTTGAAGGACTCAATGCAAAAGAGTTCTGATTACCAAGGCAAGGAAAGAGTTAGTGCGGGGTCAAAAATTGGAGTGCAACACCGAGTTAGAGGATTCGAAGCTCATCGAATTTGGTTATGTGCAGACTCTATCCACATGGAATCCCCTCCTCTTCAAGTCAAACGGGTCAACGGGGGGGTCCCGACATTATGTTAATTAAATTAATATTTTTATTTAAATATTTTAATAATAATATTTATTATTATTATTTAAATATTTTATTTAAATGTTCTTTTAATTAATTGAGAAGACTAGGTCATCAGGCAATTAATGACCCATGATGGAACCTTCTCAGATGGTTCAACTAACTGTAATAAATACATCATGGGCCTTCATTTTAGGAATGTAATTATGACCATTTTCCTCTGCTTTCTCACATATTCTTCTATAAATGTAAGTTGGAAGCTCATTTCAAAGGGTTCCAACAGTTCAGACAAGTTGGACAGTTAGATATCTCAGGTAAAGTGTATACTTTTCAAGAATCCTCTCTCTTCTGCAAGTTGTTCTTGTGTGTTGAGAGAACTTTCAAGCCTCCTCTTCAAGACTGTAATGGCAACTATTGCCTCTTCTGAATGTATGATGCATTATGCATGTTATTGAAGCAATAAAAGTGTGTGTTTTGTGACTAATCTCGGTCCTTTCATCCTTCTGTGCTTCTTTGTGCCTTTCTCATACTTGCAGGTACACTATGCAAGTTTAAGTTCTATTGCAGGTTCTTGGAGTTCTGTTCTTATCGAGTGGTGAAGTATTACATGCAGTTGAGTTGTGGTGTCTGTTCACCCTTCTTGAGTTCATTCTTCTTCACTGGGAAACTGGTATATTTCTCGGTCTGATAAAGTTTAACAAAGGGAACGCGTGTCTCTTAGTTTGTGGTATCCTGTACCCTCTCTAAGTTGCAGTAGGTGAAGTTGACCTGTGGTGCACACACCCTCTTCAAATTAACCCTTCCTGATATTTGAAGACACCCTTTATTTGGTGCATCACCATCCCTAGTATAGTTTCATTTCTGTAAATCTCTTTCCCTAAAACCCCATGAAAGTGTTAGCGTAGGACTAGATAATCATTTTTGTTACACTAGGAATAGTACAACACTTAGTTTAGGAAGAGGAAGCCGGCCTTCTCTGGAGGTTCACCTCGAGCCCAAGTCCCACAGCTTGAGAGGTGATCCCATGTGTCCCAATCACACCAAATGTCCTATTCACATCTGTTTGGCCATTCGGGGGGTGCAATGATTTGGCAACAACAACCCTATAACAACCATTTGATCAACTTCCACATTTAACCATCTTGGAATTACTTGGAGATTAATAACCTCAAAAATTTCAAGTAGGTCCCAGAACTCTATGTCTATAATCCTTTAAGAGATTATTATTTGTATCACACTTTCCTCTTACTTAGTGGACAACCAATTCAGTATCTTCAAACACCTGTAACTTCTTAATGTGCCTCTTTTCAACTAAAAATAGTCCATGAACTAAAGCCTCATACTCAACTATGTTATGGGGAGCATGTAAATTAAAGCCTATGAGAAAAGAGAAACTTCTCACTCTTTGGATAAATCAGAACAACAACCCACCCAACTCAATTTTTACTCCTAAAACCATCAAAAAACATTTTCCATAGGCCTTGTGAATCCTCTTCACTTTCTCTTGATGCACTTGAGATGAAAGACTCCCTAATCTTGGATGTAATAAGTACCTAAACTTGTCTCAACAACAATATCATATGGATCTAATTCATACCTTTATTTAGCCCACTCATCTAGCATAAGATCAGGTACTGATTGTGATGAATGTAGTGCTTTAATTAGTTCTGAATCACTACTCATTTCTCCTTGCACCATGACGCTTGAGTTAATAGGACTATGATCATGGAATTCCATGTGGTAAGCTAATGATGTACGATCAGATTTAATTATAAAATTAGTCCCATACCTTGTCCTTAAGAGCATATGATACCAATACTGAGGAAAAGTAACCTCCTACCTTGGCTGTGAATTCTCTTGACAAACAAATAACAAAGAGAGGAGGAAAAGCTATAACTGAGATGTATTGAGAAATGGTTAGTCTAGGGCATGCATGAAAGGTTAGCTCAAATCATTTTACTATTCCAACTATTCTAACCATAGTAACATCTAATTGTAAAACACCCTTAGTGATTAGAGCATACTTAATCCCCTAAGTGTCTACTATCTACTTAGGCATCACGTAGAGTGTGATGCATCCTGAACATATCATACAATTATGGACTAGATGCTTTCCAATAATTACTGAGATATAAAAGGGAGAAGCTTTCTCTGTTTCACTTACTTGTCCCTCTTTTGGGTTGACATAAGATGATTTATGAGCTTGGTATTTGATATACCATACCAGTATGGAATGATATGCTTATAATATTCTTGCAAGAGATCTAATTGATATGGAATGGACAAGGCATCCCACATTATCACATTTAGAACTGTCATTCTTCATCTGTTCAATAATCGGTTGAAAGGGAAACTCATGGATTATGTGCATATAGAGTTACAACATTTCCCCTTTCCTTTTTGTTCAATTCACATAAATTATTTGATTGGTGGAACTTGAGTGTTCCATGGCTTTGCAGTGTTACGTGGGTTTTGAATGTCTCCCATAATTTGTTCATTATGCAGATTTTGAGTGCTCTGCAACAAGCTGGATGAGGCTGAAAATTTACTCAAGTCAGTCGATTGATTGAGAATGTCACACTGAAATGGAGAAATAAGAGGACGAGACCTTAAATCCATTTGCCTTTTTTTGACCTTGTGTTAATCATCCATGTGGAGTTTTGGCCTATCTAAGTGATCCAAAACTTGATTAACTACACAAAAGCCATTATCCTTAAATGAACATAAGATTGGTCTTAGGAAAAGATCCTTTTTTTTCTTCAACATTAGTAGTTGGAATATTTCATCATTGGTTCATGTTAATTGAAGGAACCTTGCACCATGAGATTATGACATTTCACATAATTTTCACAAGCATTTTGATCATGAGGTTGATTACATGGGAAACACCATTAAGATTGTTGAATCATATTGCTTTGGACAGAAACAATAGCCTTGCTCAAAGTAGGAACAAGTGCATGTTGGGGAGGTGGTAATGCTTAAAGAGGAAAGTTAGGATTTACACATTGAAACCTACTTTTATGGTAATTTTTTCCATACCCATGATTTGGATAGTAATTCCTTTGTTTATACCCTTGATTCTAATTTTGGTAGGGCTTAAGAGCTTGGGTTTATTATATTTAGGGAAACTATCTCAATGGACATATTATTGATCAGTTCTTTGAGATAATATATCTCATTGTATGAATTAGATGTAGGGGTAGATGAAGTAGATTTAGACTTAGGGATTGGGGAAAGAGAAGGTAACATTTCTTAGGGAATCTCTAGGAAAAGAGGAGTTGGGGGTCTAGGGGATATTTTTCTAGATCTTAATAAAACAATTCTTAGCTTGGATAGCTATCTCATAAGCAACAAGAAAATCCATAGCCCCATTGATTAAATCAATCATTTCAATATTAGAATTAAGAGCTCTTAAAAAATATAAAAAATGACCTTACAGAGATGGATTAAGGAGGAGTGGAATTCTTTCCCATGTCTTTTGAAATTTGAAGTTGAAGTCCATCATTCAGCTCACAAGGGTGCCCTTTTGATAGTTGTTAATTTCTCCACTAAAGAGATGATATCTTCCTTTTCTTCAAAATTATTACAAAAGCTTCTCCTCAAGATCATCCCACATATGAATAGAAGCAGGTTGATATGAAACTTCTATACCACTGTAATTATTTTCCTTTGAAATATGAGGCCAAGATCATAACTTCCACATCATCTTCAGTAACAAGATGAACTGAGGAAAACATTAATAATATATGAGATGTTATTAACAGGGGTAGTTGAATTATCACCAGTAAAGAATGGAATGCTTTTTGGGAAAATACTGATATGTCATGTTGGGAATTCAAAGACAAGGGACTGCTATTGTTAAATGTCACAAAAGGTTGATTTCATTGATGGGCCATGAATGTGATGGGTCTTAGTAACCCTAAAAGATAACAAGAAAAGCATACTGGGAGGAGGACTAGAGATAAATCTATTTGGAGGTAATGGAAAGCTTTGAATTAATCCACCTCTTCTTCTTCTTCTCCTTGGTGACATTTGTAAGTATTCAAAAGGCTCTCTAGTTGCTATCCTTTGTCTTGTTTGAACTATTCTCATGAAACTGAAACAAATGAATACTGAAACAAATATATTTGAAGTTAAGATTCACCAGATGTGTTGCTTGTTTCCTCCTAAGGAAAAATATCACTAAAAAAAAACACTAATTTCAATGTTGTAGATCAAAATTAAGTTGTAGATTGCTCAAATGTATCCCACCAGGTGTGATAAAAAATTTTGTCACTTGAAGTTGTGCCCTTTTTTGAAGCTAAGTTCAACACCTCAGTGAATCATGGAATGAACTTAAAAGTGTGTGAAAATGGCTCCTTTAAAGTCAATCTCTAGGTGAAAAGGTTAGTTCCTTTCACTCTAACTAACTGCAACTTATCTAACCATCTCTACACTCTAATACAAAATAGTTCTACTCTAATGTTTCTAAGAAACCAGACTTCAAAAATCTGAAATACTGAAGTAAATAAGGTGATGCAAAAAACTGGGAGTGGATTCTCTCCTTGAGATGAAGAATGAGATGGAAAATGCAAATCCAAAAGGTTAGAAAGAGGAAACATTCAACCCTGTAATTTTACCAAACTATGATTATTTGCATAAATGACACAAAAGATGGAAATAATGCAAGTATAACTCACACATAACATGCCATAAAAAATAATAAGGAATCAAGAACACAATAATACATCTTAACGGGTAGAAAAGATCCAAAATAAAAAAATATTATTCATTATAATGTCCACAATATATTACAATAATGGAGGAGGCACTACGTGCATTGTATAACACCAACATTGAATTCTAAAACTCAGAATAATTGGCTACATAAAAGGGAAAGATAACCTTGCATTCAAAAGAGGATGATTATAATGAAAATAAGAGTTGCATATATAGGAGAAAGAGAATGATAAGAGGAAACCTGAAATTAAGTAGATAACCCACTCCCGCAACCACCAAATATCACTCAACATTTAAGTTTTTAGACCCAACATGGTCATCACCAATTTGTTTGGAGCCCATACCCAAAAATAACCACAGGATAGTTTTTTACAATTATGGCTCAATAATGTACATTTTTGTGAAAAAATCTACTTCCATTATGTAGTACTCCTCAAGACCTTTGTAATGGTATTATGTTTGTATTATTTGGTGTCATGGATAAAAATTTATGAGAATTTAAAGATCACCACACCATCCGCACTGTTGATGGCCATAGAGCCATAGAATTCAACCTCAGGGTCACTCCTACTAATGTGTTAGCTTCCCATTGGATCTTGGAGCCTCCATCTTTGATCTAAGGAATTTTAGGGACCTATATATTTTTAGGATCCATGGAAAATAGGGATCCACGGAAAAGAGGAAACCCATGAAAACAAGGATATGTGGAAAAAGAGGAACTCGTGGATTTTAGGGATCCATGGAAAAAAGTGGAATCTATGAATTTTAAGGATCCACGGGAAAAGAGGAACCCACAAATTTTAAGGATCCATGGAAAAAGATGAACCCAAAGATTTTAAGGATCCATAGAAAATAAGGAACTCACATATTTTAAGGATCCATGGAAAAGAGGGAAAGAGAGAACCTGCAAGAAATAGGGATCCACAGAAAAATAGGAACCCGTGGATTTTAAGGATTTGATGAAAAAGAGGAACCTGTGGATTGTAAGGATCCATGAAAAAGTGGAACATGAGAAAATCGGAAGAAGGGGAAAAAGAAGGGGAAGATGGGAAATCCCTCATTTTTGAATAAAGTTATCCAAATAAACATGAGTGTTTATTTGAAAACAAGTAGGTCTATGAAAAATTCATAATGTTCTAGATTTATCATGAAGTATAAGGTCATCTCAGTCTAGTATATGTCCTTAAGTATCATTCTATCCTTTAGAGGTTCTAACAAAGATGTGATTCTCATCAAAAAGTCTATGTTAGTTGATTCTCAAGAAGTACTAGGATTTGAGTAGGTATTACAAGGTTAGAAGGTTGTTTCTCTATGTCTATCATTATTATCATCCATTAAAGGAGTCCTTTTCATGTGTCTTAGAGTCTATATACTGGGTACAACAGTAAGTCTTTCACTTATATGTATGAATGTCTCAAGTTTAAGAAATCCATGTTGTTAGTATGGATTGTGTCTAGCATATGTCTTGAATCTATTTATATGAGTGTTAAAATATTGAGTCACTAGGGTTTTCATTACTTTGAGTAATGGTACAAGGTTAAAAGAAGTTTGAAGTATGTCTTGGAAAGTCTTGTGAGTATGAAACCAAGTCATGAGTGGATGCCTATAATTTTCAATAGTAAAATGCAAGTGTAGTCTGAAGTTGAGTTTAGTATTTGTTTTCTCTAAAAGGAAAAAGTATTTGTGATGTTATTTATTGCTTCATATCATCAAAGGTTGAATGATCTAAGTTGAAGTGGAATAATGTTGTTCTATAAGAGTGTTAACAGTTGTGTTTCAAGATGACTAATGCCCTGAGTTGAGCTAGTACAATGTGTTATTATATACTACCATGATAGAAAAAAAGAGGTGTTCTAGTGACAAAATTCATGCTCAACAATGTCATATTTCTCATATGTTGAAGCTATAAGTAGGTATAGTAGCATGAATTCTTGATATTAGGTGAAGTAATGATTGTATGAAGATATGTGTGACAATTGTTTGAATGGACAAGAAGGTATATGAAAATTTGATAAGAAATAAGATGATCCAAGGTACCCAAGATTGTGAAAGTATCAACAATCAAGTTTATATAAATATGAGACAATATTTGTATACCAAATCAAGTGTGACAAATGTCAAAATTGAAAGCTACATGTATTAGTGGTAGTGGTATGTGCTCTCAAGAACTTCATTCAAGGTATGTTGTAGTGATATGAGCTCATATATCAAGTGAGTAAAAGTCTGTTTTTGGATCAAATTGTTGTCTCTTGAGTCTTTAAAGACATTATCCAGACAATACGCTCTAAAATAGAGAAAAATGAAGCTTCCTAGGTATACTTATAAGTAAAATAGGTCTATGTGATGTGACTCAGTCTATGACTCATATGCTAAGATGTAATAAGCATGTGCATACATCTTGAGTGTTATTTTAAATTATACAAGACGTGATTAGGAATACGAAAGCTAGATGGTATATTACTCAGTTGGTATGCATGGTCACAACATGTACATGAAGTTTATGATGCCTTATACTGAAGCATAAGATTGAGAGGGAGAAGGTACAAAACTTAAGCATGGTGATATTTGGAGGTGTATGTTCTGGGTCTTCAAAGAGTTAGATAATGTTATAGAAGTAGGGGAAAGTTATGTATAATCAAAAAGTGATTTGATAAAGGTAGGGGTATGTCATAAGGTCTTGACAAGTGATATATAGAGTATTTGAGCATTCTTATGATTCGTGTCATATGAGTTTTTTTTCTAAAGGCATGTTCATGTAAATAAGATCTTCCTTGAAGGATTGAAGTGATGCATGCATGTATCTTTGTGACCTCACATGTTTGAGAAGCCTGGTTGGTAACAAAAGTCTATCTACAAGTGATAAAGACATGAGTATGTGCTTTTAAGACATCAAGATGCTTATATAAGGAAATATTTTTGTTTTCGGTCTATATCTTAGAAATGTAGTTGCAAGAACAAAGTGCTCAATGCTCCGAGTTAGGAAAATGTAGTAAATAAGACTATATGTATGACCTAACAAAGTACTTTAGGTTACTATTCCATCAAGGATTTGAGGCAGATTATCTTAGTCTAATGATTTTATTTTTCATAGTTTTTTATGAATGATCCTAGTATATTGTTCTTACATATATGTGAGATGGAATCTAAAGAAAAGTTTGGTAAAAAGATGATAGTGAAATCTGGAAAGACAGACTATGTAGAATGATTAAGGCACGCTCGTCTCTATATTTAATGATTGACTAAAACGGCTTGATCCTTGAGTCACATAATTATATAGCTAATGATTAATCTGAGAACCTAAGAAATATGTAGGAGGAATGCATAGAGTGGTATTGTAGAGATGTTGACTATGGTTTATGCATGTTCTTGGAGCTTTAGACTATGATTTGAGGATGGTTGAAGGAGTTGAAGGAAGGCTATACTACAGTATCAAGTATGAAAAATATATGAACATTTGAAATGATTCCATTCAATATGACAATATTTTCATGAGGTTGAAGTGATCTTGAGGGAAATCATGATGAATTCCAAAACAAATTTGTTGATTAATTCTAGGTTTCTAGAGGTATGCAGAACTTTGCTTAGGACTATAACAGGTCTGAGAACATGTTATATGTCTCTGCTTTTGGCCAAATATGACTATGAAGTTCAATAACCTTATTTCTAGTATGTTGTAAAGATGGTTTGAGCTCTAGGTGTACATATTATTTTTGAGTTTATACTTGAGGTTGTTATAATATTGTAAGGGCTTGGAGGTTCTATCACCGTCTGTATATGAAGTTTCATGATGTCTCACATGTGTACATAAGTTGAAAAATAACCCAGAGTGTTCATAAGTCCTTGAAATAAGAAGCTAAGTGTGTTGAAGAATTGGTATGGTTGATCATTTGCATTATTTTAGGCTACAATAGATTGTTATGCAAAAAAATGGTAAGGTACAGGTTTATAAAGTATTTTTGAGGTAGGGGGAGCCATTTTTGATCTTCAATCAGGTGGTTTAGGTTCCAAGGAAGCTAGTAAAGGAAGAGTGATGGGTATTAGAAAATAAAGTTGTAGGAGGAGAAATTTTCATGACATATAGGTGTGAATTTGGTGAAATAAGGGCATAAAAATCTAAGGAATTGATTCATGTCTGTAGAAAATGAGTAGACCCATATTTAGGAATCCAATCAAGGTAATTGCTTGAAATTTTTACATTTTCACTTAGAGGGAGATAGTATCATAGCAGAGTGAGATACAAAATGAAGCTTCATGAGCCAGTTATGCTTGTAAGGCATGATGAAGTTTGATATTTTTGGTCTGAGAAAGTGAATTAGGGAATTTGGTCCTAAAAGTAGTCTTGTTAGTGCTTAGAGGAAAAAATTGAGTTTTGATCATGGAATAAGCCTAGATGGTGGTGTATAATAGAGTTGAAGACAAAATTAGAGAGTATACACTTAGGGGGAGCTATTGTGGATGCTTATATCAGGTCCATAGATAGGTTTTGATATTGAAGAAGACAAGAAAAAGATAAAGTACAATCTAAGGGGGAGCTAGTAAAGCAAGAAAGTCATTATTTCCATTGTGTCTTGTCTTGAGTTGTCATTTTTCATGTCAAGTCATCATTGTAACCTTTTTCATAGATGTCAAAGGGGGAAATAATAATTAGAAAAATGAAAAAGGGATTCATGTAGGTGTGTTTTGTCTTGTTAGTTACCATCAATGTTTCTAAAGGTGGTTACCATCATTGACAAAGGGGAAGATTATTGGCCATTGTGTCTAGGTGTTTTCATAAGGTGTATAAAGAATATATGAGTCCTCATGAGGTGAAAACCAATCTCAAGTTTAAAGGTTGATTGGTAGTGCCATATTTTGGTCAAGTTACAATGGTGTCTAAGCATGGTTTTGAGCATAATACAAGCATGTATGGCCATGACATGAGTTCCAAAGGTTTCCATGAGGTCAAGAAAGGTCGAAATGATGTTTCAATTGTTTCTAAGTGTTTGCATTGAGTCATCATGGTCAGTTCATGGTTTTTCATGATGTGAAGAGGCCATTCTATGCCTATTCCTATGCTTAGAAGATGCATAATGAGTTAGAGGTATGAGTTTAGGAATTGATCAATATTGTTGTATCATGGTAACAACATGGTGATGGTTTATATGACATGTATGAGGTGTTTTAGGTTAGTTATTAGAGTTTTGGTGATGCTTCATGGTCCTTGGGAAGAAAGAAGGTGAAGACAAACCAAGTAAGCACAAGTAAGTCACTATGGTTAGAGATTTTTAGTCCTATTTGAGCTAGATTGTGAGTTTAGTATGATATAGGAAGTTTTCATGATGCTCCATGA
This sequence comes from Taxus chinensis, assembly GCA_019776745.2. NCBI lineage: Eukaryota > Viridiplantae > Streptophyta > Pinopsida > Cupressales > Taxaceae > Taxus > Taxus chinensis. The sequence goes on from CM034152.1 coordinate 652,194,765, forward strand.
AAAATTTTAGGTCAAAGTGAAGAAGTTTTTGCTAGTTATGATGTTTATGGTAAAAATGGTCTTTGTAAAAGTAAAATCAAGCTTAAATTAGTAACATGTGATGCTCACCTGCTCTCAAAAACCTTCCATGGGACCCATAGGTTTTGGGGGATGTTTTTTCATTGATCTAAAAGTGTTTTTCAAAAATAATGAGGTGGTTTTATCGTCAGGTTTTTATTGACAATCGTTAAGAAGATAAGTTGGTTTGAAACCCTAGCAAAACACTCCTTCTAGATTGACTTGAGAGATTTATCTTGTATGCTATCCAGAATGTCTTGGAAAGAAAAATTTATGCATAAAAGTTGAAGAGGATTCCTATAGGATCATTTTGGTGGTGGTTTGGTGTTCTAGCTATTTTGGAAAGAGAGAGAAAAAACCCTAGTTTTATGGGTTTTTACAGTTTTAAGGTTGATATGGCGGTTCCAAGATGAAAACCAAATTGTTCTAGAATCCTTGTGAGGTGCTATAAGTAGAAATGAATTTTTTTTAACTGTTGGTACTCAGTTTTTAATCCCACCAATTCCATTTAAAATTCCTCAGTCTGTGCATTTTTGGGGACATTTTTCTATCTCCTTTCATGGATGCTGTGAAATTTATCAATCTTTTTCTATGGCTGTTGGGACCGCGTCGAGCCTTGTATTCCTTGCATTTATCTTTTTTGTAGGAAAAATATTTGATTTAGGCGTGAGTGGTGGTGCTTTTCCCCTTCTCTGTATTTTTATATGGTCTTCTTCCTGTCAAATTCTTTTCCAACATTTGTAGATATGTGGTCACCTCTAATTGGATGTGGTGTGGTGGGTCTTTTTGTGAACTTGAGACTTTTGTTACATTTGCAAAAGGTTGAATTACCCCTGTGTCTCTGCTGGATCCTGATTGGATTTTTGAAATTATGAAGTGGCAGAGAAAAATTCTTACTTTAGCCCCGTAAAGGGACACGTGGTTATTTTCAAAAGTCAAAGTGGGGAGGCGGGTCATCGGAGCACTTTTGGAAATTTGGTTTTGTTGCAGAAAGGCATAAAAGCTATAAATTGACCCGCAGCCATGCCGACACCCAAGAGAAGCCACGTGGAGAGGCCATATCAAAAGCGGATGGGTAGGCTGAAATGTTTCCGAAGTGCCATTTCTCTAAAAGGCACAAAATATAAAAGTTTTCCCCAGACCTGCTTCAGCTAAATCTCTCCCCACGTGGATGACTCAAATTCAAAATTTGTGAAAGTAGGATGCACAGTTGTGATATGATGCATTTGGTTTTTTCTGCCAGAAAAGGAAATGGCCAAGGCTCTAGATATACTAATTTTGTTAGAGAAGTGTTATCCCAATTCCCCCCCAGAGGAAAAATTGGTCAAACGTGATCTTGCACAAGAAGAATAGAAGGGTCGGCCCAGTTGCGTGGACTCATAGTCGACCCCAAAAAATGAGTCCGGAAGTGAATAGAGCTCAACAGGAGAAAAATGGAGAAAGGAAGTGTTCAATCGAGGCCTGAATCAGCTAAGGACTGGTGGAAGGTGCCACGTGTCTCTTCGGTGCATTTTTGGTATGGTGTATAAACGCGGAGACCCCAAATGTGTGCATGCCCTCCACATGGTCAGAGTTTTAAAAAAACAAAGGCATCTGTTGAATTGGATAAGTATAAAGAGATGGCAAAAGCCTCCACACATCCCAATGATGCACCTCCAAAGGCCAAGTTTTGGATCCTAAGTGAGTGCATAATCTCCATGTGCCTCATCAGCACAACTTCTAAAGGGCATGGCCCAAAAGAGAGACCCTAAACTAGCGCCAGCCCTCCATGTGTCCCAGGTCCATGTTGTATATATCTCCCCTGGGGGAAATATAGACAAGCAAAAGAATATGGAAATCAAAGAAACTCAGAACCTGATATTTATTATGTCACCAACAGCCTAAGGCACAGGTAGAAGGCGCACGTTAAAGAGTGTCGACACGAAAAAGGTCACGCCAAGGCACAGGTAGAAGGCGCACGTCAAAGAGTGTCGACATGAAAAAGTTTGTGCCAGGGCGCAGGTATGAAGGCCACACGTCAAAGAGTGTTGACATGAACATGGATGCACCCTGACGCAGGTAGAAGGCGCACGTCAAAGAGTGTCGACATGAACATGGATGCACCCTGGCACATGTAGAAAATTTTCGACATGAAAAAGTTCGCGCCAAGGCACGGGTAGAAGGCGCACGTTAAAGAGTATTGACATGAACATGGATGCGCCCTGACGCAGGTAGAAAAAGTGTCGACACGAAAAAGTTCGTGCCAAGGAGCAGGTAGAAGGCACACGTCAAAGAGTGTCGACATGAACATGGATGCACCTATGATACACTTAAGAGTATGATGACACGTAAATGGATGCACCAAGGCGCACCTTTAGGAGGCGCAACATTTTGAATGCTGACTGGAAGCAAAACCTGACCCAGATATTTAGATGGCCATAACTTTCCACAAGGAGCTCAGATTCACGCTAGGTTGGACTTTTCAGAAAGCTTACGAGGGTGAGAACAAATTCTTAAAAATGAAAAATACAGTTTGCCACTTTTTTGGGTTTTCTAGGGTTCTCACCTACTGCCATAATGAGATAAATTAAATGTAACCTAGAGGGTGGTTGGGGTAGATTTGGATTTCCTCTCTCTTTCCTCTCTCATTCTTCCTATAAATTGTAAGGAGGGGGATTCTTTCTAAAGGTTGGACATTCTTGTTTTTTCCCCTCCCTTCTTCTCTTTGGCAGGTGAATTTGTGGAGTTCAAACCTCCCATCTAAAACTGTAATGCAACTTTTCCTCTTGGCATTTTGTAGTGTATTGTATCAATCTTTGGAGCAAATAATGCATGTCTGTGGATGATTCTCAACCCTCTTTGTGTTCATTTGCATCCTCCTGATCTTTCACTGCAATTTTTGTTATCTATGCATGATCTTGCATTACATTTTAATGGTTTGTGTTTATTAGCAAGACAAGTGTTCATCATTCCTTGGTGCATCACCTTTGTTAGTTTAGGTTTATTTTTATGCATCTTCTTACCCTGTCTCCTTGGCAAGTTAGATTAGGTTTTTGAGTAAACCCTCTACATTTTTATGTGTGCATCTGAACAGAGGAATAGGAATCGGCCTTCACTTAGAGAGATTTCCTGATTCACAAGGTCCCACACTTGGGAAAAGCTCCATGTTATGCAATCACACTGAGAGTCTCAACCCATTGAGTTGCAGACATTCAGGGGTGTTGTGATTCACCATCAACAGTCCAAAAAGGGGACATCGGCCCGTTGATAATTCCAAGCTTGGGATAGGCCAAAGGAAGCTTCCACGCGTTAACTCGATGCATCTTCAAGGTTAAAATCCAGGGGGAAGTTCCAAATGTGTGCCAACCCTCCATATGTCTCAGGTCATGCAAAATGTCTCCGCCAATGAGAGGGACTTAGGTAGAATACAAAGGAAATGGAGTGGGCCCACGAATGATGCCACGTTGTCAGTTTGGAACAACTTTAGGAGTAAAAAGAGGGGGGTGAAATCTTAAGACGCGTGAGGTCAACATGTGGCCCTTGTATGGACAGACCCCTTTCACATATTGTGATCTCGTGTTAAACGTTTGACCCTGCACCTTCAGATAGCCATGTATTTCAACCAGAGAGCTCAGAATTGAGCAGGAAAGGACTTTTCAAAGAGCTACCCAGTGCTTTCTACTCACCTACCACTATTAATGATCCGGTCCACCATTTTTGAAGCTGTCAATTCTCTCACGTATTGCCATGGGAACATAAAATATTATTTTCAGCAGGATTTGATGGTCAGAAATCTAGAAAATGTCTTTCACACCATTAATACATGATCTGATTGCTTGAAACAAATCAGATTTGATCTGATCTTCCATCCTTCCTTCTCCAACATGCCAAACATACATGTAGAAGCAGACTTGACAGATTTTAGGTGGATTTGTAGGGGCATTGATGGTTGGTGGTTGAGCTTCCAAATCAGATTTCTTTCCTTCTCTTCTTCTCCTCTCTTCGCTTCATGTATAAATGTAAGAGCTTGGCTCATTGCAATTGTTGGACTTTGATAATTTTGAAGTGTAAATAGAATAGAAATAAATTAATACAGAAGAATTTCCCATTTCTCTCTATCTTCATCTATTATCTCTTCTTGCTTCCCTGAAATCTATGGATCCTTTATCTTCTGTAATAAGAAACTTTGTGTTCTTATTGATATGATTTCTAGAACTTTGTGTCTATGGAATGATATCTTATGTTGTGAATGAGAATGATTTTGTTCTGTATCACCTTTTCTCAGTATGTATAAGGTTATACTCTGCTATCTATATTTCCTGAAAGTACTATTATATTCTTCTCTTTCCTTTCTTCAGTTCTTCCATCCATTTGTATTGACAAGCTAGTTTGGTAAAAAAGCATTTCAAGATGTCAGAAGTCCAGCCTTAAGATGAAAGTGGTACATTTGTATATAATCTTTTTTGCTTTCTTTCAATAAGGGAACCTCTCCCATAAAGAGGAGGGACTTGCTGTCCCTTAACTATGGTTTTGTTAAAGTACCATTTTAAAACCCAACAGGTAGGTACGATTGAGAAAATGAAAGATACAGGTGCTTAAAGAGACCATACCGATTTTTTACTTAAGGGATAAAATGTTAGTCTTGAGGTTTGAGGTGAGTTTGATGGAGCTAATGTTTTTCATCATGGAAATAATTTAATAACCTGATATGATGTGTTCAAGCTTTGGGTTTGATATGGTTAAGTTATTTTCAGTTCAAGACCTATTTTCCTAAAAATCCCTAGTTGGATTGCTCAAGAAGGTGAATGAAATATGTGTGTTGGGTAAAATTTATCCATGTGGCATATACTTCTTAGTGCTTGTAAATGTTTTTTATTAATGACACATAGTTTTGAACGGACTATAACCTGTTACAAAAGAGGCTCAACAACTAGATAAATAAGAAAAAGTATAAAAAAAAGGATATGAATCTAGATATTACAATAAGTCCAGTAGTAGTCAAAAGAGAAGCTACTAAGAAAAATTAAGACATGGATTAAACTGTAAATAAACAACATAAAAACAACATACTATCAGCAACAAAACAACAACTTGAATGCATCCAGCCTACCAACAGTAGTGATTGTAAATGTTGGTGCAATTTTCCTTGATGTGTTACATATGGTGATTGAGCTTGGAAGTTGATTTGGAGGTGATGGAGTAAGTTTCTTTCAACATTGGTTCTTGAGTCTTAGAAGCCTGAAAGAGCAGTTTTAGAGATTAGATTGGTTGAAGGCCTTACACTATGCATTGGAAGATAAAGTGAGATGTTATGAAAACTATACTTATATAAAATTTTAGTGATATATGGTTTGTGTCTTGATGAATTTATTTGATATGTGAACTAGCTCTATTTAGAAGACCTAATTTTGGGGTCTTAAAGCTAGTTTGGAGCAATTGTAGATTTTGAGCTGTTTGGAGGTCTTCCACTTGAAGTTGAATCAAAACACCAGTTGTTTTGGATAGTATATTCAAAAATATTTAAAATGGTATTTTTATTGATAATTTATGATGATTTTTCTATATGAACTCATTCGTTCTTCAGGATTGAATTTCTAGGCATTGAAGACCTAGTAGAATTTGCATGCTTCTTGGTGAGGTTTCATGGTGGAGATGGATGTTTAAGTGATTATTGAGATTGGTGATGATGCTAAGGAATTGTGAATTACTTGTGTGGAGATTTTGGATCCATAAAAAATACATTATAATGGTTTGAATACTATTTTGGATTCACTACTACTTGGAGAGCTTGTTTTGAGCTTTCTTGTGCATCTTGGAGCTTAGTCATGATGTCTTGACCCATGCCAACCTACTTGGGTCATTTATGTGAATTTATATGATGTTATTATTATGTTTTTGAGTTGGAATGACTGACCTACTTGGTCATGGCCAACCCATGAGAGTTATAATCTACTGTTGGGTATATAATCTAGTGAAATGAGTCATTTGTGACTACTTGAGACAAGGTGAAAAAGTGCAACCTAGATGAGATTGAATAAGAGTGTTGAGGGATCATGAAAAAATATTATAAGAGGTATGAAGGCTTGATAAAGATAGAGGATTAGATAAACAAGGGAAATTGAAATATTCAACCAATGAAGGAGAATATTTGAGTGAGTTTGAGAAGATCTTGTTTTTAGGAGGGTTTGGTGTGTTTGAAAAATGTGTGAGCTGAAATAGGATCACTATTAGTTTTGTGAGAAAAAAATTATCACTAATCATATATTTCTAGGTTTTTTTATCACCTTAGAGGGTTGTAGCATCCTTTCAGGTTTGGTGCCTCACTAAATTAGGGGTTGGTGCTCCTTGTAGGGTTGGTGCTCTACTAAACTAGGGATTGGTGCTCCTTGTGAAGTTGGTGCTTCACTAAATTCCTTTGTTTTGAGTAATTATTGGTGAGAAAATGTGTTAGTTGGGAAAATTAGATGTCTCCACCAAATTTCTCGGCGGCTATGCCCCTCTCCATTGAATTGTGCAACTCCCATTATTGAATGAAAAATAATATATTCCAACCTTTAAAGTGTTGTGGGTTGGCCAAATAGGTCAGGGATCACACATGGACAATCCAATGAACACGTGACAATGTGTTTTTTATGAGGTATAAGGGAGGAAATAAAAATGAAGAGGGGGGGAATGAGAGAAATTAGGAAATGAATGTTACGATTGTGAGTATGCCAATTACAGATTTCACACCCAGTAACTAGAGTAGTTCAACATTCAATATAGATGAAATAAACAATGAAGTTAGTGGGGCCAATGAATGAAAGAAAAAATTTCTTAGATTCATCTATCAAGGATGCAAATTTCCTCTCCAACACTATACTTGCAAAGTGCATAAAGAGAGAAGTAGAGGAAACATAAGAAAAGAATGGAAGAAGTGTAGATTTTATTTCATATGCATTGATGAAAACAAATTCCAATAACAATTCATAATCCACTATTGCTAAAAGCAACTAAATTTCCAGGATCCTTTTGAATGGAGAAGCCATATGAATTTATAGCAATGTGAATTGGCCTCTCATATCCCCTCATATGGCCCTTCATGTTCCTATTCCATTTGTGACTTTCATTGTCCATTAGAAAAGAAAAATTAATTATTTCTCTTATAATTTTGGAGAAAACAATTTTACTATTCAAAAATATGTCACTTAAGTGAATAGAAAAATATACAATGATTACACTTAATGAATAATTAGATAGAGGGAGAGAAGAAAGAGAGAGAAGTAGAGAAGAAGGGATAAGTTGACGTTTCTAATGAAGAAGCTCTCTTGATGAAGAACTTGTTGATTCATGCTCCCCACTCTTGTTCCTTGAATTATTTGTTGAATTCAGTTATCAGAGATGTCAAATTATCCACCTATGGAATGCATGCACAACATAAAAATTTGATCCATGTTCCTAGAACATCCATGATCCATTCTCAAGAACTTGTTGTGTAATCAATTCTTCATTACCATGGGGGAGATATGACCTTTGGGAAGACATACTTAGACACCTAGATGTTCTACGATGAATTACTCTACTTGATGGATCTTTCTTGTCTTGAGAAACTCAACAAAAATTGCTCACCTAGCCCGCTGAGTTCAACTAGTTTGGCTCACTTTGAACATAATTACTGAGCTCACTCACCTTCCTCACTAGGGGAGAGTGGATGGTCTTCAACCTAATTGAATATTTACAATGACAATTTTTTTTAGCTCTTGAACACCTTTTTGAATATCCTCTTGGACTGCATGATGCTTCTCATTTGAGACTGTTGTACCCGACACTGTTCGTCTTTGCTCATGTACACTACTGTGACCACAATGATGTCTTGGGATACCCCGTGGAGGATGAATTTTCTCGTTTGAACTTTGCAACCTATCACACACCCCTATGAAGATGTTGAAAACTTGAGAGATGACTAAAGATAGAACCAACTACAACTTCCAGCACTCAGGATGAGGATTTAATTTTTGAGAAAATATCATTTTTCACTTTCAAACCACCTCTTATTTCCTTGGTTGCTTTCTGTGAACATTTCCTTGAAGAATTTTGACCTTTATGTGGGCTTACTATTTATAGTAATTTATCATTTATAGAAGTAATATTTTTGGAAAGTGGCTTTCCCACACCTTGAATTTCAAGAAAAAAACATCATCTGGGATAGATTTTGTCTCACAATCCCCCGTAAAAATTTTGAACTTTATTTGACCATCGAAACAATGTGGAATAAAATTTCACGAAATGAGGGCATGAAGTTAGGGTTTTTTCTGTAAAAAAATATACGAGATGCATGTCATTACTATCAATTGGGTTTTGATGACACCTAGAAATGATGAATAACTTAAAAATACCACCTTGATCTGTGCACCGACTCGCAAGATACGAAGATTTTTCCTTCGCGGGCTACACAGTCAATCTAGAAAAAGTGTCCCTGGAGTCTTTAAAAAATTTCAATTTTTATGAAATTTATTTTGCTGTGATCATGGAAAAATGGAGAGATGAATACAAGGGAAAACATGGAAATTGAGGAATATGGAAGTTTTTTTCCAGAGTTCTACGTAAAATAGAGTAAAATGGGGGGGAGAGTGAAATAATGGCTAATTGTTAGGTTTTATAAACATGAGGAAGGGGGGATAATTTTGTTATCCCTCTTGTCCCCTTAGAAAGGGACAAAGGGAAAAAATAGTGCACCTCTACCCTTGGGTGACAAGTTTCATGTATACATAGGCAAAAAATGTGTGCCTCAGCCTCATGTTGCCATGTGGCACTGAAACATTTGGCTTATCGACGAAGCTTGTCCCTTGGAGAGGAGCTTGAAAATGACATTGCCAGAGATATCGAAGGAATTTTTAGGCACATTCTAATATTTTTATTAAAAAATTAATTTTAATAATGATGGGAATGGTATCAAACTTCAAAGTATGATTCATCTTGAAACCTTCTCAAAATATGACATTTTTTTATCTGGATCATGAGTTGTGCCTACGAAGAATGAGTTGTGGAAAGAGGTGCATGTGTGTTGTGAAAAATATGAAATTATCACCATATAAGGAATTGAATCATATTTCCATTTGTAATTTGGTTGACCTAGAAATAATTTTGGAGCTCTCAGAATCATCTCCTGAAGCTCAGGTTCTTTTTCGCAGTGCAAGCTCCTTTAGCCTCAAAAACCTGATTTTGCTAGACTTGCTCCAAAATCTCCAAATATTCCTTAAATATTCGTAAATAATTTGCATAATGAGATATTGGATCATGAATACATATTATTAGTGAATTTAGGACTTGAAATTAGCTCCAGAGGATATGTACCAACTTTAGAAAGGCTAAAAATAACCATTCCTAAGCTTGCCGACAGATCAGCCTTAAAAGAAACTGTCTCAAAAGAAACTTTTGAGATTGTTTTCATCTCTTCAACACATGGGAAAGGTAATTAAAATACATATGATAAATCATAGGATTGGGATATGCTTGACACAAGGGAGGAACTAATCTGGGGGAAGCGCTCAGGAAGGTTTAGATACAAAAACTTTGACACTAAGGTCCTTGTCATGCTTGAAAATATGAAATTTTCATGTTGCACATTACATGAAAACAAATGTCTCTAGCTTGGGGAAATGTTGTGGATTGAATTAAATGAGGATATAACATGCAGTAATCCCAAAATATCAATTCATTTCATGGACTAGTTCCTTATCCATTGGGCTTATGGAGTCATTTCTTCCAACACACACACACACACAAAAAAAATACATGAAAGGAAAACAAACCAAAAGGGGAATTATGTTACAGGTGAGGTATATTACAGAGGCAGGGAAATAATGACACAAACCCAGAAATGGGTTGGGAAAATTACATACCATCATGGAAAAATGGAATAAAATGTGACCTTTAAAGCATAAATGTCATTATTTGATCATACCATGTTCTTGTGATGGGTTTGTATGGCTTGAGAAGAATAAGCCACACCAAGATTCCATCTTCATATTCACAATACACTAAAAAATTTCTTACATCCAGTGAAATTTTTTTCACCTTCTTAAAGCTCTTACATCTTGTAGCTTCCAATTGATGTCCCGTGGTCATGAGAGACCTTTCCTCTATGTCCTCAAAAGTGGAAAAATTGACGTGGAAACATTCATCATATTTGAATTGCAATAATGAAACATATATTGAATTGGTGATGCACTCAGAGGGGGTTTGAGCAAAATGATTTCCTTCCCATTAAAGAGCATCTATGGACATCTCACTTTACTGATATGAGAAAGTGCTTTCAAAAATAGAGGTTACATCATTGACTCAAAGGCCTTCATCACCATCGATAAATTGTTGTAGCATGGAAATATTGTCAAGAAAAATTAGAGCTTGGGAAATTGTGAGTGTAATATGGATTTGAATCCTTTCACAAGAATCATTCACATTCTCACTTTGTTGTCTAGAACAATTTTTTTCAATACCCATCCACTCAAAATTGACTTTGGGATCATTCTCAAAACTGTAATCCTTGGTTCAATTATAGTAGAATTCTTCACCCTTGAATGAATATTGCAGTGTGGGTTCTTGATCCAAATTGGAAGGAAATCCAATGGTGATGAGAACAAGTTGGCTAAGAATACACTCACAAAACTTTACGAATTTTCACCTTTCTCTGAACAAATCTCTTTAATGTAAATTAGATCCACATTTTCTCACTATCATCTTCCATGGTGGAGACGTCTTCAAGATTGGGAATATTAATTGTGGATCAAGAATGGGTAAGTGCATGAAGTTGGGGGGCCAAAAAGTGGACAAGAATATAAAAAAAATCAAAATGCATATGTGTTTTGTTAAAACACACTCACATTTTAGTTTTTTTTGGCTCGGGAATCACCAAAATTACGCATACGTGTTATGTAACATGTACGCATTACATAACACGTACACGTTACATAATGCATATGCGTTATGTTGACTATAAATGAAAAAAAAGAGGCCCGAGCCTCTATCATTTTACCTCCCTCAAATGTGAGTTTCAGAGCTTGTTCGTGCCCTCACATTTTTTCATTCAGCTGGATCTCAAGCTCAAAGGATCGTTTCTGGATCACCGGGAAGATCTGAATCGACGATGGCACCACGGAGAAGAGGTAAGCACAATTATTTTCTCAAAATTGCATTGAAATATGATAATTATAGATTAAAATTTGAATTGAGTACATATTTTTTATTGTTACAGTTAGAGGTCGAGGGAATCAACCACAACCAAACCTTGGTTATTCCTGACATCCCTCCCGACACTCCCACAATTTCTCAACATCCCTCGGGTAGTCAAGAAGATTTAGCAGCCCAAATAGTTGAAAACAAAATTGAAATTGAGGATTTAATCAAAATAATGAGGGATGCAAAATCTACAAACCCCCACCGTGCCTCTCTTGCAAACACATTGGAGGCATTACTTGTTCAAATTGACGTGGCAACAGGGAAAATTGATCATTGGACAAATTACAGAGAGGGTTGTAGGGTTTATTATTCCAACAAATTGTCATATGTGGATGTAAAGAAAAAATAAATTTCAAAAGAACTCATATGTGCCTTATTCACAGAACCCCCGCACTAATCTTACTGTTCCGTTGACATGTAAATGATTTCCCATCCATTGGTGCAATAATAATTTGATTAAAAATTATTTTTTGGGACCGATGGTGGATGGTGTTTGATTTTCCACCTTGTAATAACAACGAGGTGCCACTATACTTTTTGAGGAAACTCTATTGCGAGTTTATCCTCAATGAGATCCCAAATTATTTTGATTTCTGAGATTTCCAGGGCCGAGGAAAAGGATCTACATAGGATCGACCAGTGCACAATGTGCACCTATTTAGCAGGGTAGATTCCCCACATAGAAGCCCCCTCACCCTGAGATTGTCCCTCAAGTAGTGAAGGAGACAGTAGATATTGATACACTCCACATGCTTCAGGGGCTATCTGTGACCCTTGTTCGACATACGAGGGATATTTCTGAGCTAGATGCTCATGGAGGTACATAGAGTATTCCCTCAGGGAGTACTAGCATGAGGCCACATTTTTTCTCGTCATGTGGTAGCATATGTTTGGGGCCCGAGGAGGATGATACTTTCATGCGTACTGATTTTTGTGCACCTGGTGCTAGGGATGAACACGATAATGTCACTATGTCAGATGTCCTTTTGAGTGAGACATTTGGATTACATTCATCGGCGTCACCTTCGCAGGTAAATTTGTTATGTTTTGTTATGTGTGTTACAAAAAGTTTGGAGTACCTGATTTACTTATATATGTTAAATTTTTGAAATAATTGTATTTGTACATGTACATGCATTGATATTACAGTGCATAGGAGGTGCATCTTCATCCCGACCACAAGCGGATGAGCACCATGCATACACATACATTCATAGAGGTAATTTAGAATGTTAATTATGTAAAATTTTCACATACATGTGTGTGTGTGTGTATGTGTATATATATATATATATATATATATATATATATATATTAGTTTTGAATTCAAATATATGTATGTTCTTGTATGTCCATCTAACTCACGTGATATACATGTTTGATAAAGATGTTGACTTCACTAGACACCCCACCATCTCTATGACAAGTAGATAAAGGTGTTGCCACTGCGATTTCATCTGTGCAGCAACTCACTGAGGTATTCAAACAACACGTAAATTTTGTTAAATTTCTTGTGTAATTCATATTATGTTAAATTACATGTTAGTAATGTCTTTCATTGTAGAATTATTAAATTATGTTAATAATGTCCTTCATTGTGTGTATGCAGGAGTTACCTACGATAGGGTAGCAAGCCCTGTTCATTTGATTCACAGGCGTCAGCGGGGTAAAAACAATAGTTCTATATTGATAAAATTAGTTAAAATATTGTCATTATGTAGATACATGTACTTAGCTCTATTTTTCGCTAATTCTGATGTTAGATTTCTTGATCTTATGTGTATGTAGGGAACTTCAACCCCCTCCATTTTGACTTTGAGGGCATGGACTCCTCCATCTCATCGTCTTCGTACCCCCATTCATACTGCAGGAGCTCCCGATGAACTCATCTGAGCGTGAGATGCAAATTCGGCGTGATCGACAACTTGCGGTAAGTTTGTGTATTTATGTAAATACTTTCATTCTAGCATGGTCTTAAATACATGTTGAAAACATATATAAATTAAGTTTTGACAAAAAAACATTGTTTGCATTTACAGGATCATCTACAGGCGAGTATTCAGCGGAAGAGGACTCGAAGCATGGGCTCAGACGATCCAAAGTCATCTCATGGATCTCCATCTTCGCCTAAGGGAGGGCCTTCTTCGAGCAAGGCCAAGAGAGGGATAGATTTTGATGAGTAGGAAATATATGTCTTACATGACATTGTTTTTGTATGCCTATGTGCATGGCATTGTATGTAAGCCTATATGGCATTTGAACTTGATGGTATATGACCTATTTGGGCATTTTTGTATTTATTATGCACATTAAAATACTATTTGGAACTTGATAATTTTGTATGAGACCTTACATTTCTGAGATTATTTTTGCATGAATCTAATATGATGTGCACTTGACAATATTTAAGACATTATGGATTATTTTTTCATTTATTGGTGATGTACATGTACTAGCATTTTCAATGTATAATATGCATCAAACTTTGGAAATTAATATTTATATAATGTATGTATATAAAGAGTTACCTAATCTTGAGTAATTATTCATTCAATTTATCAATGTGTATATGTGTATTTACCTTACTTGCGCTTCTTCTTGCTCATGGTCTCTTTGTACTGGTTCCTATCTTATCATGCACTTACTACATTCTTCTATGCTTCGTAGTCTTCTCCCCTGTTAAAACACCCGACAGTCGTCACAATTTGATGTCTTTCATCTGTTGATATTTTGAGAATGTCTCTCCATATACATTACTCCAATGCTTGAGAATGTCTCCAGATGCAATGACATTCTGATTCAGACACTCAATGATTCTTGATTGTCTAATCATGTCCAATTCGTGTTACTACCTTTAAATCTGTAGGCATTTCAAGTTATTTGGAAATCACATCACACCCTTCACTAGGCTTGATGACTACCCATATCCTTTTTAAGGCACTTTTGAAAGCATCCATGGGTTTATCATAACATAAATTATCAATGAATGGAAGGTCACTAAGCCGTAGGCCAGCTGACTCCCATCTAGAACTAAACAAGAAAGATTTACTAGGTGATTGATAACTCCCCATGTGTTCTTAGACATACCCCTATCAAATTCATTCTTAAGCCAATCTAGTCATTCAGGGCTCTTAAGCGACTACACCCGGATGGGGTAGCCCTACATTGACTCAGACTGCACTATTTCGTGTATTTACAAACAATAGCACAACGAGAGAACCAGATGGAGACAGAGAAAATTGTGAGAGGATTTGTAGAGGGCCCCGACGTGGAGGTCTTGGATCTGACGAGATGTCTCTAGGTGCCATGGAGTTCGAGAAATCACATGTCGAAGATATGGCGTGTTTGGGCCTCAAGGCTCTTAAGCGACTACGCCGGACGGGGTAGCCCGAAAGCACGGGGAGCGTAGGGAACCAAAATGAAGCCTCCACTAGCGTTCACCAGGCCACCCTGGATGTGTTGGCATAGTTGGTTTGGTCCCACGAGCTTCCGTTTGCAAACTACAACATCTGGCAAGCCTTACATTGACTCAGACTACACTATTTCACGTGTTTACAAACAATAGGACATCGAGAGAACCAGATGGAGATGGAGAAAACCGCGAGAGGATTTCATAGAGGGCCCATAACATGGAGCTCTTGGATCTGACGAGACATCTCTAGGTGCCACGAAGTCTGAGAAATCACATGTCGAAGATATGGCATGTTTGGGCCTCAGGGCTCTTAAGCGACTACACCCAGACGGGGTAGCCTGAAAGCACGGGAGCGTAGGGAACCAAAATGAAGCCTCCACTAGCATTCACCTAGGCCACCCCGACATGTTGGCGTAGTTGGTTTGGTCCCACGAGCTTCCGTTTGCAAACTACAGCCTCTGGCAGCCCTACACTGACTCAGACTACACTATTTCTCGCATTTACAAAAAATAGCACAGCGAGAGAATTGGATGGAGACAAGAGAAAACCGTGAGAGGATTTTGTAGAGGGCCTAGACATGGAGCTCTCAGATCTGATGAGACATCTCTAGGTGCCACGGAGTCTGAGAAATCACCCATGTCAAAGATATGGCGTGTTTGGGCCTCAGGGCTCTTAAGCGACTACGCCCAGACGGGGTAGCCCGAAAGCACGGGAGCATAGGGAACCAAAATGAAGCCTCCAATAGCATTCAAATGGCCACCCTGATGTTTTGGCATAGTTGGTTTGGTCCCACGAGCTTTCGTTTGCAAACTACAACCTCTGGCAGCCCTACACTGACTCAGACTACACTATTTCTCACGCATTTACAAACAATAGGACAACAAGAGAACCGAGATGGAGACGGAGAAAACCATGAGATTGATTTTGTATAGGACCCCGACATGGAGGTCTCGGATCTGACGAGACATCTCTAGGTGCCACGGAGTCTGAGAAATCACATGTCGAAGATATGGCGTGTTTGGGCCTCAAGGGCTCTTAAGCGACTACGCCCGGATGGGTAGCCTGAAAGCACAGGGAGCATAGGGAACCAAAAATAATCCTCCACTAGCATTTCACCAGGCCACCCTGATGTGTTGGCGTAGCTGGTTTGGTCCCACGAGCTTCCAAATGTTTGCAAAATACAACATCTAGGGCCCTACACTGACTCAGGACTGCATTATTTCATGCGTTGACAAACAATAGGACACTGAGACAACCGGATCAGAGACGGAGAAAACCAAGAGAAATTGTATAGAGGGCCCCAACATGGAGCTCCCTGACGAGATGTCTCTAGGTGCCACAGAGTACTGAGAAATCACATGTCGAATTGATATGGCATGTTTGGGCCTCTAAGGCTCTTAAGTGACTACACGGACGGGGTAGTTTCTGAAAGCTACATGGAACGTAGGGAACCAAAATGAAGACATCCACTAGTGTTCACCAAGCCACCCTAATGTGTTGGTGTAGTTGGTTTGGTCCCACGAGCTTTCGTTTGCAAACTATAGCCTGTGGCAGCCCTACACTGACTGAGACTGCACTATTTCTCACTATGTTTACAAACAATAGCACAGCGAGAGAACCAGATGGAGACGGAGAAAACCGTAAGAGGATTTTGTAGAGGGTCCCAATATTTTGGAGCTCTCAGATCTGACGAGATTTCTCTAGGTGCCATGGAGTCTGATAAATCACGTGTCGAAGATATGGTGTGTTTGGGCCTCAAGGCTCTTAAGCGACTACGCCAGTGACAGGTAGCCTGAAAGCATGGGGAGCATAGGAACCAAAATTAAAGCATCCAATAGCATTCACTAGGCCACCCAATGACATGTTTCTTAGTTGGTTTGGTCCCATGAGCTTCCGTTTGTAAATACAGCATCTGGTAGCAGACTTATTTACTGACTTAGACTGTCCATCTATTTCACGTGTTTACAAACAATAGGACAACGAGAGAACCGGATGGAGACGGAGAAAACCTGCGAGAGTATTTCTTAGAGGGCCCTGACATGGAGCTCTTGGATCTAATGAGACATCTCTAGGTGCCACAGAGTATGAGAAATCACATGTCGAAGATATGGCGTGTTTGTGCCTCAGGGCTCTTAAGAAACTACACTCGGACGGGGTAGCTCGAAAGCACGGGGAGCATAGGGAACAATTAAAACAAAGTCCTCCACTAGTGAGTTGTACCAAGCCACCTATGACGTGTTGGTGTAGTTGGTTTGGTCCACGAGCTTCTGTTTGCAAACTACAGCCTCTGACAGCCCTACACTGACTCAGACTACACTATTTCTCGCGTTTGCAAACAATACACAACGAGAGAACCGGATGGAGATGGGAGAAAACTGTGATAGTATTTCATAGAGGTCCCTAAACTTAGAGCTCTTAGATCTGACAAGATGTCTCTAGGTGCCATGGAGTCTGAGAAATCACCTGTCGAAGATATGGCATGTTTGGGCCTCAGGGGCTCTTAAGCGACTACGCCCGAACGGGGTAGCTCAAAAGCATAGGGAGTGTAGGGAACCAAAAAAAGCTTCCAGCTAGCATTCACCAAGCCACCCCAACATGTTGGCGTAGTTGGTTTGGTCCCACGAGCTTCCGTTTTGCAAAATATAGCATCTGGCAGCCTTACACTGACTTAGACTACACTATTTCAGTGCGTGTTTAGCAAACAATAGGACAATGAGAGAACCAGATCAGAGATACGAGAAATCCAGAGATACTCCATTTCGTAGAGGGAGGGCCCTTCAATGGAGCTCTCAGATCTGATGAGACATCTCTAGGTGCCATGGAGTCTAAGAAATCACATCGTCGAAGATATGGCGTGTTTGGGCCTCAGTGCTCTTAAGTGACTATGCCCAGACTTGGGTATAGCCCAAAAGCATGGGGAGCATAGGGAACCACAAAAAATCCTCCACTAGCATTCACCAGGACACCTTGAAGATGTTGGCGTATCCCAGATTTTGGTCCCACGAGCTTCCGTTTGCAAACTACTGCCCCTAGCAGCCTTACACTGACTCAAACTGCACTATTTTTCACGTTTGCAAACAATAGCATTTTCAGGCGAGAGAACCAGATGGAGATGGAGAAAACTAGTGAGAGGATTATTCATAGAGGGCCCTGACATGAGATCTTTCAGATCTGATGAGATGTCTCTAGGTGCCATGGATTCTTGAGAAATCACATTGTCGAAGAATATGGCATGTTTTTGGGCCTCAGGGCTCTTAAGTGACTACTACATTCAGACGAGGTAGCCCGAAAGCTTCGAGGAGTGTAGGGAACACCCGATAGTCATCACACTAGCACTCACTAGGCCACCCCAATGTATTGGCTATAGTTGAGAATGTCAGTCTCATGAGCTATTCATTACTGCTAATGCTTGACAACATCTGACAGATGCAATGACATTCTGATTCAGACACTACAATAATTTTGCGATTGACTAACAATGTCCACAGTCGTGAGAACCAGACCTGGAGATCTGTAGCATTTAAAGTTATTTGGATAGGATCACGTATCATGGCCCTTCACATGGATCTGTGGATCTAACAAGACATCTCTTACCACAAACTTCCAAGAAGCATCCATGGGTTTATCAAAACATATTATCAATGAATGGAAGGTCACTCAGGGCCTTAGGCCACTTGACTCCCATCTAGAACTAAAGCAAGAAAGAATTACGTAGGTGATTGATAAATGAATTCTCCACTAGTGTTCTTAGACTATACCACCTATGACATGTTGGTGTAGTTGGTTCAATCCCATCTGAGTCATTCAGGGCTCTTAAGCAAACTACACCCGGACGGGGTAGCCCTACACTGACTCAGACTGCACTATTTCACGCATTTACAAACAATGGGATAAAAAGAAAACTATATGGAGACGGAAGAAAACCGTGAGAGGCTTTCATAGAGGGTCCTGACATGGAGCTATTGGATCTGATGAGATATCTCTAGGTGCACGGAGTCTAATAAATCACCCATCGATGATATGGCATGTTTGTGCCTCAGGGCTCTTAAGTGACTATGCTCAGATAGGGGTATCCCGAAAGCACGGGGAGATGTAGGTAACCAAATTGAATGCTCCACTAGCATTCACCAGGACACCCCGATGTGTTGGCATAGTTTGTTTGGTCCTATGAGCTTCCATTTGCAAAATACACCCATATGGTAGCCCTACATTGACTCAAACTACACTATTTCGCGTGTTTAGAAACAATAGCACAACGATGAGAACGGGATGGAGACAAAGAAAACCGCAAGAGGATTTCGTAGAGGGATTCACATTTTGATCTTTTGGATTTGATGAGATATCTCTAGGTGCCACAGAGTTCTAAGAAATCACTTGTTGAAGATATGGCGTGATTGGGGCCTTAGGGTTCTTAAGCAACTACGCTCTGGACGGGGTCAATACTTTAGCGTAGGGAACCAGTTTTTCCTCCATAGCATGCTTCTTTTGGAACTACTTGGTTGTGTAGTTGGATTCAGTACCACAAGCAGTCGGGATTAATCAAAATACAACTTCTGGCAGCCTTACACTGACTTAAACTGCACTATTTCGCGCGTTTACAAACAATAGGACATCGAGAGAATCGGATGGAGTTGTGAAAACCACGAGAGGATTTTGTAGACCTTTTCTTGGAGCTCTATCTTGAGACATCTCTAAGTCCAATCGAGAGCTTTTGGGTAATCAAATGTCAAAGACTATGGTGTGACTTTCAGGAGGCATCACGACTCTTAAGCGATCATAACGACATCAGGGTCAGCCTAATTATTTTCTTCACGATGAGCATTGTCTCCTATAGCATTAAGAATGACACCCATATATTTATATGGTGTAGTTGGCTTCTTTTTGGGCCACGAGCTTCCTTTTGTAATGTCCAACTACAGAATCAGGTTCCTCACTGTGTTAGATTGAAGATATTCATTCGTTTACAAAATGAATAGTTGACAACGAGAGAACCATTGGATGGTCTTCCCAACAAAACTACAAGAGTTATAGTTGACATGGAGTTACTTGGCATGTTCTCCTTAAGACATCTCTAGGTTCCACGGAGTCCGATTGGCAACATCACATGTCTTCCATTCTAGCTTAAGTTTGGGCCTTCAGGGCTTCATTTTTCCTTTTCTTTCTTACGCTCGTATCTAGCTCTTTAAGTTCTTCGAGATGCTTTTGGGTAATCAAATTAACTCTTTATGACTTTCAAGAGGCATTTGATTCTTGAATCATAGTTGACATATTCACCTAATTATGTTTTCTTCACGATGTTCATTGTCATCTAGAGCCCTGTTGAAGACTCGAATATTTATATGGCCTTCGTGGCTTCTTTTTGGGCACAAAACAACCTTTTGTAATGTCTAAAAAAATTCATGCTCTTCATTCTTCTATTTGTTCTCTGAAGATATTCATTCTTTCAAAATGAACAGTTTGGAAGTCATTGGTAGGTCTTCCCAACAAAACTAAGTTCATAGTCTACATAGTTGGCAACCTATGGTTAAAAATCATTGAACATTGGTGGGTCCCTACGCTCCCCGTGCTTTCGGGCTACCTCCGTCCGGGCGTAGTCGCTTAAGAGCCCTGAGGCCCAATCACACCATATCTTCAACATAGGTGATTTCTTGGACTCCGTGGCACCTAGAGATGTCTTGTTAGATCTAAGAGCTCCATGTTGAGGCCCTCTATGAAATCCTCTCAATGGTTTTCTCCGTCTCCATCAGGTTCTCTCGACTGTGCTATTGTTTGCAAAACACGTGAAATAGTGTAGTCTAAGTCAGTGTAGGGCTGCTAGAGGCTGTAGTTTGCAAACGGAAGTTCGTGGGACCAAACCAACTACGCCAACACGTCAGGTGTGGCCTGGTGAATTGCTAGTGGAAGCTTATTTTTGGTTCCCTACGCTCCCGTGCTTTCGGGCTACCTCGTTCGGGCATAGTCGCTTAAGAGCCCTGAGGCCCCAATCACGCCATATCTTCGACATGTGATTTCTCAGACTCCATGGCACCTAGAGACATCTCATCAGATCTAAGAGCTCCATGTTGGGGCCCTATATGAAATCCTCTCATGGTTTTCTCTGTCTCCATCAGGTTCTCTCAATGTACTATTGTTTGCAAACGTGAGAAATAGTGCAGTTTGAGTCAGTGTAGGGCTACTAGAGGCTGTTAGTTTGAAAACGAAAGCTCATGGGACCAATACCAACTGCGCCAAAACATTGTTGAGGTGGCCTAGTGAATGCTAGTAGAGGCTTCATTTTGCTTCCCTATGCTACCCATACTTTCAGGCTACCCTCGTCCGGACGTAGTTCGCTTAAGAGCCCTGAGGCCAAAAACACGCCATATCTTCAACGAGTGATTTCTTAGACTCCATGGCACCTAGATACGTCTCGTTAGATCTTAGATATCCACATTGGGGTCCCCTCTAAGAAATAATGTCACGGTTTTCCACCGTCTCCATCAGGGTTCTCTCAATGTTGTTATTGTTTGTAAATGCACAAAATTAATGTAGTCTATGATTAAATGTAGGGCTTACTAGAGGCTTTAGTTTGCAAACGGAAGCTCGTGCAACCAAACCAACTACACCAACACATCGGGGTGGGCTAGGTGAATGCTATTGGAGGCTTTCATTTTTATTCCCTACGCTCCACGTGCTTTCAAGCTACCCCGTCCGGGCGTAGTCCGCTTAAGAGCCTTGACACCCAAACATGCCATATCTTTGGACATGTGATTTCTAAAATTCTGTGGACACCTAGAGACATCTTGTCAGATCCAAAGTGCTCCATGTTGGGGTACTCTACAAAATCCTCTTGCGGTTTTTCTCCATCTCCATCCGGTTCTCTCGCTGTCTAATTGTTTGCAAATGCGCAAAATAGTGTAGTCTAAGTTAGTGTAAGGCTGCCAGATGCTGTATTTTGCAAACGGAAGCTCGTGGGACTGAACCAACTACACAAAAATGTTGGGGTGGCCTGGTGAATGCTAGTGGAGGATTCATTTTTTTCTGTATGCTCCCCGTGCTTTGGGGCTATCTCGTCTAGGCGTAGTCGCTTAAGAGCCTTGAGGCCTAAACATGCCATATCTTCGATAGGTGATTTCTTAGACTCTGTGGCACCTAGAGATGTCTCATTAGATCTGAGATCTCCAAGTCAGGGACCTCTACGAAATCCTCTCATGGTTTTCTCCATCTCCATCAGGTTTTCTCGTTGTGCTATTGTTTGCAAACACGAGAAATAGTGTAGTCTGAGTCAGTGTAGGGCTGCCAGAGGTTGTAGTTTGAAAACGGAAGCTTGTGGTACCAAACCAACTATGCCAACAAGTCGGGGTGGTCTGGTGAATGCTATTGGAGGCTTCATTTTGGTTCCCTACGCTCCCCGTGCTTTCAGGCTACCCCGTCCGGGCATAGTCGCTTAAGAGCCCTGAGGCCCAAACACACCATATCTTCGACATGTGATTTCTTAGACTCTGTGGAACCTAGAGACATCTTGTCAAATTTGAGACCTCCAAATCAGGGCCCTCTATGAAATACTTTCACAGTTTTTTCCGTCTCCATCCTGTTCTCTCACTATCCAATTATTTGTGAATGCGTGAAATAGTGTAGTTTAAGTCAGTGTAACGCTGCTAGATGCTGTAGTTTGCAAACAGAAGCTCGTGGGACCGAACCAACTACACAAACACATCCAAATGGCCTGGTGAATTCTATTGGAGGCTTCATTTTGGTTCCCTACCTCCCCATGCTTTCGGGCTTCCTCGTCCGGGCGTAGTCGCTTAAGAGCCATGAGGCCCAAACACGATATATCTTCGACGAGTGATTTATAAAACTCCATGGCACCTAGAGACATTGCGTCAGATCTGAGACCTCCATGTCGAGGCCCTCTACAAAATACTCTCATGGTTTTCTCAGTCTCCATTCAAAATGAGTCAGTGTAAGGTTGTTCATTGCCAATCACCTAAATAATATAGGTGGTTCATACAATTTAGGTGGTGAAATGAGAATTTTAATAAATATATTTTTACAATATAGGTGGTGAAATGAGAATTTATTTTTGTTGTTCCTTTCTACTATTTAATTTTTCTTAGCTTCACTTGGCTTCGAGAATAATAAAGTCTCTACTGACAGTGCCAACCACGTGAAGGTGGAAGATTTTTTGGCACCACTAACCTACATAAACATGTTAGTAAGTAATTAAATGGAATTTTAAGTCATACAAAATTTAAACAAAATCATTTTTAAGTAAATATTCAAATTAAATTCATGAAGAACATACCTTTGCAAATTCAATCCAATCCACTGCAAGGATCAACTCTATTCTTGACAGTAGCAAGAATTTCTTCATGATCTGATTCACGAACCTTCCACAAATTTTTCTTTGATGGCCGACCTCGATATTTGATCAATTTAATATTTTTTGCAAGGAAAAAATTTGAATAGTGAAGTATCTTCCGATGTACTTCATATTCTTCAAACAACCAAATGTTTGATATTTTTATAGGATATCATCGAAGCCAAGTTCCAGTGACTACCACTGATCCAGTGGGATACTTATGGTCTTCACCATCAATGACTGTGGAAGTTAATTTTTTTCCCCTCTACACAACGAGATAAGTAGTCTGTTCCCTCTTCATTAAATTCCATCGTAATAACTACAAAAACATGTGTTATGATCCTCATGTGTGGATTTCACTAATGCCTCAAGGTTTTAGTGTAACAGTTCGTTACATTTGGTATCAGAGTGACCACATAGGTTTGAGTCCCGGCACGGGTAGCTACATTGGCATTGCAGTGTTCACCTAGGGCTCATATAGGGCATGATTGTGGTCCCGCTATATGGGTGAAAATCTAGCCCGGGGTCTAGGCTACAGAAGTGTGGTGGGATGTTAAGATCCTCATGTGTGGATTTCACTAATGCCTCAAGGTTTTGGTGTAATGGTTTTTTACAACATGCCCTATGTATCACAAAGTAAAACTATTCAGTCAATTTATAAATACATAAAATTTGACCATTTAATAATTATAAATCTAAAACCATGGCATGTACATATAGTTTGTACCTTGTTACACTAATCAGAGACTTGGTCAAAGTCAGGGTGATTTTGTCATTTGATTGAAGACCCTGTAAGTTGTAAATGCTCGTGGAACTTGATGTGTGTTGATTGGAATAGAGGTCTACAAGTCCACCTCATCCACCCCCTACTATGAACCATATTCATTCCATGAAAAAATCAATGCATTAATACAAAAACATGTCTTGCACCTAGTATAATAGTCCAAGAATTTGCATCTGAACTACAGAATGAGTGCATATCAACTTGATCCTGCAACTGTCATACAATCTTCAAAGTTTTCAGATGGTTGTTGCTCTAATCAACCAAAAACATCTGCAAAACTACTTGATCTCTCTGAGATTTCATGGTCCATATCTTGACACACAAATCAACAATGCTTTTTGCATCTGTAAATTAGCACAATCCTTGAAATTAACTTTTCTCTTGCAGTGCTCTTTTTCACACATGCTCCTGTACCATCATGCTCTCCTTTTCTATGCCCCACCTTAGTAAAATCCATATATGTTGTACATTGTTTCTTTGTGCATCCTACTTAGCCAATAAAACATCTGTGCATTCTTGAATTGTAATGTTGTAGTTGTCGACCAAATGTATGTTGATCGAAACTAATGTTTCCCTCATTCAAGTTTGCAATAAAAACTTGGAAACACCCTTGTAATATTCTGTAGACTGTTTCCAATCATCACTAAGGTAGAAATGATACTCTCTTAATATTTTTTGATCATTTCTCAGTGCTTTTAGGAGAGTGCATGAATGTTATATGCACGAAAATAGAAACTTGCATTGAGTTATAATATTGAGACTGAACCTCCATTTGTGGCTGCATGTGTAATTCTCTGCGAAGTCAACTACTAAAAAAATAGTACCAAGTAGGAATGTGTCCTTTCTTAACTTGAATTGTTCATCCAACCATCGAGCTCTATGTGTGTGCCTTGTATACTCATAAAAAAATTCCTCTCTGAATATGACCATATATTATGATATAGGTAATTGTTTTGTAACAAGCTCACACCTCTTAGATCTTTTCCATCTTTTAATTGATATGCCACCAATTTATATTTGGTGAAATCAACCAATTATTTTCCTAGTGAATAGGTACTCTCCTCTTGGACTACAACTTTTTAGATTTGGCAAGCCATCGCATACATTGCACGTTCCATCCAAACATGCTTTGTTAAAAAAAATTGTCTTGTTGATTTTTCACAAAATATTGTCGGAATAAATTCCCTTGAATATTTTTTGTGCGACATTTTATTCCACACTCTTGCAACATGATGTCTGTATCAAAAAACACTACGTATTGACAAAAAACATCATAATGCATTGAAAAATTCAACATGATGCCTACAACAACAAGTGGTACGGTGAGTGATTGATTTTTCACATAAAAGGGTTTGCTCATTCAAAGAATATTTGGCTAATGTTAATTTATGGATTTTCATTTTAAACTTAGAGAAAAATTATGTTTGAGACATATCTAAGAAATGTTTTTCACATAATTCACGATTATGAGAATCTATTCTTCTTTTTACTGTATCTCTTCTATTCGGTGACACCCTTGTGTTCTCATTCCAAAATTTTACAATTAATTATTTTAGAATATCAGATGTATTCTTGTCTTTTCATGGAAGTTTGCTAGAGAAAGCCCAATAGTCAGTGTTATTGACTAACTCAAGACGTTTACGTCTCTCTATTGCTTTCATTAGTATTTTTCTGTTTAGTTTCAAAGCACTACTTTTTTTTTCTAACCAAGCGTTTATTAACTGTTTTATCACTTACTATACAATTAGTTAGTGCACATAGTGTAACATTACTATCTTTGGTGCATCTTTTACCACCTACAGTTTGGTATGCTTTATGTATGTTTTCAACAATTGACGCATTTTGATCAACAACATTAGATTTTCTTAACCCCATGGTCTTCATTATAGGTCTCATCTAATTAATTTCATCAATGACAACTAATTGACATCTTTTTTGTGTCATTTAAATTCTCAAAGTAATTATCCCAAATTCCACTAGCTTTTTTCTTTCTCGCATTTCTTTCAGACATTTTGTTAGGCATTTTTTTTTATAATGTTTTTCATCAATTTCAATTAAGTGAATTGGTTTTTTTTTTCTTCGCAAAATGGAAGGAGGGTGTTCTTAGAGGTGAAGATTTTACAAGGTTACTTTTTCTTCATTCAGTGTTTTTCATACAAATTTCGGGGTTAACATTTGGATTCTCAGGGTAAGGGTTCAACAATTGGATTCATATCAATTTTTCAATCATCACCAACATTATCATTCATCATCATCATCATTCAATTCAATATCATTATTTTCAAAATCATTATTCTCTACATTTTCATTATGTATTTCATCCCCATTTTCTAATACATTAGCTACATTTGATATAGCGGATGTACCTTGCCCTGCTCGAAGTTTTTGCATTCTCTTCAATTTCTTTATTCTCTTCTCTTCCAATTGCTCTGGTGTCTTATTCTTGACTTTTTCCTCTTGTCCTTAGCTCGACGTTTATCACCCATGATTAAAAAAAAATCAACTAGGGGGGTAGGGGACAAAATGAAATACTAAAAAATCGTGCAAGAATGTAGAGAAAATTGCAGAAAAAAAAAAAATGTTTGCAGAAGAATTGAATGTGAAAAGATGATGAAAGGGACGGGGGGGCCACAATATATAAAAAAAAAAAATGCATTACGCGTTATGTAACGCGTTTTTTTTTTTTTTTTCTCTTTTCCCAAGCCATGCCTCAAGGCTTGGGATCCGGTTTGGATCCCCAAGCCTGAGGCATGGACCTACACAACACAACAAAAACAACGTGTTTTTACAAGAAAAGAAAATGTAAAAATGACACTTCCTCTATGATAAATCAAAATAAAAAATCGATCCAAAAAAAAAAATTATACCACGACGTAGTAGAGAGTTTTCTTTTTCTAAAAATATAATTTTTTCAATTTTTTTTTGACTAATATAAGGTTTCCATATTATTTATTTTCTAACTATGCCTTTTTATACTTTTTTTTGAAGTGTAAATATGTCTATATCTTTCATGGTGTATTTTTTTTGGGTGATCAAAATTTAAAAAAAAAAAATATACTAGCCCAAACTAGGCATAATTCTATACATATTCAAAAAAAAAAAAAAATTTCTAATTTTTGATATTTTTTGAGGTAGGGGGGGGGGGGGGGCACGGTCGGAGCTCCGTTATTTTTCAAAACATAAAATTTTTTTTACTAAAAAAATCATAAATAAAAAAATATTCGCTAAAAAAATCTAAAAAAAATGGAGCCCAAACTAGATGCTCCTAGCTATCTTTCTACCAAAGGGTTTTTCAAAAATACTAAATGGTGCAAAAAAAATGGTGGGGGGGCACGAAAGTCACTCTATTATGTTTTTTTAACAAAAACAAGGAGCATCTGTTGGTATTTTAGTTGTTTGACCCACTTAAACTTATTATTTTCAAAAAATTTAGTATCTTAGAAACTAGACTCAAAATTCTACGATTATCTTCCAATTTTGAGTGTAACTATTTCAAAAAACTCGTACAAGTTGAGTTTTTTTTTTTTTTTTCAGAAAAATGCGTCCACTTAAGACCCCCTTTTGGCCCCCCAACTTGGTGCACAGGAGAATGGAATGAATCATGAAATATTTTTTCAGAAGACAACAAACCCATTCTAACATTCACTTTCAATCGATGATACCCAATCATCTAGAACGTGAGATCCTTTCTGATATTAATGTAGCCGATTCAACGGATCCCAATCATTAGTATTAAAGGAATTTAATCAGGAGTTTTTCTTGATTTCTCTTATATCATCGTAACAATTCATCATGGGTTATGGAAAATAGGAATTTTCATGTCATTCCCATTCAGGTCTAATTCGAATTGCCTTCTCCATTGTCTCTCTCTTCCTCGCGAGCCTTTCAGTTCAGATGATACAGAAGATGGTACACTTGAATCGTATCCTTCAAGTACTATTACTTTTGGTACATAAAGAAATTAGCACAAAAAAAAAAATCTACTACTTAAGATTTGACGCTACAACACTATGAAACTGAGAAAAAGGTCTATTTTGTAATTATGGCTTTGGAAACAATTTCAAATATCGTTGTAACAAAATTTTTTGTATTCGACTATAAATAAGTATATTTCTCCTGTAATTTTAATCGTCCTTATTATATAAAAAAATTTAAAGCATTTTAATGTATGTTATGTTGTTTTTTACTTGTATTTTTCATGCGTAAGTTCTCCATATAAAATAACATTGTGAGGATAAATATTTATTTATTTATGATATTGATAGGATAAGATCTTATTTTGTCTTTAAAATATAGTAGAAAAAATAAATATAAAAATTTTTTGATTAAAAACACTAAACAACATTGGAAAATATTATTCAATAAAGAACACAACTATATAATAATTAACAAGTTACAAACTTATAATAATGATATGAAAATTGACTTCTAGAAATAGTATGTTTATAAATCTTTATTTCAAAAATCAAGGTAGCTCAAACAATGCATTTAACTATCTAGTTCTTCATCAGTTACTCAAAATATTTTTAACGTTTCATTGCTATGTTCAGGTCACAGTATCAATTTGTTTATCTCTTCTTTTTTAGCCATATATTACAAACCCATCTCCTTTGTAAGAGAACTATGCAATACCATTACTCTTTCATAAGGAAATGTGTCCACAACATATTATGAAACAGATAATCTTAAACAAGGGTATTTTTTATCCAATAGTTTCAATATTTTTATTTAACAAATGTTAATGTGTTTAAATATCATTTGTTCTTCCATTGATCTCGATATCATAATTTGATATGAATCATACCAATTGGAAAAATTCATTAATGTTTCATGTAGGGGCTAGGGATACAATTTTTTTCCAAGTCTGTGTAATTGCAACCATTATCTGGTTGTTCACTTAGTAAGTCATATTCTTCAACCATTGCGATGATTGAAATGAGTTTGACTGAGACAAAATTGATTCCTTTTGAAGAATATCTTTAATTTGAACTTCTTACTTTCTGTTTACTGTCTAAAATTCTTAATGAGAGTACCCATTATTTTTTTATGTAAATCAGTTATAAGGTCTTATTGTTACAATAACGATTCAAAAATATAAGAACTAACGAAGGTGGCTCATGGACAATGGTTTATATAAGAAAATTTTTCCCTCTTCAAAATTTCTCTTTGATCTCACGCGATAATCATCGCAAATTTTTTTCAATTTAATGGGCCTGCAGGGTTTAAGATAAATACGTTTGTATAAAATTAACGTTTATAGGTCAAAGAATAGGGTCTTTAATCTCTATTCATGCAAAATATCCATTCTTTTTTTGAAATGTAAATTTGAATATCATTCCCATTTACAAGGATACAAAGATGACAATTAATATTGAAATTTAAAATACCTTTAAGATTCTTTAAAATTTGTTAAATTTTAGAAACTACTAATACAGGTCCTTGAAAACATTCATCAAAGTTGTATACAACATGTTTAGTTAGTGTTTGACAGTGTTTTTCTCTCAACAACATAATGAGTTCAACTAAATAGATGTATTATTTTTTTAGCATGTTTTGTTGAGAAATTGATATCATTCAGCATTTATGTTTGGTAAAAAAAAACTTTTACCTTGTAAACTCCCTAAGATACTTAACATATAGACTAGATTACGATGGATATTCATCAAAAATTATGTATGGTAGACTTATAATAAAAATCCATCTTGTATCAACATCTTTAAGAAATTTTTAACCATGATATCACTCCAATTGCAAATTTCTGAAACTCTAGAATTATTTTTAAAAAATTTTTGACATATGCACGTCCAAGTCACAAAAATATCTTCCACTTTAGTGAAATAAGATTTTTTTGAATGTGTTAAAATTTTATATATCAAGATTCATCCTATGATCCGTGCAATGAATTTGAATCATATAAGGAGCAATTTTTGTTTATAGGTGAAAACGTCAGAGACCACTTCTTAACCCTACATTACTGATTGTACCATCAGTACCAATGTGTCACCAACACATACAAACTTGTATCTATTGAATATTCATCCATCTCAACTATATCCTTCAAAAATTAGAAATAACCAATTTGCAAAAAAACAATATTGCAGCTTTTCCATCATTTTATAAAAAACTAAAAGATAGGTTTCTCTTGTGTGGTTATTAATAGTATAAATATTTAACATTGTGACATACCATATAGAACCCAAAATTCAACACCCTTGTTTATGATAAAAAGTTTAAGACTAATTTGTTTTAAAAGCATAACCTTAATATACAATTAATGCTACCAATGTTTTTAGCATTATTATTTAGCTTACTGCGAAATATATAGCATATATTCATAATCCATCTCATAACATCATAATCACCATTTGCAGTTAGATGGTATATCTATATCTCTATGATCTCCCTTTTAAGTCACTCCAACCAAGTGTGTACAACTCATGTATACTTGGTTTTTTAACCTTTACATGTTTATGATAACTATGTGCATCTCCTAAGTGACTACCTGTAAGAAGTTTAATGCAAATTCCAGATTAGTAATTGACACTATTTTTTTAGGTGATTAGTGATTAGACAATGTAATCAACTAATACATACTTTGTCCAAATTTTCGAAAGCATTTCTTTGCAAGCTTAGTTTTGAGACCACACACTAGCTGTCCAAAACTCATCTTCCGTCACCACACAACCATCTCAATATATTTATTCAGATTCCCAGGTTATTAAGAAGGAAATGCAGTGTTTTTTGAACTAGCAAAGAATTGGAATAGGCCATTATTTGGCTCATTTCCCTATATGTAAAGATCCTATCTGTACCATCATAAAATTTCTAAGGGAAACATAGGGACCACGTAAGGATTACCCATCATTACATCCTCATTAACCCTTCTCGTAGAGCCATCCTAAGTTGGCACTAAAGCTAAGAAATATTCCAGAAAGATGATGTACAAAACATTATGCTTCACACTATTTATATCTTCTTAGATTACCTTAGTTGAGTCATGTAGCTAAGTCAACATTAGTAAGTCATTTGAAAAATTAGTATTTAGCAATACTTCATAGGTTTCCATAAAGGGTCATAGTAACTCAATGAGATACTAACTATATTAATTCCTCTTATTAGTGTATTTTTAATATTATTAGGTCAAAAACTGTTCATTAGGTAGGGAGGTCAATTAGTTGTTTCCATACCGAGTTTTTAAATACATTTACTTGTCATGATTGGTCCATTATCTTTTTTTATTAAGGGAAAATATGGGTTTTGAAGGGACGATACCCTGTATACAAAGGGCTCAAAAGCCAGAGTAAAGATGAGAGAAACAAACCAGAGAAGGGTAAAACAGTCAACCAAGAAGGGGCTCAAAGCTTTGTGTCATTGTTTGAGGGATTTTTATACATTTTTGAAGCATTTAGGGTTTTCTTACTTAGTTTATTTTTTGGTAGGTCATAACATTAGGGTTTATATCTTAGAGTTGATTCCCATCACCATGCTCACTTGTGTGCCCTTTTTATTTTTGATCATGATTATTAGTGTGAAAATGAGCCATGAGAATTGCCTAAGTTTTACTCAAAGCATCATAAAAGTAATGAAGTGAGGACACCTTACTATTGTAGTTGGGAATAATAGATATTCTAACAAGAAAATTAAACGATCTTTCTTGGAGGCACGAAAAGAACCTCATAAGAAACTTGAAATCAATTTGTTTGGGAAAAGCTTTCTTAACCTACATTAAGAAAACGACAGATAATTTTTTTTAAACCATCAACAACAAAATGAATCATAACTACTTTCCTACTTAGTAATGTTATTTAAAATAATCTTAGGTCTTCAAAGAATAAACTTGATCTAAAACTAATACTCCATATTCCTAAGAATAATACTGTTGTACGTGGGCCATCTAATGCCCTTTTTAAGATTTGTGTTGATATTTCAATTAGATCCAAACCAAATGATTCAAATAATCCTTTTTAGATTTATTTCTCATAACTCAAAATGTCATTAAAAAAATTCATCTGTTCTAACTGATCCAAGGAATTAATTCAATTCTTACCGGAATTTCCCTGTCAAATTTGTAGACTGATAATTATATATGGTTAGTTCATAAACTATTCATTGAGCCACATACTGGTTCTTATTCTATGTGGTCAAGGCTTGGAAATAATAGAATAGGATATTGGATAAGAACTTTCTTAATAAATGAGCTATAGTCGTAAATTTCATAGAGCTCAATATAAAATGAAATCTACCTCTATGATAACTTTGTATTAAATGAACGATCTTAATTATTAAAACGACGCATGTGGAGTTATTGTCTTTACTTTTTACTATAATCAACCAGCCTTAATATGACTTATAATCAAGAGTTTCCCTAATGGATCATTTACTACTGCCATTTTAATCATCTTTTGAAAGATGTCACCCTCTCTAATAACTTCACTACCTTTTGGTTTCCACTTTTCCTAGTATTAACGGTTAAAAATTATAAAGTTCTTATCCCCTCCTCCAATCTCATATGACCTACAACTCTATCTAACATGTTTTATGATAGCCAGAGTCCTGACATGTCCTCCCAACTTCACAAAGGGGAGGACACAAGGAATCAAGGAGCTTTCCAAACAGATAAACCTCTATCAACTGAAAAAAATAAAAGAATTATATTTAAAAACTCTGTTTTAGTTCAACTACAAAAACTAATATAATAAGGGTTTGAACTGCATCATCAATTCTCATTAAAGGCTTACATAATTCAATCATATTTTTTTTCTAGCATTAACCAAAAGCCGTAGTCCAAGAAGGTGGCCAAGAGAGTCATCAAGCATAAACAAATAAGATTATCCACTGTTATTCACACATTTAGTAGGTCATAAAATTAACTAGACCCAGACTAAACCTTTAGTATTCTCATGAAGTAATTCACCGATTAGCTCTAGTGTTATAGTCATGCTTCAGTTATCACAAAATCAAACGATTGTTCACCTATAATTGAAAAAAGAACCAATAAATTAGTCCAGAAGCCACAATCATATACACTTAAAAGAAAACCTATTTCCCCTTCACTAATTGTTTAGAACAATCAAAAGGTAGGAACCATGTGCTATAATCCTAATGATTCAAGACCACTTTTTAGTCTGGTAATATATACAAAACCTCAATTATCTTAAAAGTGAGTAACTCCATGAATAGTCATTAATTCCATTTAAACAGTTATTGCTCAGTGGCATTTGGCTTACGGTACTAGGTTTCATCACAAGGTGACTTGAAATTACTGAAAATGGAACCAAAGTGTAATGCATATGTGGAGGAGCAGCAAAGGATTTGTATAACTCAAGAGTCCATATCACAGGTATATAGAGTGAAGTATAGGGGGAAATCCAAGTGGAGTTACATAGATTTGAAAATCACGCATGCGGGCTACACTGCGGCTGCTAAAAGTTGGATACACGGCTCCACGGAAACCGAAGACAGTAGTAATGTGACTGATGACAGGGAGCGGACTAACAAAGAGGCCGTTTTTCTCACATGTGATTTTCCGCAGGCTCTGATCAGCAGGCACGCAGAACGTTCATGGGTCTCAGCAAGGGTGGCATCACCAACTTCATAGAGAAGGTTCAAGGGCATGATCAAAGCATTTTCTGTGTGTTTTGCGAAGGATTGGAAGGAGCGGACTGTGGAATATGGGGGGCAAGAAGATCTTGGTCAATGAGGAACTTATTGCTGAAGCGACTGGCCTTGGCATGGAGGGCTACCATTTTTTTCAACAAAAGGGTCGACAGAGATGTTGAAGAGAGGATTTGTGGAGGGATCTGAGAAGCTGATATATGTTACAGCGGGCCTGCTTGTTAGCTCAATCCCTCCGCCCTATGATGAGGTTACTCGCATGATGATACGGTTTCTCCTTGGAAGGAAGGTTTGTCACTGTACCTGCTAAGCACCTTATCTTTCTTAACCACTTCCGTAGGAATCGCATGGTTTGTTTCCCCCATTACTTGTTGAACTCTCTTGAGCGCTCCATTTTGGAGTTTCAAAAGCATACCCGGGTGGTTTCTTTACACCAGGGGCTTTTTTGCTGCTGCATAAATGTTGTCTCCTCAAATACCCTGGCCTCCCATCCTCTAGCTAGTTCCCCAATTCTGCCGGGCCTCTGCTGCTGCTAGCCCCGTTTCTCCATTCTCTGCCCCCGCCACCTGCTGCTGTCACCCCCCCCTGCCGGCCATCCAGGCTTCTTCTTCCATTCCCCCTACTGCTGCTCCCCCCCCCCACTTTCTTCCCTTCCACCTCGGCCAGGCCGGTCACCAGGGCTTCTAGAAAGCTTAACCTTGAGACTCTTGCTATGGAGAAGGGTCCTCATGAAATTGAAATTGCACATGACCTACTGAACATTAGCAGTGCCAGTCCCCGGGATGTGCATATGGAAAGCTCTTCAAAAAGGCTGGAAGCCTTAGAGGCTGATATGAAATTGTTGAAGGATGAAGTTAAGAACTTGGCAAAAAACAGAAAGGTAAAGAGGAAGAAGGAGGAGGAGGTGGATATTGATAACAGCCAGATTGATGATATCTACAAGAAGCTGAATTCCTTAGACTCCCGTTTAGGGAAGGCCAAAAAACTCGTCATGATTACAATATGGCCATCTTTAGTGCGATTGAGGAGTTCATTGAGCAACATGTCAAAAGTGTCTCCAATCTCAGCGGAGTTCCGGCAACACTTTGGGGCAATGATAAGGAAAGCAAAAGGACCATTGATCAGCTGGATAAGACTGACGCTGCCCACATGACAACTTTGGGTATGTTCAAATCCTGGAAGAATATCAAGACCAGCATCGACAAAGCTGCCAAAAGTAGTTGTAGTGCTTTTTTGCTGTTCTTGTCTGTTTTTTGCTGTTTTTTTTTGCGGTCTCTTTACTACTTTTTGCAGTGTTTTTTTGTTTTTTGTCTTGTTGGGTAGCTATTTTTTGGCTACTTTGGGCCTCATTGTATTTTCCCAAAAACTGAACTTGGTTTTTTACAATCAAACCTAAAAGCTACTAAATCCACACTCAATTTTTTTTTACCCGCCAACCATTTATTTTCTAACAGCAACAATAAGCTTAACCAAGGCCTTCAAATGTCCTGGGGATGTATCAATCGCTTTGAGCTAATGACATGGCGTTTTTTGTATTTAACCATTAGTTTTGACCAAGTGGGCAGGTGTCATGGGAAGATTATTAAATATCTACAAGTTGGAAGTAATCCCTCCATTGTGGTAGACAGGTACCCTAATAAACCAATTCAAAATGGGTAGTCATGTTGCTGGGTTAAAGACTAGGGATTGCAAATTATCTACTTTTTTCGAGACATATGAGGGAAGTAAAAGATCTACCCCTACTCATGTCCCTATCAGAGCAGCGGGCTTAGCCAAAAAGTAATAATTAGAACCTATCCTAAGATTTCATTTTCCAAAATCTAACATATCAATCCAAACCAAACATATTTAAGTTGAAACTAATATCCTTATTTATTTTTGGAGTTTTGGCATAAATCACAATCCAAACCACAAAAACATTTTCAATTTTATTTTCCATATTTCACCATCAATAATCCAAACCTCAAACATATTCTTTTTTTCAAATTTCAAACAATATGAAAAACCCATAATTATCATTTGTTATAGTTTTCCTTATTTCACATAATAATCCAAACCATTCTAAACAATTCATTTCATCATTAAAAATACCCTAGAAAATTTTAAGTGTTATAAAAAATCATGCCTTTTTATTTGCGTTCTAATTCCTCCTGTAACGTTTCCAAGAGGAAACCTCCAAACAATATGTTTTCCATTAAATATTTTCAAAACATACTTAAATCGTAAAATGTCCATCATTTCCATAGTTAATATGATTGAAATTTCAATACAACAATCACCAAACACCTATTCCCTAAATATTCATGCAAACGCCCTAAAACAGATCTCCAACACACCTAATACAAAATGAAACAATGGCAAGTCTGATATTTGCACGGACATAGCTTCTCTAAGTGAAGCTAATACTACTTTCCAAAGGTTTCTATTCAGGTTTGATAACCCTAAAATCATACTAACTTCCTTAAACCTCCATGCCACAGTCTTGAGATTAACAATTAATTTATCCATGATACTATTTATGCCATGTGACTTAGGTTTTCAATGTAAGTTTTATTATAACTTAAAAACCACATGCTCGCATGGCCTTTGGGGTGGGTAAAATTTCCACATCACCAAAATTAACCAATTGGCCAATGTCATGTCACCCACCAAATTAACATATTCATAAGTGGGTCCAAGGCATCAAAATGTTGTGGTGTGTGAGTGCACGTGTGTGCATGTGTGCATGCGTGTTTGTTATAATTTGTTAAATCGAATCACTAAACCCTTCTTCAGTTATAGATTGCAACTAGATTAGAGGTTCATTAAATCTGGGATGTTACGCAAGATATTGGTCTATTTGTGGGTAACCTCATCAATGGAAAGGTTATAAAAACTTGCCATTCTTGACTTTCTCTTTCAAATCCTCATTTTCATCATTGCAAGACATATTTCCTTTCTTTCCCAAGCACTACGTATCAGTTCAATGTGATGGACTTGTGGAAGGGGTTTTGAACTTAATTGTAAACTTTTTAAAAATTCTTAATTCCTGACAAAAATTTGAAATAGGTCTACCCATGTACTTTTTAGAATGAAGAGAATACATTAGATGACTGTGTGTTTTTTTACCTTAAGACGTGGCATTCATAAATTCTAAATGTACATTAATTGTGATTTGTGCCAGAAGTTAGCAGGAACTTGACAAGGTCATAACTTGAGCTCCCAGGTGTCCGTTTTGAGGTTTCGTTTTTTTAAACCACGTGTTTTCAATGAGACGAACATAGCGGCATAACCACCCTAACCCATGGGGGAGAAAGGGAATTCGGTTCTTGTGTCACATGTTTGGCCCCTAAACACTATAGATGCCCATCTTAGGCCCGAAATTAGGATTTAAGTTATAGTTCAGTAGTTTCTTCCTATTTTGGAGCATTAGTTAATTATTGAGTCCAGAAGGTTGCATTCCATGAGTTGAAAGTTGGAAATTCCTCTAATTATGGATGTTAGAAGATGCAATGGCAAATGTCCTACTGCCCCGCTGAAGGATTCTTTGAGCCCCTGCAAGGACAATTCTCTGCCAAGACACAATCCATGTTGTCTATTTTGTAGTCATTTTCTGGAAAAGAACTTTATTCAAATAAGCTCTAATGGTGTCGCCACCTAGAGTAGATTATCCAGAGTGGGATGCTAGAGTATATTTTTAAATTGAGTTGGAGTTGTTTTTCCCCCTATTTAGGAACATTGGTAATTCAGTTTATTCCCAATGTTGGAAGTCCTCATCAATTCCTGTTGGATCCCTCCCATCTCGATTAAGGTTGCAGTAAATCTGGTTCTGATAAGATTATGGGATTGTCATTAAAGTGTGTCTCGGCCTTTCGGGGTCCATTAGATTCAGTGTAACAACATTTCTGCTCATTTTTGTATCCTTTACATGTGCTCCATGTCATGGGATGATATTATTGAATTTATCTACGTGTCTTTATAATCTCGCCAATGCAGGCTTTCCTATTCTTGTGCATCAAGTATGGTTTGTACCAAAAGGATTCTCAAGTGTGTCCAACTTAGTTACATATATTGTTCTTTCCTATTTACACCCATAACATGTACATCTGCGTGATACTAGATGGCATTTGTGCTTATCAGTGCGGAACCCAGTTTCTAAATAAATGCTCGACAGTATTCAATATGATAATGGGTCAGGTTGTCCCATTGCTCACATCTTAAATTCTTCCAATTTTTCATAGTTAGTCTTTGACCCGGTGTAATTATACAAAGTTTTGAGGAGAAATATGTGTGTATTCAGGCTTCATATAAATGAAGTCGTACGCCATTAGAAGCTTCAGTTGTCTATTGTGGTTCGTTTATTCTTGGGGATGTATCTGGTTGAGGTGGTTTCTCCTGTGTCTCTCTCACCCTCATGTCTACCGATGTCGTTAAATAGCGAAACTACTGAAACAACATAGCTGTAATAAAAATCGATTACCTAATCTCCCAACCAAGGAGCTTTTATATTGGGCTCATTACAATTTTCATAATTCATCCTTTTCCTAGATGTTATTCTTTCTAACCCCATTATTTTTTACAGTCACGGTTAACGCATTTCTAAGTCCTAAAATTATCTGCAAGAATTCTACTATTGTGATTAGCACAATGGTATGGATAACTTTCCTCATTTTTTCTTTTCCTAATTGGATCCAGC
Organism: Taxus chinensis; assembly: GCA_019776745.2. Lineage (NCBI taxonomy): Eukaryota > Viridiplantae > Streptophyta > Pinopsida > Cupressales > Taxaceae > Taxus > Taxus chinensis. The sequence goes on from CM034152.1 coordinate 652,232,842, forward strand.
TAGTTAGTTTTATTTTATGTTCACGAAGTGTTTTTGTGCTTTCTTCATTACTTGTTCTTCCACTACTCATACATCGACCCTTTGTATTTTCTCCATACATGGATTTGGGTAGTTTATCATTTTTTCTTTACCCTTTTTTATCGTCATCGCCTCTTCATTCCCTATGTCAACCATGTTGATGTTTTCTTTCTTCAACTAGATAACATCCTTATGATTCCCTAGTCCACCCTAATAACACAAAATTATATAATTGACTTGATTAGTGGGACAATCTCTTACAAAATAGCCTCATTTTTCACTTATAGCAATGATCCATTTGTGAACCTTAGTCTTCGAATTGGATATAGTTATCTCCTACCGTCATCTAGTTATGATGTCTTGTATTGCTTTGTTGGTTTTTATATTTTCTAGGAAATGTCAATGGTGATGCTCCCACATTTCCTTGGGTATTTTTCAGGGTGGTAGGTGGTTTTGAAATATATCCTTAAGTGAGGATGACTTAGATGCTCATATTTTTTAGATTGGGCGAGTAGGTATAGATGGATGTACGTGACAGATTTGGAAATATAGTTTTCTCAAGTAATTTTCTTTGTGCCCAGTTGGAAGACGTGCAAGGAATAATTAAAGAGAATGTATATTACACATTGTGGAGATAGTGTGTCCATCCTTATATTATGAATGATGTAGTTATAAATCAATTGATATGGTTAGAATTGTTTACAACCATATTTTAGTAAAATAACTAATGGTGTCCTTATTTAATAAGATCCTTAAATTCTAATACCCCCTCTCAAGGCTTATCCTATAGAAATTAAAAAAGCATTTTAAACATACTATAACCAAACATAACTATGTAATATTCAGAGTATTTCACTTTGAAAGTAATGTTATGACTAGGTAGGGCTATATCAAGATCCTTCATGACCTTCGTAAAAGTGTAGCTCCTGAGTTAAATTCCCGAGTTTCCGGATTCTACCTCCCAAAACTCTGGAATCATATATATCTTGAATTATTAGACAACCATTCATATTGAGCCATCCACAAGCTCCATCAAGTTTTCTCATGTCCCTCGTGAGTGTATAATTCCCAAGAACCACAATCTCTTGAACTATCTGAGCAACCATCCATACCAAGATTCATCTACCCTATATCTTTTACTAACTTCAAAGTTTAGAGAATCTTTATATCACATATTCATCATTGTCCTCACTACCTTCTTAATCTGGTGGGTCTTTAATTATTTTTATATTGGTTGCATTTGATATGCCTTTACCATTGAGCACATGATTGGCTCGAACACAAAAATCCCATGTTATGTGACCTATTTTTATTACAATCATGGCATTTAATATCCTAAATATCTTTATCCGATATTCTATGAGAACATTTTATTTTGGAATAAAATGAACTTTCTTGTCGAGAATGACCTTCTGCATCTTCTTCAGTTCATTTTTATTTATCTAGAATATTTATAATCGTATCATCTAGATATTGAGATTGAATTTAACTAAGGGTAAAATCTAGATTATTGTATTTTGAAGATAGATTGATTAATAGGACAGCTTTGGATTCCTCATCCTCTATCGCAACTTTAACTTCTATTATTTTTATGATCAAGGACCTCGGATTATTGATGTGGTTTGACATAGAGACTCCATCCATTTTAAACCTATATAACTGAAGTTTTAAGGAAATTTTTGCATTAATTTTTTTTCGTTCCAAATAATTTATTTAGAGAATCACAAATTTACTTGGATGATTTTTCTAGGTCGACATGACGAATTTCAAAATCAGAGATAGCTTTCTCTCTATTATCTCTTCTCTTCCAATCTAAAAATTTAGATCCATCGATGGGTGCTTTCTCTTTCCCGTTTATGATGCCCCACAAACTTTTATTCATAAGTTGTATCTGGATTTTCATTTTCCATTTATGAAAATTTAAACCATAATATTTTTCTATGGGAATTACCACAAAAAAATAAATACATATTACATATTACTGATATGAGTAAACAAAATACCAATTTCTCTTCCCTACGACGGGTTTAATTTTCTCTTATATGATTGCAATTCAATACTAGTTTCGTGGTTATTTCATGCACAAAAGATTCAACTGTATTAATTCTGACATCTTTCCCTTCCATGAATTTGGTTCTGTTATGGAAAAGGAAGAAAATTCCCTAATATTAATTCATAACTTTTTCCTTTGAAAAAATGTGACTTTTCCCTCAATTTAACTCATTGCAGGCCCTTTCGTGACTTTTTTTTCTCTGTATTCGCAACTTTAAACTTAATTTTTCTCCTTGCATGACTATGATATTGTGGTTGATTTACGTGTCCTCATAACTCATAAATTTTACACAATATTTATTTCCTTTTCGACCCCTTGTAGAATTTGAGACTCGTGACTTTATTTTGTACCCTAATTGGTATTCGCAACTACTTGTTTTATGCCCTCACGTTTTTGTATAGATTCTACCCTTTGATTTTTGAAAACTCCACAAAACGTGAACTCGTAAATCCAAATGAAAATCTTCACAAACGTTCCCTAATAGGATTGTCACAAAAATATCTTTTTTCACCTCTTTTTTTTCTCCACACTTTGATATAAATGTTGGAAGACGTGCATAAGGAAGAAATAAAGAGAAGGTAGATTACACACTATGGAGATAGTGTTTCCCTCGTTATATTATGAATGATGTAGTTACAAAACAGTTGATATGGTTATAACTATATTTTAGTTAAAAACTAATGATGTCCTTATTTAAAAAGCCTTGCATTATAATATGCCCCTTAGTTTTATAGTCAATACACCAAAGGTTGTTTACCTTCTCCCTTGTCATCTTTATTCAATTCTCTCATCATTTGAATATTTTCCTTCCAAATATCTAGAAAAAACCTCAATTTATTTTTGCTAGAATAAGATTCATCATCTTCACTCTTCCTCCTTGTTTGTGATGATGAGGCTTTTTTCTAACTCTTGATACCCATTTCTCTGGTATATGTATCCTCATATGATGAAGGTGGGATAACATAATTTATTTTCCATGGTGAGGGTAAAACCCTTCAATAAGTCACCTCTTTTTTACTAGTTGGATCCTTTTCAAGTTTGTTGACCATCTCTTTCTACCTTCTATTGTAACCTCATACCATCTTGTGCTTACCATGTCTAGTGTTGTAAATATCAATAATGATCTTGTTGGCATGCCTTGGTAGTTTGAATTCTTTCTCAAAGGAAGCATTGAGAGTATTATAATTTTCTTTATTGATTCTTGGTTCCTTTGAGAACCAATCAATATCCATTCCTCAAAGGGTGGCTAGGAAACATCTTAACCATGTATGTTCATGTGTCTACTTATTTACATCGTAAATAGTAGCGCACATCTTATAAAGACACAAAAGGTATTCATAACTATTTCTATTGATTTTGGGAAAAAAAAAAAAAATTAGGTGATGGGGTACCCATGGTTGTGGTTTATAGGGTTTTCTAAAGTAGTGCACAAAATATGATCTTCCTCCTTGAGGAAATATATATCGAGAATTCATTAACACTCTTAAACAATCTATATACCCAACCTATCCTTCAAAAATTATTTGTACTATGAATTACTCACTTTCAAGTTCCCTCTTATTGATATTACCCCAATGTTTTCAATTTTATTGATTTGATTTACTTGGAATATTTTTTAATGGACATTCACTCAATGAATCTTAAATCCCTCATATGCTTGACTAATATGAAACCCACTCTTCCTCTATAAAGAATTCATTTCCAATATGTTTATCAAAAGAAAAAAATTTCTTTAAAGGGTAGGTTCAAGTCCAACCCTCCTCATTCGATTTTGTTGGACCCACTAAGGGACTTCCCAATCATATCCCTAAAGGCCTAATAATCTTCTCCCATTGTGTAAACGAGGGTGGTGTAGGGTTCACAATCCCTTATGTTGGTGATGAATACACTCTTCCTTGGCTCATGCTTTGACTTCGAGTTGCACTTCAGCTTAGGTTTGGGCTTATGATTTTCCATCATTTATTCCTTGAAACAGTCGCTTCTTATAACCTTTTTCATCTCGTTTATTCTAAGATTCCAATTGATCTCTAAGTTTCTATTTCATATGGTCCATATATGTGTCTTCTCTTATATCTTGTGTTTCATTTCAATGGAATTAGTTAGATGTTAATCTTTCCTCCTCTTCACAAATGTCACTTTCCTCGTACATTTGTAGTATTTGTTTTCAAATCTCCTATTCACAATTGCCCTAAAGGTTTTTCAATATTATATAATTTTTGGCAATGAGTCTTGGAAATTGGTCAAGGGTTCATTCTACATTTTTAATAGAAACAAAGTTTCCAGAAATAGAATATGGTATTATGTGGGTTCTTGCGGACCCAAACGCACTCTCATACGGAGAGATCCCGCGAGTATCAAAAGTCTTTTAGAAGTTTTTCCTTTTGTTCATTTTTTATGAGAGAGTGAAACATGGGGATCAACGGAATGTGTGCACATCAAGGTTGTTGCACTCAAACAAAAATGTGAGAATGCTCCAAGTAATTAGCAAGTAAATTAGCCACAAGAAAATTGATCATGCAAAATACAAAGGGTTTACTCGTTCTCATAGATCAAAAAGAGCGTACCTATGGGAGCTTTTGGTAGCTCCCATGCCTAGAAAATCATACCTCCATAAGGGAGAAAGGAATTACAACCCATAAATAAAATGTAACTCATGTATAACACATATGACGACTATGATGTATATGACAGAGATAGATTTTATGATATAATCTTTCATATGTGATATAAATCCTAAAAACTTATGAATTTACTAAGTGAGATGACTCACCATGTGTGAGGTGTGAAATTCTGAATAAACTAATAAAAGGCTAAAATATGCCCTCACACCAACACCACCCTTTAACAAAGCTTAGGTAGAGGCATGGAGATCCAGAAAGAGAAAGAGGACTCTCATAGACAACTGAGAAAGATGTGTCATGTGGGTCCCAAAAACTAAAGGCCTTATGAGGTACCCATATAAAAATTTAAATCTATCTAGAAGAAGAATGGGATAAAAAGAGGATTAGAAAGCCTGAAGAAGATGATTACCTACAGTATACCTCACCCCAACAAGAGAGCACAAGTGAAGAAACTTTTCTTCAATGAAGGGTTTAGTAAAGATGTTTGTACAACCTGATCTAAAGTATGACATAAATGAAAATCAATGATGTCTCAATGAATCAACTCTTGAATGAAGTGCATGTGTATCTCAATGTGATTCATCTGTTGATGTTGAACTATATTTTAGTAAATCGAGATAGCGCTCAAGTTGTCACTATAAATGATAGTAGCCATCAAAATTGGATGTCAAACTCTATTGGAATCCCTTATAACCAAATATATTTTGTGGTAGTATTGAATTTTCCCTTATATTCTTCCTTTGTAGAATATATAGAAATCGTGTTCTACTTCTTACTTGACCAATTTACATGACCCAAACTAAGATAAATTTTGTATTCGAAGGTAGACTTCTGATGATCGAGATCACCGTCCTAATCATAATCTGTGAATCCAACTAAATCAATCTATATACCTCCCAATTAATGAATGACATCAATATGAGTGCCACGAACATAGTGAAGGATCCACTTATATTATTTCCAATTCATCTCATGAGGCTCCTACATGAATGTATACATAATGTAAACAGTGAACAAAATATCTAGCCTTGTATGAGTTAGGTGGATCAAGATCCCCACCAACTGGTGATAAAGGGTACCATCAACTAAGGGAGCAGAGAAATTAGCTACTAACTTGATTCCAGAAAGGAAAGGAATGGGAGATGGCTTATAATCATACATGTAAAACCTAGCTAGAAAATAAAGGACATACTTAGGTTGATCCATCATAATTCTTGAGTTAGATTGGGTAATTTGAATCCCAAGGAAGTGGTGAAACAAACACAATTTTTTCATGGAGAACTTTTTGGCTAAGGCAATCTTCACAGAGGCAATGATAGAGGAAGAGCTACTCGTAATCAACAAGTCATTGACATACAAAATGAGGATAAACATGGACTCATTTTACCATAAAATGTAAACATTTGGGTCAAAGTGACACCTAGTGAACCATAATGTAAGAAGAAAGGATTCCATCTTTGTATACCAAACCTAAGGGGATTGTTTAAGGTCGTCGATAGTCTTCTTAAGTTTGTAAATGAGGGAGGAATATCAGACATAACTTGGAGGTTGTTCCATTTAGGTTTTTCCCCTAGGTCCCCATGAAGGAAGGTACTCTCAATGTCTATTTTATATACTTTCCATCTTTTAGAAAAATATATGGATAGGTTCAATCAAATAGAAGTCATCTTTGCAACGGGAGAAAAGGTATTTCAATATTCAACGCTAGCAACCTGGGAGTAATGTTTAGCTATGAGTCATGTTTTATAATTTTTGACGTTCTCATTGGAACCATACTTGGTTTGATATACACACTTACACAAAACCATTTTTATTCCCTTAGGAAGAGGGGTGAGATCCCAAGTATAAGTATTTATGGGATAGGAATACTACTCTTCCATAGAAGAATCCCAATCAGGAATCATAGTAACCTCTTAAAAGGACTGGGGGTCATAATCAAAGGTGAAGAAGTTGTGGGATCCAATGAAATCTGAATGAGTTTTTCTTTCATCTAAAGGATCCCCTATCTAATCTTCAGCACTCTGTAAGGTCTTCCTATCCTAGTGAGGACCAGAAGGATATTCAAGCTCGTAATCTATCGAATCTTCACTCGAGTGAGAGGGGACATAGTCCTCATCATCACTACTAGCAGATTTGGTATATTTCAGAGTGGTGGGATCAAGAGGAGTGGGAGGATCAGGAAGATTAGGTTTGAGAGGATTAACAACATTATCATCAGAAGAGTCAAAATCAAAATCGAAGAGGGGCAGAAGGACCTCAGCGGGTGGATAAGTGGAAGTAGAAGATGACTCGTCAAAATTTACACGTATCTCGATATATAGTTGATGAATTGTGGGGTTTAAAATTATATAACCCTTCACACCTTTAGGATACCCAAAATAGATACAAGGTTTAGATTGAGGTTTTAAGGCCTTGTATTTATTTTTGGGTATTCAAGTCATGGTAGTTGATCTGAAGACACAAAAGTGCACAACATTAGGTTTGTGTCTATACAAAGCCTCAAAGGGTGTCATCCCTTTTACTACTTTTTGCATAATGTCTTCTAGAATGTAACAAACATAATTCATGAATTCATTCCAATATTTTGGAGGAATGGATTTAGAATGAACTATGCAAGTCATCATCTCCTTAATTGTTTTTTTCTTTCTTTCTACAACTCTATTTTGTGAAGGACTATAAGCACTTTTACGCTCAAATAAATCCCTTCAGAGGTGCATAAATCATTGAACCTATTCCTCACATACTCACCTCCATTGTTAGTTCTAATAGCCTTGATAGACCTTTCTACTTGCTTCTCAGCAATATCCTTGGAATTCTTGAAAGTAATCGAAAACTTTAGATTTTTAGTTGAGAAAGTAAACCCATGTATAACGCAAAAAGTCATCAATGAATGTAAGTATATAAATATTCCTAGTGAAAAAATGGGATGGAAAGGGGACAGATATGTAACTATGAACAAGATCCAAGGGATGAGAAGCTCTCCATTCTTTTCCCTTGGAAAGATTTTCTTTAGGGTGCTTCCCAAGGGCATAACCCTAACAAAGACCCTTTGAAAATTTGACCTGAGGCATCCCATTAACCATCTTTCTTTTTCTCAATTGTTCAAAGTAAGGATAGTTTAAATAGATAAAACGCTCATGACATAGCTTACTTAACTCATATGTGTGAGCAAAAAAGGTAGTGGGAGAAGAGTTAGAAGTAAAGTGGAAAACAGTGTACAACTAGGACCAGTGATCCACTTTTCCATCATCTACTATAGTCTCACTATGAATCTCTCTAATGATCATTAAGTTAGGGTTAAATTCCACTTACATTCCCTCACCAATATGAGTGATTTGGTAAATTGATAGGATATTGGTAGAGAGATTGGGAACACTTAGAACATTGTTAAGGTTCCACCATCTTCTTATACTGATCTACTACTAATAACCAACATAGATGTGACATTACCCAAATTGATTTGGGACATACCAAATTGTTCTATGTTAGAAAATTTAACATCTGAATAACCCATGTGGTGTGAGGCACCAAAATCTTTACCCATGTTGATGATGGAGCAACTCCTGCTATGAGGTATTTTCCTTTCTTCTTCTTTTTGGAAGTACATTGAATGAGGGGTGGGTGGTAAATCAATCATGCAATAATTTTTATTTCATTTACCAAACCATACATTCATCATTTAATTTTTTTCATTCATCATGCACAACCATGTGAGCTTATTAAGATGTGCAAAATTTAATCACAAAAACATGAAACAAAATACAAAACACATGAACACCATATGTAGGTGGTAAATCCTCAAGGGGATTAAAACCCACTGAACCTTTTTTATATTACTATTGTCATGAAAATGTGCAATATTAAAATTTCATATTTTCAACCATGACAACAAACCCCAATGTCAAAAACTTTGTATGTAAACCCTCACAAGCACTCCCCCATATCAGTTCCCCCCTTGTTTCAAACCTACCCCAATCCTATGAGTTCTAATATGTATTGTAATGACCTTTCCCATGTTGTTAAGAGATGAAAACAAGCTCACAAATTTCTGTTGAGACAGTTTCTTTCAAGGCAGATCTTTCGACGGGATTAGGAATGGTTATTTTTACCCTTTCTAAGGTTGGTACATATCCTATGGAGCTAAGTTCAAGTCCTAAATTCACCAAGAGATGGAATTTATAATATAAGATCATTATGAAATTGATTTAGTAATATTTAGGGAATATTTGGAGATTCTGGAGCAAGTTCAGCAAAAGCAAGTTTTTGAGGCCAAAGGAGCTTACACTGCGAAAAAATCACCTGAGCTTCAGGAGATGATTTTGGGAGCTTTGAAATGAGTTTGAGGTAAAATAAAATACCAATGTAAATCTGATCCAATTCCCTACGTAGTGGTAGTTTAATATTTTTCACAACACCCGTGCATCTCTTTTCACAACTCATTCTTCTTAGGCACAACTAGCGATTCTGATACAAAAAGGTCATTTTGAGAAGTTTTCAAGTTGAATACTAATATTTGACCCATCCTATTCTTCTAAAAATTATTTTTTTAATAAAAATATTATAAGGAAGTGCCTAAAAAGTGCTCTAGGAGCTCTGGCAATGTCGTTTTCAAGCTCCTCTCTAAGGTACAAACTATGTCCTTAGCCAAAATTTTGAGTGCCGAATGGCAGCATGAGGCTGAGGCACACCTTTTTGTCTCATTTATCCCTTTACTAGGGTACAAATGGGATAAAATAATGTTCCCCCCCCCCCACTTTAGACCTCATGGACCCATCACTGCCCCTAGGAGGCTCTGACAAACACTTTTTGGCAATTTGCTAGCCCCCTCTCCAGACCATGCATGTTTTACACTTGTCATCCAGGGGTGGAGGTGAAATCTTTTGTCCCCATTTTCCCTTTCCAAGGGGAAAATTATGGAATAAAAATCCCCCCCCCATGTTTCTCCTGTCAGGTTCCTCATATGACCAAAAATCAGCTCCTTGGTTCTTAAACTTAGCCCTTTCTGTTATCTCCTTCACCTGTGCAGGCATGCCACTTGTCACCCAATGGTGAAGGCATAATTTTATGTCCCCTTTGTCCATTTACAAGGGGAAAAGGGGGAAAAAATCCCCCACCCCTTCCTCATGCTTATAAAACCCAGCACTTAGTCATTTTTTCACTTTCCTCCATTTTGCTCCATTTCTACCTAGAACTCAAGCAACATTTTTCTAGATTCCACCATTGACATTTTTCCATTACCTTAATCTCTCCATTTTTACATGATCACATCAGAATAAATTTCATAAAAATTGCAAATTTTTAAAGACTCCTGGTATACTTTTTCCAAATTGACTTCGTAGCCCATGAAGGAAAAATCTTCATATCTTATAAATCGATGCATGGATCAATGTGGTATTTTTTGAATTCTTAATCATTTCCACTCATGGTAATAACCAAAGTGATATAAAGGACATGCACAGAACATATTTTTTACGGTGAAAAAAACCCAACTTCATGCCCTCATTTAATAAAATTTTACTCCCCTCTATTCCGGTGGTCAGATCAAGTTTAAAATTTGTACTGGAGATCATGAGACAAAATTTGTCCCAGTGGAGGTGGTTTCATCAAAATATGAGGTTTGGAAAGGAAATTTCCAAAAATAGTAAGTCTCTACATAAGCACTTACTATAAATAGTAAGCTCGTACAAAGGGAAAAATTATTCAAGGCAATGTTCACAGGAAGCAATCAGGGCAACAAGATAGGTGTTTGAAAGTGAAAAAAATGAAAAATGACATCCTCTAAAAATAGTAAATCCTCATTCTGAGTGTTGAAATTTACATTTGGTTCTATCTCCGGTCATCTATATTCTTTACAACATCTTCATATGGGTGTGTGACAGTAGTACAGTTTAAAGAAGGTAATTCATCCTCCATGGGGTATCCTGAGACATCATTGTGGTCACAGTAGTGTACATGAGAAAAGAAGGACATCGCAGGGTACAACAGTTGCAAACAAGAAACATCATGCAGTCTAAGAGGATATTCAAAAAGGGTTTGAGAGCTTCATGAATCTTCATTGTAACTAATCAATCAATTTAAAGGCATCCACTCTCCCTCAGTGAGCAAGATGAGTGACCTCGGTAAGTTGTTCAAAGTGAGATAAACTAGTTGAAATCAGTGGGCCAGGTGAGCAAGTTGTGTTAATTTCTCAAGACAAGAAAGATCCATCAAGTAGATTAATTCATCACAGAATATCCATGTGTCCGAGCATGTCTTCCCAAAGGTCAGAGCTCTCCCACGGTAATGAAGAATTGATTCCATAACAAGCTCTTGATAATGCTCTAGTGGATTAGGGATGCTCCATGAACATGGATTAAAGTGTTAGATTGTGTATTCATTCCAAAGGTAGATAAGTTGACATCTGCGATAACTCAATTCAACAAAGAATTCAAGGAACAAGATTTGGAAGCATGAATCAACAATTTCTTCATCAAGAGAGATTATTCATCAGAAACGTCAACTTCTCCCTTCTTCTCTACTTCTCCCTCTTTCTTTTGTCCCTCTTCTAGTTATTCATTAAGCATAATCATTATATTTTGTCCTATTATCTTCAGTGAAATATTTTTAAATTGTAAAAGTATTTTCTCAAAATTATAAGAGAAATACTTAATTTGTCTTTTCTAATGGCAAACGAAAGGTCATAAGTGGAATAATAACATGACGGGTTATATGAGGGGAGATGAGATTCCAATTCACATTGTTATAAATTTGGATGGCTTCTCCGTATGAAAGGATCCTAAAAATTTAGTTCTTTGTATAAATTTAGTGGATTGTGACTTGTACTTTGTTTCATCAATGCACATGAAATAAAAACTACACTTATTTTTGCTTCTTTTCTTGTGTATTCATCTACTTCTCTCTTTTAGGCACTTTGCAAGTATAGTGTTGGAGAGGAAATTTTCATCCTCGATAGATGAATCTAAGAAATTTTTGTTTTAATTCATTGGTCTCACTAGCTTCATTGTTACTTTCATTTATATTAAATGTTGAACTACTCCAGTTATTGGTTGTGAACTCTGTAATTATCCTACTCACAACAATAACCTTCCTTTATTAATTTCTCTCCTTTCCCCCTCATCGCTATGATTTTCTCCCTTGTATCTCATACAAGAAATTTTCCATAGGTTCAATGAAGTTTTCATGTGTGATCCCTAGCCTATTTGGCCAACCCACAACACTTAGGTAGGAATAGATTAGTTTTCATTCAATAATGGGAGATGCACCATTCAATGCAGAGGAGCGTAGCCCTGATAATGTTGGTGGAGACACCTAATTTACCCAACTGACAAATTTTCTCACAAACAATTTTTGACAAATCCACTAGGGAGATATTTTCCCAAGTGCACCGAAAACGATGTCTGCCCAAAAAATACAAAAAGTATATATTTAAAAAAAATTTAAAAATCATATTTTAAAGAGAAGTCAAATTTTGAAGGTAACTCCATCAAGGTATGAACCCGTGTAACGTTTGTTTCCCGCAACACAATGAAGACATTTCCATACTAGAGTAAAGTACCAAAGATTTTTTAGTGAAGAAGAAGAAGATGGTTATTGAGAAATGGAAATTGTTAATCAACAATCATTTTGAACTAGTTATTTCAAAGAGGGGAATTCGAGAATGATGAAAAGGTCTCTTACTTCAAGCGATAATTTTTCATTGTACAAAGGAAAGAAAACAAAAATTGTTGATGAGGAAGAAGGTAAGAATCTGATGAGAAACATGTAAAGAAGCTACAAGATGTTTTGTGAATCCCAAGAAGACCAAGAATCTACTGAAGGTAATACTTTTAATCTCGCACAGGTGAATGAAAATCTCAGAGCCATGTCTTTTATCACTCTCCCTTGGGATGATTTACTTACATATAGAAATGACAAAATGGAAGCCTTGAAGACTGAATATGTGCTAAGGATCATGAGAATTATATAAGAAGATTCCAACCCCCAAATATGCCTAAAAATTATGAAATATGCTAAAGCCTTGCAATAAATATACGAACAACTTGAAGCACTCCATAGCAAGGAAGAAGAAGATGATATTTTTCCTATGGAGAAAGATCCTGATGACTCCCCATACTATAAGATGTTCGTCCCCGAAATATTTTTGGATGCTTCTGAAGAAGATCATATCCTTAAACCTCCTCATAAGAATTCAATCATCACGGTGGAGTGTGATGTAGAAGATATGACGGTTGAATCTCCATTCATCAGTTCATTGTGGCTTAAAGCACAACCCATTGATGAAACAATTATTTCAAAAGAGGAATATTATTGTTGCACAACAGAAGATCCAATGATTTCCGAAGAATCTACCAACAATGAAGAAGTAAAAGAATCATGTCTTGTATCCTATAATCAAGATGAAAAGTTTAAGGTAATCACAGATAGCCTCCTTTCAAATTTTGATCTTTCAATTAATGATGGAATGGAGATAGTTAAATAATCAAGTTCCCTTCTCGATACGATCATAGATGAAAAAATGGAAGAGGCCAGTTTCCTTTTTGGAGTTGAGAAGAATGAGAAATTTGGGCATAAACCCTTTGAGGATTTGACTCCACCATTGTCACCTAAGGAGCATAGTGTTGATCATCACAGTGAATACGAAATACTTCATTTTCCATATTAGCAAGAGGATTCAATAATGAATGATCAAGATAAAGTTGAAAGTTGTTCCCATATTTCTTCCCCAACATGTTTCCATGCTTCCCATCAAGAGGATGACGTAATATATTTTAAGCTCAAAGGAGTGCCCTTTCTGCATAGCATGGATCTCTTCTCCTTGTTAGAGAATTTTGAAAACCAAATGTGCCAATTCTTGCAAAAAGGTAGACTTGGAAGGTAAGAGAGAAAAAAGGTTTCAGATGAAGTTTTTCCATGCGTAGATAAGATCTTCAACCATCTTCTGGAGGCACAATGAAAATATTATTCCAATTAGGATAAAGATGAGCATATGAAAAAATCATAGGAGTTATCTGTGAAAGACATCTTGAATGTTGTAGAAGAAACCAAAGACCATCAACTCAATCTCAAGATCTTGACTCGAACTATGGAAATAAAAGATAGGTATGATTTAATGTGTGCTTCTCATTTTAATACACCAATTTTTTATGTTGATATGGAACATATGGATGAATTTGATGTCCTCCCCAATACCCTAGTTGTTGAGAGGGAATCTGAAATTATGTCTTTCTCATTCACACTTTGTGAATAAGGTCATGAATGTAAAAGGAATGAGATTTGGGTGAGTGCACCAAGTTGGGGGGCCAAAAGGGGGTCTTAAGTGGACGCATTTTTCTAAAAGAAAAAAAATACTTCAACTTGTATGAGTTTTTCAAAATAGTTACACTCAAAATTGGAAGATGTTGTAGAAATATAAATCGTAGAATTTTGAGTATAGTTTCTAAGTGACTAAATTTTATTGAAAATAAATAAGTTTAAGTGGGTCAAATAACTAAAATAGCAACAGATTCTCCTGTTTTTGTTAAAAAACATAATAGATTGACTTTCGTGCCCCCCACCATTTTTTTAGCACTATTTAGTATTTTTAAAAACCCTTTGGTAGAAATATAGCTAGAAGCATCTAGTTTGGGCTCCATTTTTTTAGATTTTTTTAGCGAATATTTTTTATTTATGATTTTTATAGTACAAAAATTATATGTTTTGAAAAATAATGGAGCTCCGACTGTGCCCCCCCCCCCCCTCCCCTTAACTACCTCAAAAACTATCAAAAATTATATTATTATTTTTTAATATGTATAGAATTATGCCTAGTTTGGGCTAGTATAATTATTTTTTAATTTTGATCACCCAAAAAAAAGATACACCATGAAAGATAGACATATTTACACTTCAAAAAATAGCTATAAAAAGGCATAGTTAGAAAATAAATAATATGGAAACCTTATATTAGTCAAAAAAATTAGAAAATTATATTTTTAGAAAGAAGAGACTCTGCTCTACGTCGTGGTATTATTTTTTTAAAATGGATCGATTGTTTTATTTTGATTTATCATAGAGGAAGTTTCTTTTTTACATTTTCTTCTAAAAACTTGTTGTTTTTTGTGTTTGTGCAAGTCCATGGCTCAGGCTTGGGGATCCAAACTAGATCCCAAGCCTTGAGGCATGGCTTGGGAAAAGAGAAAACAAAAAATGTGTACGCGTTACATAAGGTGTACATGTTATATAACGCGTATGCATTTTGCTTTATTTTATATATTGTGGCCCCCCAACGTCCCTTTCATCTCTTTCACAAGAATTCTGCATACATTCTATTTTATCTGCAATATTCTCTACATTCTTGCATGATTTTTTAGTATTTCATTTTGTCCCCTACCCCACTAGTTGATTTTTTCTAATCATGGGTGAAAAAAGTTGAGCTAAGGACAAGAGGAAAGTCAAGAATAAGACACTGAAGCAATTGGAAGAGAAGAGAATAAAGAAATTGAAGAGAATGCAAAAACTTCGAGCAGGGCAAGGTATATCCGCTATATCAAATGTAGCTAATGTATTAGAAAATTGGGATGAAATACATAATGAAAATGTAGAGAATAATGATTTTATAATAAATAATGATATTGAATTGAATGATAATGTTATTATGGATGAAGAAATTGATATGAATCCAATTGTTGAACCCTTACTTGAGAATCCAAATGTTAACCCCAAAATTTGTATGAAAACATTGAATAATATAAACGTTACGTGAGATTGCTCCAAGAACATTTATGGGAGACAAGATTCCAAAAGAAAAGTGAATACCCCACTAAACCTTCAAGAATATTCTGAGAAATAAACTTGTGCTTCATCGTCACAGGCATGATATGGTAAGAGAAATCAGTGAAGAGGTAATGATATTCTACCTCCGATTTATTACCATAATCATAAGACAATAAAACTTATGATCCACTTTTCAGCTTAAGCAACATGGTTGTGATTTTCAAAAAATGTGGAATGCATTTCCATGTACTTTTTGTCAATTAGATAATCATTATATGGCCAGATGCTGGAAAAGAAGAACACTGATGAAGAATTTGATGTCGTTCATCAGGAAAAAGGAAAATTCATAAATACCAACCTTGTCATGTAGAGTCAAGACATGGGAGAAAGAGTTCCTCATCCCAGAAAAAGGAGATCAAGAGGAATTTTTGTGCTTATTTCCAAAGGAATGGGCACCGAGTGGACAATTGCTAGAAATTGCATCCATCTCACCATCAGAGTAATGGCAAGCCAAAGATGGAATGGAGGCCTATTGTAAAGGAAAAAGAGGTTCCTAATCCACCACTAGTTGACAATTCAACCCAAGACCAGGTAATACCTGAAATTGAAAGTCCTTTAAAATGGGTAAGTCAATAATTTTTCAATGGTATATTACATAATTCAAATTGATAGTATGCAGTATTTATTTGGAGATTAGATTTTGTGAGAAAATGTTGAGAGAAAGGTTTACCATACTCATTGGATTTTCTTACTTAGAAAATTTGATTAATACTCCAAACATATATTCTAATCATCTTGTGAGTGCCTATAACAACTTGGATACATGATTTAACTCATATTAAGCTTGGAGATCTATCAGTCATATGTGCATAAAGTTGAGCTCACTGGTGTCATCTTGGAACATCAGTCTGTGTAGAGGCATTGTGACCGTGCAACAGAATGGTACCTGAACACCATTTGCATCTAACAACATGTCAGAACTTCATTTTGTGTAGAGTCATTGTGGCTGTGCAATAGAGTGATTCTTGATAGTCATTATCAACATGAGGCTTTTTACCATGTAGAGGTAGTATCCATGTAGCGGGGTTGAAGTCACCAATTTTGAGCTCATGAGAAACAAGCTCAGATCATCTTTCTGTGTAGAGGCATTGTTCACGTGTTAGTAGAATAGTAGTTGATCATCAAGACTTAGCACCATGTAGTGGGAGCATTCAGGTCTTGAAAGAGGAATTAGCACCATGCAATGGGCGTGTTGAGGTCTTGAAAGGGACATGATATCAGGTCACATCTTCATTATGTGTAGAGTCTTTTATAGCCCTGTAGCAGGATGGTACCTGACAAGTCATTGTCCATCACCGAAATTGGATCACTCTTAGCTTTTCATAGCATGTATTTCCTTTAGACTAGTTTGGATTCTATGGAATCAAATCGAAGCTAGGATTTGTGTTATAGAGTAAAATGGGATCCTTGCTGTCATATATCTGGAATCTTAACACCACATAGTGAGAGTGTTGAGGTTTTATTGGGAAAACTTAGCACCATACAACGAAAGCATGGAGGTCTTCTTCAGATATTAGAATGGTGTAGCAAGAGGTAGTGAACCTAAGTGCCGCAAGTCCTATAGTTTGAACCATCATTTGTTGATTGTGGAGTTGGTAGAATACTACGTAGATCTATTCTCAACA
Organism: Taxus chinensis; assembly: GCA_019776745.2. NCBI lineage: Eukaryota > Viridiplantae > Streptophyta > Pinopsida > Cupressales > Taxaceae > Taxus > Taxus chinensis. The sequence goes on from CM034152.1 coordinate 652,249,971, forward strand.
ATGTGATTTAAGTTTACAAGATTTTTGGGACAAAATGCCTTTCCATTAGGTAGGCATGATCCAGAGGATATTACAGAGGAAATAGGTTCCATAAATCTTAAAGGATCACTACGGTATGCAAGAGCACTTCGAGAGATTTCTAATGACTATTTGAATGTCAAAAATAGAGTCTGCATGTGCAAATGGTGGTCGGTCAAAGTTTTGGTCAACCCTGGTCAATAATTCAACATGTGGACCAATGACAACATGGTGTAGCAATTGGCGACAAGGAAAAATAAGGTTGTTGATTTATTACCTTAAAAATAAGGTTGTTCCACCGAGCTTCATCTACCCTATATCATTTATTACCTTAAAAGTTTAGAGAACCTTTACATTACATATTAATCATTGTCCTAACTACCTTCTGAATATGGTGGGTCTTCAATTATTAAATATTAATCAGGGGGATGGTTTCCAAAATGGGCTGTCTCTTAACTCTCTCAGCTTATGGTGGAACCCAGTTCTTCAACATCAGGAGAAACCGCTTGCTCTTTCAATGCAGTTTAAGGGTATGCATCTTTTCAGAAAAGGGGTTAAGTTTATTCAGGACCTTTTCTATCCTACCACCAGGGATTGGCTTCCATGGATCAGCCTGAAAGCTAAATTTTCTCTTCATGACAATGATAAACAAGCCATTTCTCTAATACAAGAGCTCATACCTGGTGATTATTTGCATAAAATTGGTATTCATATGCAGTGCCCGTGGTGGTTTGACTGGCATTGGCCTGTTGCCACTCCCTTCAGAAATTACAAACCTCGAGTGGGCTACAAGCTTCTTGCTCAGAAGCAGTTCCCTCTCACTAAGCTCAATTCTCGTTGGAGCTTGCATTCCACCCATTTTGGTTGGAAACAACGCTTTCAGGTTGTCTGGGCCATTCCTATAGAGCCCAAAGTTTCTCACTTCCTTTGGTGTATTCTCCACCAAGGGCTTCCTATGGGCAAACGCCTCATTCTTATGGGAGCTCCTCATTGCGCTGCCCTTTTTGTAACCACATTGAAACTCTTCTTCATCTTTTTTGGTTCTGCCCCCACGCTCAATCTGCTTGGCGCTGGATTCATACCCTTTTTCAACCTTTTCTGCCCACGTTCTTTACGTGGAAAATGGTTCTGCTAGGGCACCCAGCCTTTGTTCGTGTAAAAATTTTCAACATTTGGCATTCTTTTCGAGCTACTATTTTATATCACATATGGAAAACTAGAAATTCAACTATTTTTAACAAAGAGATAGTGGATAGAACTTTTATTATTTCTAACAAACTGGCTATTATTTCCAATGTCTTGCTTTAGATCCAAGTTCAAGCGGAGAAATTCTACATTGAGGTGGAACACCTGCAAACCCTGTTGGATCACTGGGGAAGCACACCTTGTGCTGTCAGTCGTGTTCCGCTTGACTCTCCTCATCACCGCTCCCGTTCACAAGGTCGCCGCTCCCATTCCTGTGGGCAACACAATTTTGATCGGGGTCCATTTCGTGGGCGATGGAGCACCTCCCCTCACAATTTTGATTGGGGTTCGGTTCGTGGGTGGCGGAGCGATTCCCCTCCTCGGTGGGGTCCCTCTCCGCCTCCTTCTTGGGCTCCTCCCGCATCAGGGGTGTTTGGTTGGCTGGGTGGTGGTGGTTCTGGGTGGCAGGTGCCTGATCAATCCAAGTTCCCTCGGCTCTCCTTAGCCATCTCGCCCAACCAGCGGGGCACTGAGGAGGAGCAACCGCAGACTGACGACTCAACGCTGATTTCTGACACCCCCACCAACCCTCCTGGTGGGTGGGGTGACTGCCTAAATAGCCCCCCGCAATCACCTTCTACCTCCATGTTCGCCACCGCCGCCTAGCTCCATGCCTGGTTTGATTTCTGCAAATTTTTCTCCAACTTTTTTTTTATTGATAAGCTTATCTTAATATGATTATGTAATATGTGTCACTCGTAGCCTTTTTTCTAGTTACTTTTGCTCTGCATGTGGGGTGTGATCTTTTCCACCCAATTTTTTATGATTAGCATTGTACATTTCATCATTATTATATGGATATGCTTTTCAATCAAAAATAAAAATAAAAAAAATTATATTTTCATATGATAATTTTTTTATCTTTTTTTATTATCTTCACAAATTCAATTTTTTTTTTGTTTCTATTTTTATTTTATCTATCTCATGTCACATGCATATAATTTACTACAATTTCACCATCATTCTTACCTCTCTCTTTTTAACAGTACCAATATTAAAGGTTTCTACTACTTTTTCTTAGCTTCCACAATATGTTTTGTATATTTTCTGTTGGGATGTCTAGTAATATCCACTCACCTTCTCCAATATCTAAAATGTAGAATCTTAGTTCATTTTTTTGTGCAAGCTCGCTGCTCCTTTCCATCGTTATTTGCATTCTTCTATCGCAAAATATTTTCAAATAATTCCAATCTTATTATTGTATCCAAGGGTATCCTCGTATATACTCTATATTCTTCCTCCATTATAACCTAAAATTAAGAACTATCCTTATTTGTGACTCCGTACTCATTCAACCCAATACAACCTTATTTTATGCTTCCGTAGTATCATTTAAGTAGGGGCCCTCTTTTGAATATTTAGTGCCACTAAAATTTGGGGGGATTTCCACATAATTCTACCATTTCCGAATCACCATTTCCATTTTGAGTAATTGATTTATCTTCTTTTATAGTACTCACATACCTTTTTGGTATCTTTCTCCACGTATATAACCTTTCTTTCCATAACTAACATCCTCCTTACTCTAATGTGCATATGTATGATAGAATTATTTACATCACATATACCTTTAGTAGAGTGTAACATCCTCCTTACTCTAATTTACAGTTAGATATGTAATAACAGTTAATTGTAGGTCTTTTTGCGGTGCAATATATAATTCACTTCTAGAAGGGTGTGGGAGGAAAATAGGGAGAGGAGGGTGGGGCCTGGCCCCCCATTTATGTCATAGAGGGTCATGGAGCCTCCATGGCATGGGTTCGGGGGAGGAGTTTTTGAAGCAAAAATTAAGGAGTCAATCCCTTGTTTTTAGAAATATGAATTAGACCGAATTCTATATTTACGAAGGAAAATCCTAATGTTTTTTTTCCATTCTAGTTTTAGGAGGAAGAATCCTAATTGTACTTCAACAATTAGGTGTGTTTATTTTTCTGGGGATTTAAAATAGCTCATAACAAGTTCACATGTAATATGTTAATATTGAGTTAATAAAAATTTGATATCTTGCACCATCACACAGCTAAGATTTTACCACGTAAATGTGTTCTTCATCTCTTGCACATTTAGTATTTTGTATATTTCTCTTATCTGTATCTTTATAAACAATTGTTTTATTATTTAACTTATACATACTCATTATTGCAAAATCTATGGTTTCCTAACACATGTATGTGATATAATCCTTTACATATAATGTTCCAATAATATATAGTAGGTTGCAATGTTAGGCATCCAACCCTAATATGAAAAATACTCATATCTCCCTTCTTGGTTCAACCCCCTTATTTGTGATATAGTATGTTCTCGTATAGAAAAATAATAATATTCTTTCACAAAATAATAATATTATTTCTATTCTTCTACCTTGGAATCATATTGTTCTATCATAGTATCACATTCTTGTTTAGTAATATCACATTATCCTTCTTAGTATCATATTCTTCTGTAGCA